>JAOWCC010000019.1:102469693-102844905 GCA_030867875.1 Actinernus sp. WN-2022
ACTATGCAACATCTGTAGTGCTAATGAAGTTGGAGATTAATTCCACTACTGACCTATTTCAGTGTAGCCATCCTAAATTGGCCCAAGCTAGATCTCTATTTTCGAATAATTAATTTCTCATAAATCCATCTTTCTCTTCATTTGATCCTACTAGTCTTTATTATTATATCGTCTCCATGAATGATAGAACTATATTAACGACAAGTTGTAATTACATCAGACAAATAATGGAGTTATATGAAGAAATTAGTAGTAAGGTAACCTAATATATCTACGTCTACATATATATGTATTTTTTATTTTTTCTATTCTCTGGTTAGTTTTTTTTTTCAGTAACATTGTTGTAATCATTGTTGTATACTTATGTCTCAACCAAGAGATAAGGTGAATAAACATTATATTATATTATTATTAAAACACGTGCAAAACAATACTATTTGGAAGATATCGTCGAAATAAAGACTGTATCAAATGTCTATGCTATTGCAGGCAAAGTTAAATCGTTATACATAGAAACTTACCTTAGAGTATTGACGAGAATTTGCTGTAGCTGTTAGTAACTAAATGTAGAGACATGCTTGCTTTGAAGTTCACTGCGTGACGGCGAGATAGAAAGGACTCCAGTTGCGCAAGCAGCTTCATAAGCCTGTTTATCCATCAGACATGTGATTCCGACGCGAAAATTAAATACCTATCAAGATTATTGCGGGCTAATTGTCATTTACGTTACGGTAACGTATTATGACAATGGACATAAAACATATGTTTTCTAAGTAACCGTAAATGAATCATCGAATGTATCCAAATCATCATACTAAGTATGTGGTTGTTTAATTCTGAAAAACGTTTGAGATATGTTTAGGGATCGTAGCAGCGTCATTACGAGGTAACGTAAATGACGGTGCAGTAAAATAGTGTCCACTTGAGGCCGGTATTAAACTGACACTCTTGTGACATAAACATGACTTCTTTGGACCCAAACGGCCTGGTTATCTACACTACGATAAATTGTAATGTTAAATAACTTATACGCTTCGTGGATAGCCCTTCCAAGATACTTTTTTTCACAAAATATAGTGTATGGTAACGTGAATGACTCAAATGTATGCGACAACCAGATATCAACACAGTACTCAACAAATATTGACCATTCTGTTCATTTGTAAGGTCCGTAGCTGCAATATAAACACGAACTGAGGGTAAAGTTGATCACAGTAGCGTTTATTTTCACTTTTTCTTTCTGAATTTTTTGTTTGCGACACCTATATTCAAGCAATATACTGCCGGAAATGTGCAATAATAGACTGGCCGAATGTCGATATAGAGTAATTATTTAGATTTTAGTCAACTCATCAACCCTTGAATCATAAATTTCTGAAATTAAATGGACTAAAAATGCATTTTAAAGGTACAGTTCTTTTGTGTGAAAACATTTTGTCCAATCAGAAGAGTGCAAAACAATAACCAAGAAAACGTTCAATTTAAAAATGTTCCCCATATTGAACGTTCGTCATATTGAAAGTTATGAGAGTTTTCACTAGATGCAATTCGATGATCTGTTTATAAAATGAGAAAAAATATATATTCTTCTTCAAGTTTAGATAGATTTTAATGTCTAAGCCAATGAGGTGGAAGATTGAAACAATACCACAATTGGCACCTTTTTACATACCATATGCCTACCTCTTGCGCGGACCATTACTTAACATAACCGAAAATGCCCTTTATGACAATAGAAACACAATATGCTGTGGGGAAGGGATTTTTATATGTGACAGCAGTGGCTCACGTTGACTCAGAATGGGTATAATACGATACTTCTCCGGCCCTTCGGTGTTACCCCGATTTTTGCAGGGAGAGAGAACGTCTGCACGCAGGCTATTCGGTGTCGGTATTAATAAGCAAAAACTGTAGTTATTTTAGAACTGTAATCTTGAACTAATTTGCTGTACCGTTTGGAAACGTTTTCAAAGTACAGTAAATATGCAAATTAGCAATTTTTTATACGAATTTGCATGTGCTGTATTTTGAAATTGCTAAAAATATGCAAATTTGTCGTGCTCATGGATTACCACGTGACCTAAAACGAAACTCATTGCTCGGTGTGTCAGGAATATCTAATGTGTGAGAAGTCAAATGAAACGCCAGATCCGAGCCCCTCTGGTTTAAATAATATATAATGTCGCTTTTGTTTTGAATAGGTGTAGTCTCGTAAGAAGATCAGTAATTAAAGAATCAAAGAAGTCAAATTCTGCATTAAAGGATCAACCCGGCTATAAAAAGACAAGTTCTGTTACTTTATTTTTCTGTGTTGCGCGCCATCTGTGGAGAGAACATCTGAAAACCGTACATGCTGTCCCCGGCATTAGGGGTATAGAAAAATTTGGAAGTCTCGGCAAAATTCACTCAAGCAAGTCTCGAAATCTCGGCGTTTCAAAAAAAGAGTCGGATTTTGAAACCAGGGTCTCCGCGTCTCGGATTTGAGCATTCTATACCCCTGACATTGAAAAGCTGAACTAATGGCTCCTAATTGTGGACCGTTTTTTTGTTGTTGGTATGATTGCTTTTCCTTGCTATGTGTGACGTACTCTCTTCATAGACGCGCAACACAAAAATAAAATAGCAATGTTTAGTGTGTCATCTATTGTCAACCAGATTCATTGCCATTGGTTCCCGACAATGGCAACAGCGCTATTGCATGACGTTTCTTTCGAATACAGCTTTGTCGTTGGGTTGATTTAGGATCCAGTTCCCCTTTAAGTACCGAAAATAAAACTAACACCAAAATAATAACTTGAACAAAAAGTATAAGCCATAAAGAGAAGAACCAAATGAATTGAGTTATGGTAAGACTTCAAGCACTTTATAGGAGAATGGTTTTTCATTATTAACAGTACTGATCACGGCCTAGCCTGGCAATAGACGATATCAATGATGGTGTTATAAATACCACTACATTCACCAGGACCCTTTTACCCGTAATCGTTTCTTCTCTATCAGATTTGTGCTATTCCTGAGTAGAATACACCAGTTGATTGTAGAATTAAGAGAAATAAGAGGCTAACTTCTGATTGAAGGATTCTTAGTTGTAATGACATGCCTATTGACTATACTCTTCCAAATAAACCACCAAGTACTTAGCTAGGCACTTGCAAACACTTTCAACATCTCTTCGACATTTGTTGAAGTATTCTTCAAGGATGTTGAAAGCATGCATAATGTCAAGCAGTTTCAATATCGTTTCAACATTAATTGTTATAAGGTGCTAGAGAGCTAGAAATGATAACATGCACCAATAGGTGTGCGCGAATCATCAACAAATGTTGAATGAAGTGGTCACACGGTTTGAACATTTCCAAGAATAGAAATGTTGAAGAGACGTTGAATCAAATTCTAACGAAGTGAAAGTTAGCCTTTTCAACAACTTTCAGCAGCTGAAAGGTCATGTCAAGAGCTGGCAGCACCGCTCGAAACGAGCCACAGCATTGGCTTACCCAACAATACAAAACACCCTAACCTTTAGAACGTGCCGGCAGTACAAAAACAGAGCTACAGTATGATGAGTGCAATCAGAATACAGGTTTCGAGCGGTACTGTATTACTCGATGTCGAACGGTTTGACATTTTCATTATGGCGTCATTTTCATACAACTACCAGAATCTTTTATCATTCAGATTTTTAAACTCCTTTGAGAATTCTAAGGCCATGGTCCAAATTAAAGGAACAAAAGGATCCGCACAAGGAATCTGGTAGTCGTAGTATGTGACGTCTCATGCAAATGTACTATTAATGAACCGATGTTGAAAAGAACGATGACACTTTTAACAGGGCCTTACCTACTAGAGCGGTTTTCGATTGAGTGTCGAAAGCAACAAGTGATTGATTTGGTTTTGCATTTGCTTAGCTTTTCTATTGGCTGTGAGAAATGTTTTCCAGTTATCAGCCAATCAAGTTATAAACTAAAACCAAACGCAATCTGCAATCAGGTTTTGTTTTAGCGACGGTATTGACGATTGCGTTTACTTTGCCTCGTGATTGGTTCAAGTAAAACCAATCGTGAATTACTTCAGTTCGTGATTGCTCATTGGTTTTTCACTTGCTCCTGTGATTGGCTAAGTAATTACTTTGGTTTTACTACACTCAACTGAAAACCGCTCTTAGCACATCAAAAGTATACACAGAATCAGTGATAGCTTCTACTGTTAAGTATCAATTAAACCCGTTTTCCATAGAACTACATCATTGTTGTAATAAACAGTCTGTGATGGAGCGATTGCAAATTGTTTGAAGAAATAATAGAAACATAGCTTCTACTGTATCAATTAAACCCGTTTTCCATAGAACTACATCATTGTTGTAATAAGCAGTCTGTGATTGGAGCGATTGCAAATTATGCGACAGGAAGTTAGTCGGTGACATGCTCTATCTTTTCAACATTTGTGATTGATTTGTGACATGACTCACTACAAGAGAAAACCCTATGGAAATGCCTTCACAAACAGTCTGCGATTGTTCCACTGTAGCCGACTGTTTGACTGAATTACAACAGTTACTACAACTGTATAGAAAACCGGCTGAACTGCAGCATGTAAAGGAGAATCAAGAACGGTGCATGTATATTTGTGTTAGAATCGCAGTCACAGTTGAATCGCACAAATGCTGTTGCGATATCAGATGTAGTCTCCTTCGCAGCCGTTATGGACTCTGTCACGCAACGCTCTGAGCCCCATCAACCGTTGATGGGGCTCAGAGCGTTGCGTGACAGAGTCCATAACGGCTGCGAAGGAGACTATATCAGATGCTGATTGGCTGAGAGTGGCTGAGAGTGGCAGTGATTCAGAGTGGAATCAACCACTATTTACAACTTGGCAAAATATCAACGAAAGTAATAAATCAAGTAATACATTGGACTGTGCAATTCAAGGAAAATCACATGCCTGACTCGGTAATTGCACGGAAAATTGCACTCAAAACTGATATTAGTACCCGTGTTGCAATTTTCTGTGGAATTGCTGGGTTGCACGTGACGTCAAGCCGCCATCTTGGTTGACGTTTACAAATTAAAAGTTCCTCGTTCGATCAACCATGAAACCAAAATATTTCCTTGTTTGATTCAACCAACATGGCTGCCACGTCTTTGTTATTTGAATCTCTGGGGATTGATTGCAAACAAGCAATTACCTAGTCAGGCATGTGATTTCCTTAAATAATACTCCAGTAATGTTATATGGTTCTTTCTTGAAGGAAAACAATGTTCACATTTTGATTTAAGATGGTATTATTTTCTTTCAAATGAAAACCAGTTACGAGGTTCGCTTTAGAAAAACACACAACTTTTCCTACATTCACTGAATATTATTTACACCATAAAAAACATCATTACACTACTATTAAAGCTGGTACACATATCAGTCTGTGGGTTATGATTATTGAAGAATGTTGCACGTCAAGTGTTAATTGCATCATGAGAATTTATAATTCTTTAAAAAATTGTCAAAAATAAAATGAATATTGTTATTTTATGACGCTTTGTCTTGGAGAGTTTGAAAACGCAAGGCTTCGTCAAACAAGGACTAAAATTCCTTGGGAATTGTGAAGTTTAAGATGCATATTTTGGCCTTCTTTTCTTAACATTGACTATCATAATAATAATTATCAATATTAACTCTTCTTGCATGAGCTTGATATCTCCTCAGAGGAATACACAGTGAAGTCTGGCCTATTTTTGCTGCTTTCATTTCTTGGTCTCTGTGCCAGTTATGCAATCTTTGGAATGGATTGTCCTGGTTTTTGTCTCATTCACATCAGAGCCAGCTTGAAGTGGTGAAAGCCCACTATAAATTCACATCCCACATGTGGCAGCTAATAGCATCAATATAAGCCACATCCCTTTAAATTATTAGCAATGATTGTGTCAGTCACTGCATTAAATACAAAATTGATGTTTTGTGTGTCTGTTGCACATGTCAAATGCGTGTATATTTCTTTCTCGTCATTCAAGTTCTTGTTTTCAAATTGTTTCCTAATGAACTTTGCACCATCATCAAATGTGCTTGGCCCTGAAACATAATATCGCAGAGAACAATAAGTTACCAATTTGTAATAATATTGATGGAGACAATAATAATACAGTTGAAACCCCGACCCTAAACCCTAACCCGACCATTTATCTAACAAAACACTACATTTGCCACCTTCTGTAAGCGGACACCTCTCATAAGCAGACACGGACACCTATCTCTAGGTCCGCATGAGCAAAAATAACCAAAATTAACTTCTCTTAAGTGTACACGCGAAGAGATTGAAGTTAATTATTTCAAGTGTATGCAGTTTAATCTTTGAATTCTAGCTAAATCAAGGTCGGTTTAGTAAAAAGACAACATATTTGAGCTATGACCCTTAGATTTAACCTATCTAGCCAATTAAAGCCTGTGGTTTACCATTCCACAGTTGACTGCCACTTCCTACCACTGTCGACCTCCTGTAAGCAGACACCTCCTGTAAGCAGACCCCTCCTGTAAGCGGACAGCTACGCTAGGTCCCAAGGGTGTCTGTCCACTCACGGGAGGTTCGACTGTAACATTGTATTTAAACAGGGTAACTAGAATTACAAAACGTAATTTTCATTTAGTCCCTAAAAAAACAGGGAAAAAAATGATAAAAAATAAAAATGCTTGACGTACTAACTCTTATCGCTAATATAATAGAAATACTAAGATATGTAATACCAGAAGTCCATCTCTACTAGGGTACCAGCCCATCAGTTTACAGAGTAATTTACTTTTAGAAATGCTAATCTCAAATTTCGCGGGGTGAAAATAGCATACATTGGGTCAGATGCGGGAGTCAAGTCCGAGATAAATAAACTCCCCCAAAAAAATATTTTCTTACTTGTACTCATGGTCGGCGCTATCCCTGTGTCCCAAAATTATTAATAATATAAATCTGCGTTTATGAACCAAAAGGCAAAACTTAGCTTCGATCTGTATACATCACACGCTGCTGTAAACACGAAATACTATACAGATGAAACGGGGGAAATAGAAGGTTATGAAGGAAACCACAAGTTCCGGTTATGGACTTCTGGTCTTTCCTGAACATGAGGTGCTCGCTCACTAGTTCTTGTTATAAATGAGCAATAGCTGAACATCATAAGTTTCTACACTAGCAAGCAGATTCGCCTTGTCTGCCATTATTTCTATGGCATATATAATTAGCTGTACAATATTACAAACAAAGGAAACTACTATCTTAGCCAATCAGCATTCTCGTTCCCAGAGCCTCCTCAACTTAACGGAAAAATCGGAGGCTCTGGAAAGACAAACTATAGGGCATTCTAACTGCGCATGACAGTAGGAAATTTTCCTTCCGGCCGTTACACTGCAACAGGAGCCCATTAGCAGTCCAGGAGCGTTCCTATGTCATGGGCTGGGCCCACAGCACAGGAGATGTGGCTATATTTAGAATTTGATTTCCCATGTTGAAGGTGAGAATGAGAATGAATAATAATGAGAAGTGGAGCTATCTGATGAGCTAATACAACATGGCCTTCGTTAATTTTGCGCGAAATGCAATTCTAAATATAGCCACATCTTCTCCTGTGCTGGGAACAGAACCAATGGGGAAGATGGACACTCCTGGTAATGGTTCCTGACTGCAATTAAAAAAATCACAGAAATGAAACAATATTATGTAGTGGCGGGACTTTGTACAAACAAAAACAGAACGGAAATTCAAGAAAATGATACGTATCGAACTCTCAGGTTTATTTTACGGCATTGTTGGCATCTCTTCTTGTATCCGCCTTCAGTCGGTGCTGGCGAAGTAAAGATTTATATTCAACATATTGATGCGGTTTCGGTTTCAAAACTCCGTCTTTGTCTTCTTGTTATTTTGGTAAACTACGTAGAAGACCTTAAAATTACCGTTCAATAAATCTATCTTAATTTATCCCAAAGAAAGCTTTGATTTTTACCCTCGAAGAAGGATATTTGTTTAATTTTCCCGCTTCGCAGTGTCCTCTTGTCTCTTGACGTTATCAATACGAAATGAACAATCTGAAATCTACAATGTTTACCGTTTTTCTCGGTGAATGGAAATCCAGATACAGGGCAACCGTCAGAATGCGTGAAGTAAATTGTGCTGCGAAGGAAACTGAATATTTTGGAGCTAAAAAGGCCATTTCGTAAGTTTCGTGGTCTTAGCCTTCCAAAGACAGTCGTGTCGGGACTTGTTTGTGCTTAGCCAGGGGACTTCTAAAAGATTCTTAAAGACCCTGTGTCCGAGCCCATGGTGCTTTGCGCGCGCAAATCATTTTCGTAGGCTACGAAAATCAGAAAGATCGGTGTTGTTGTTATGTGACTCTCGAATCATTCGAAATGGGCCATCGTGTAATTTTTTATAGATATATATGCTTAACTGACTTTCTTTTATCTTAACTTTTGTATATATACCTTTTAAAATGAAACTTTAGTCAAATATTTCTTCGAATCCCGGTCTAGAGTGGCGAGTAGAGGATGCCGAGGAAAGAACAGACAGCGAGGCGAAGCGACTTAACAAATAATCCTTCAGCAGTCCAATTTACTTTCTCTAGGACTACAAGAGAACACTTGTGGTTCAAAAGGACTACTACGTGAGTTTCCCGGGGATTTGCTGCACTAAGGGACAGGCGGGATTCCTTCGAAATACAAAGCAACCACTTCTGTCATCAAGAACATTCGTAATTATAATTTCGCACGGCTCAGCTCCACTGAGGTGTTACAACTTATCTGTATATGTTTTGCATTTTTATTAGCAGAGAAAGCAATGTCCTTAACCTTTTTTTTCATCCTCCAGTACGTCCAGAAAGTCTTGCTATCAAAACTACGACCGCGGGTCAAAGTCCAATCTGCCAAGTTCAGCTGTTACTTCGCTGTGAGCTCGAGTGCGACATTTCATTTTGCACTCAAAATATATCATTCGCAAGGACAGCAAGGAAAGTAGAGATCTTCAAATACAGCTAAACAATACTGGAGACATGAAAACAAGGTAGCAAGAGTTTGTGTTTGCTTGTAGAGTTGTGAAAAGTCGCACGTAAACCGAATTAGAATCTAAAGGCAGTACAACTGGCTTCCTGCCGAGTACGTATCAAATCATATTCGAAGCATCCGGCGAAAATTCGTGGGCTCGGTTGGGTTTTTAATCCGGTAGAAATTATGAAATGCCTTATCCAAAGTGTATGTGTACTTCTTTTATGAAACTTATAAACAAGCTGGCCTTTAATTTATGCGGCCGTTGATAAACAAACTAATCATAACATTGGCGCAAAGCACCATGGGCTCGGAAATTCCTTTCGGCCCGTGTTAAGTCAGAAGGTAAACCGAAGGGAATCGGGTTTAATCCATGTTAGCTACGGGGATAGCTCGCGAGATTTTAGTTTCAAAAGATTATCAGATTATAGTTTTAGATTATAAGATTATAGATTATAGTTTCAAAAAGAAAAGTGACTAAACTCTGTCGGTTGTGCAATAAATCCGCTTTCCAGTCAAAGCAACTGAAAGTGTGAAAACCTAAGTACTTAAAGTGCCTATGAACAATAATTTTTAATTTTAGATATTAATAATCAAGTGAATAGTAGAATCGTAAAATATATTTTGCTTTGAATGCTGTGCCACTGAGTTAAGGAGGTTTTAATAGCCAAAATGCTAATTACATGACGTCAGGGGAGGCATCAATTATTATACAAAAACTTTTGTTACAATTAAACATTTTTTTTCAAATTATCAGTGTTATACCCAAGGTTGAAATAAAATGATGTTAGAAATTTGTTTTCCTTTTTCAGTATTAGCATTTTGGATATTAAAACCTCCTTAACTCAGCGGCACAGCATTCAAAGTAAAATATATTTTACCATTCTACTATTCACTTGATTTAGAATTGATATCTAAAATATATATTTTTTGTTCATAGGCACTTTAAACAACGTTTCTTTGTGACTGGTGCACTATAGCGTGATGAGAATTTTTAATGAGTGAAAGAGATTTGAAAATAAATACGGCAATTAAAAATCAAGTAAAATAAACAAATAAAATCAGGAACGAACCTTAACGAAAGACTTGAAAAAAAAAAAAAAAAAGCCACAACAGATAGGAGAGGTTTAGTTTTTTTTCTACAGTCAGCATTTTGACATGAAGGGCTGTGTGCCACCGAGTGCCCTTTTCAGGACGCTTTTCTTCTTCTAAATTTCGATTAAAAATACAAAAAGTGATAGCTTCAAGGGTACTTGCTCCCTTGTGGCACACAGCCCTTCAAATAGACTATTCTGTAAACCTAGAGGGGGAGATGGACTTCTGATAATACTAATTAAAATACTAGAGAATATCACGAATTAATATATATATATATGTATACAGCAAATTGCAAAAATTATGACCTATTTTGTTCAATATAAATATATATCAAAACTATGGCTAATATTATGAGATATCTATACTTACATTATTTTAAAGAAGGCCTTGAGGTAGACAACTAGAAAAAATATCAGTATAAACACCATCCCATAATTTTAGATAAGTTTTAGATGTTTCTGATAGGTCATAATTTTTGCAATTTGCTGAGTTAGCTGGCCTCAAATTAGTTCAAAAAGTTCAACAACCATTTACAAGTGAATACTTCGGATGCACTTCTCCAAGCTGGGAATAGTGCAGAATATTCAGAGTAGCCAGAGAGTGCACAAAAAGAACTATTCACTTGTGTGGTATACACCTATTTCAAAAAAGTTTGTCCCAGTCAAACAACAAGTGATGTTCCCAGACCGAAGTTGAGAATGGTGAATTTGTTTGCTTTGGGGTCGAAACCTTTATGGTGAATATTAATGATTTCCTGCAAATCAATCTTCGAATTAACCTATATCATTATGACATCACGGCTTGTTTATGAGGAGGGCAGAATTGACATGAACAATATAATTTTGAACTAAATCTGCTCTACTGAGGAAAATTTAACTTGGAATTGTCTGGTTTCCAGATATCAGCTGTATCAATGTTTATCCCACAATATTTACGTCCGTATTTGGTGGCTGTTACCGCTATTCTACATTCTACAAAATGCATTTGATAGCGATTTCCTTTGTGTTGTTGCTGTTTTGTCCCACTCCCATGACCGTGCTCCTTAGCGTTTAAACAATAGATTGTTTTGATTTGACGTCATAATGATATAGGGCACTTACACTGTAGTTTATCCGTTCTGGTCGACAGTTATAACCACAATCCATTTTGGTCTGAAAATGTCACCTGTCCTTTGTCCAACAAGACAACCTTTTTTGAAAAAAAAATACTAATCAAGGATAGTCACTTCAGAATCTTACCTGTGTATTCAGAGAAGCATATAGAAAGTGGAAATATCACTATTTTTTCCTCAAACAAATCTTTCTTGTTCAGAAAGAGTATTACAGATGTGTCCACAAACCACTTGTTGTTGATTATTGATTCAAAAAGCTTTAAACTCTCATCCATTCGATTCTGAAATAAAAATAGTAATATAGACATTGTTACATTTCTGCAGAAGTTTACTGGCCAGGTATACCATCAATTATGGTCCACATTTTGTCCTTTTATTCCTGCGCAATAACTTGTTATAATAATAGCAGAGCTCCCGCATAGCACCATAGATAAGATGAGAGGATGGGAGCAAAAACTGGGTGACTTCCATTTCCCGCGCACCCAAACCCCAGCGGCAACGTGCCTGAAAAAGTACTGCACCTGTCACAGAGTCAACTTGCTGATATGAGAAAACTTGATCATGAGTCAGACAACAGCTGCCTTCCAATTAGGATTTTTTTTTTAGGGTTTATTCTATTTTATACTGGGTGTGACAGCCTTGTAACCTGGGGGGGGGGGACTTCCCTAGGCCTACTGACCTGACAGGGGTGCTCGGCCATCCCTTTTAGGGTGTAAAATTTCAGGGATGGTCCCATTTAGGGGGTCTTTTGACAAAAGGCAATTACGTAACAAAACACAGTACCTTTTAGGGTTCCATCTGTTTATTTGCAAGGAGATTACAGATAAAGGAGATTACAGACATACTGCTAACTATATGGTGGTCCCTTTTAGGGTTCAAAATAAAAAAATCTTGCATTGATTATTTAATTTTTTGGGTCCCTTTTAGGGTTCATTTTTAGGGTCGGCCGAGCACCCCTGTCAGGTTAGTAGGGGAATCCCCTCCCCCCCAGGCTTGTAACATGCAGGTGCAACCTATATGTGGGTATTTATGGTAACCTTGTAATATCCAAGAGTTCTCCATTCTTCTCACATTAAAAATAATGTATAAAACTATCAATAATAGCTTTTTAAAAGTATTTCAATGAATAGCTTTCATTACTTATAAAAAATAATGGGTGGATCTGGTTCGCAAGGCCAATGTGTTGCCATGGCAACCAATCTAATCAAATCCATTAAAGTCATATCATCATTTCAGTACCGTATTTACCCAAAATTTTCGTTAAAAATCGGGGGTGCGGCTTATCTACGGGAACACCTAGAAAGGAGACCTAACATTAACAGATATTTACATACATGTATCATGAACCTGAATGAAGCTTTTATTATGCGATGGTGCGTATATTACAATCAGGTTCAAATCGCATCCCGATCCCATTAAGCATAATCATTGGAAAAAAACCCACGCACTTTCAAAGAGTTAAAGCAAAAACTCTTCTAACACCCACCTTAGACCTAATATATTAGAATTTCGTGAATATTTAAATGTGATTAAGCTTATTTACCTTTCAAAACAGGCTGATTCGCAGCGGTTGTCAAAGCATGCATCTAAACAACCAGGCATTCTTTGCAATTTTACACGTGGGAGATTGGCACTAGTTAATGAAAATCCAAGATGGCGGACCTGACCTACTCGTGCAAGTATTATTTCGCCAGAAAACCTTTCTTGCCCTAGCGATTAAAGGAAAGCGGTTCCTTGGAGTTGTTGTTAGTTAATTGGGGAATAAATGCGGAAGAATTCTGTAGTGATTTAAAGACTGCAGGTTAAAATATACACAAGAAATGACAAGGCAAGTTGAACCATATTCGATCGAATTAAAGTTGTGATTATTTATTTATGACAATCTGATGAAGTTTTGCTTCTAGTACGAGTGTTTATGAACTCCAACGAAAGATTATTCTTTTTTTGAAGAAGTTTGGCATCAAGTACAAGCGTTTATGAACTCGGACAAAAGATTTTCTAATTATTTTTTGCATTTTTCAAAAAAGGTTTTTTCCCTAAATTCAAGCTTAAAAACTTGGGTGCGGCTTATCTACGGGTGCGGCTTATACACGGGTAAATACGGTAGTTTTGATATGGTAAGCTGCTAATTAGTTATACATGTACCTCTTCCAGACTGGATGCAAAGGCATCAATCTTTATATAACCCTTTTGTACCTCCTTAAATATTGCAGGAAAAAAAACAGCTAACACCCACATTCTCATAGGCTCATAATTGAGCCATCTGTGCAAGTCTGATTGTGACTGGACTCAAACAACGGGTGGGAATAGAGTCTACTCTTTGCTATATATATATATATATTACAACATTTTAGAGTAGCAATTAATATCAGTTGAAGTTAAATAAAACAAAATCATGAGGCGGCTGTTGTCTGTACTCAACTACAGAGAGCTAATTTCAGTAACTTGCAAAAAAGGAAGCTTTATCGACAAAGAGATGTCTGATTTTGGAGGGAGGGATTATACATGGGGGCAGAGAGTCAAAAGGGAGTGAGCTACACATGAAGAGGTGCATGATCATCTACAGGGGGAACAAGCATTAGGACTGATGAACTTACTGTAGACTCGTCCTCTTCTAATGTTAAGTCATAAGCACTAAGAGCCACACAGTAGATTATTGCTGTAACATCCTCAAAACAGTGAATCCATTTTTTTCTCTCTGAACGTTGTCCACCAACATCAAATAACCTGTGGTTATGAATACAATAACCTATTTATGGCATCAAAATATGCCCTGATATTTCGTCTGCAGACATTATCTGTTCCGAGAAGAGAACAGTTCCCGAGAGCAAAGCTCGAGGGAAACTGTGAGCTTCGAGGATCAGATAATGTCCAAGGACAAATATCAGGATGTATCATATTTCGATGCCACAATATAGGTTATTGTTGTTATCATCCTTCAAATATTTTCTTTGACACACACTTATACAGGACTCGAAATTAAGAAAGAAAAGGAGGCGTAATTTTACACCCAGCTTAAATTTTTTAGGGGTAATTCTCCAAAATTTAGGCGTAAATGTGAAAGTTTGACAGCTCCTATCTATAGGTTTTGTCATGCAAAACAACTTGTTTCGTGCGGGAAAATAGTTTACATTACAGGAGCTGTCAAACTTTGACATTTTGCAGTTAAAAGTCCAGACTTCACATGCCAAACGTCGCTGCGTAATTAGTAAACTATGCATTTCAAACTTGAAACAACAGACAAAAAAGTTTACACTAAACGCTTGCTTGCAAATGGTAGTAATTTTTTCAAAAAATCAGATCGTTTTAGAGATTTGGAAATAAGACTTGTCTTCCAATAATTTTTACCTTTGTAAGAGGATCTAGGTGTAATTTTACGCCTAAGTGGAAAACTTTAGGCATAAAACGAAAAAATCTAGGCGTATTTATGCCTGTATTGGGCGCAATTTCGAGCCCTGTTATACGCTCACAGGGGGTGTATTCACTGATATTTCCCGCTTGCTGTGGGAATATTGGGTCACATGATGCATGCATTCAATCATGCACCAGCAAAAATATAAATTGGCAGGAATTTTCCCATAAAAAAATTATCTTGTGCCAGTCTAATGCCTCATGTTTGTAGTAAATTTTATCCCATTGTTCAAAACTAAAACTACAATGTTAAAAATGTGTTTTTCTTAGTTTCTGAAGGAAATGGTCCAAGTATTTGAAGCTTAAGTTTGCCACAAAACCCTCATTCTTTACAAAAAAATATGATTTCTTTTGCCATTTTTACACATGCTGTTGTAGTCCATCCTTAGTCCCCTGTGCATCACATTAATATTCAGCTCTGTTCATGTACATCACTTCTTACATACTTGAAATGAAGCCTTTTGTAATCGAATTGCACTTCTACTATGCCAGTAGTCTTGACTCTTGTTCTTAAGAGGTCTTGCTCTGTTGCTTCATAATTTGTTGAGCCAATTCTTTCCAAGGAGTCCAGGTAACTAGAAACATAAATTTACATGAGTAACCAAATACACAGGCATGTGCGTGGAACAATTTGAGAATGTGATTCCAAGTTTGATTCCTGCCGCTGGCCACCACATCCATACCAACTCTTCACTGATGTGAGTAGCTTGTATAGCTTTGAATTCCCTTAATCGGATACCCGAGTGAAAAACACATTGGGGCTCAAAAGAATCTTCAACATGTTCTTTGTTCAGAAAATGTATTAAAATGTGATCAAACGTTTTTAGTATTAAGAACGAGCACCTCAAAGTTGGCCTCGCGAAGACATGGGCGCCGCCATCTTTGTTTGCATTTACGGAAGTGACGTCACTTCGTCCCACCATCGTATCGCGGCTACTTGTCTTTGTATGATTTTCACACGCTCGGAATTAAAGTGGATATATTTTCATCGAGATTGCAGAGGAATTCTTACAGAAACCGGAATTATGATGAAGACGACATTATGAGAAAAGTTCAGAAGACTGGGAGGAGGAAGAAAAGCATTGGGAAGGCGAGAAATTATCAGACGAACAACAAGGTCTCGTAACTGCCATTTAATAACAGCAAAACAACATGGCTTAAAAGACTCGAGTGACTTCTGAATAAGTATAAGAACTACAATGTATGTGAGGTACAGTTAAGGCGTTTATCATCCTAAAAACACCTAATAAGTGAGAGAGTGAGAACGCTGGTGGGACGAAGTGACGTCACTTCCGTAAATGCAAACAAAGATGGCGGCGCCCATGTCTTCGTGGGGCCAACTTTGAGGTGCTCGTTCTTAATACTAAAAACCTTTGATCAAATTTTAATACATTTTCTGAACAAAGAACATGTTGAAGATTCTTTTGAGCCCCAATGTGTTTTTCACTCGGGTATCCCTTTAATCGGGGGCTTGGCCAGAGAAGGGGGTAAAGTTGTGCACTGTCGGCCTCCTGGAAGAGCAGTCGGTTATACTGAAGGTGCTTCGAAAAAAATCCTTAGTGGCCAAGTAGTGACTAGTAAATAACATCTAGTCACCAGCCAGCAAATATTACTTGTTGTAGCTGAACTGTTGACTACATTTAATAGATGCATTTTAGTCACCAAACATAATTAAGTTTTAGTCGCACTGGCAACTATGCATGCATATCAGAACTGAAGCAATGTGAGCGCAAGAAAGAGTTAAGTGACAACACATGAAATTCCAAATTCTCCTTTATCTTCTTTGTTTTGTAAGGGAGAATTGAGAACTTGATCTGTCGTCACTTAACTCTTTCTTGTGCTCACCTCTTCAATTTATATAGTTGCAATTTTGAGCTCTGATAAAATAACATTAATGTAACATAGTAAACAAAATTTATTATGATACATGTACTTGATAGCAACTTGAAGTACAAAATAACAGCAAAAAACAAGAATAAGCATGAGTGGTTTAAAAAAATGAAAAACAAGAACACGGTTCATTATCTGTCAAAATAATACATGTACCTAAATGATTAATTTGTATTCCAATTTTACTCCCAACTCAAGTCTCTCACCATCCTTTTCTGCAGGCATCTCTAGTTTTTTAACTTGGATTATGGGCTTCCTGTGGCAGTTGAATACAAGAGAAGAGGGAGATCGGGGCTAAGAGACTATTTCTCTCTCCAATCCCCCTCTTCTCCACTTTTGCCACAGGAAGCCCAAAATAGAGATGCCTGCAGAGGAGATTTGTTAGTTAAAAGCTCAATCAATACAAAAAAAGTTGCATACATTTCATAATAAACAGTTAAGTGTGTAGTAAAATGTAGATATAGTATACCGTATTCACTCACGGATAAGCTGCACTTGCAGATAAGCCGCACTCCGAGTTTAGGAAAAAAGTTTTTTGGAAGAATATCAAACATACATTGTAACCTATTTGTGAGTGAATATGGTAGTGTTTTTTTTGTCATTCGTATTCTCTTTATTATAATACAAGCTAAGAAATTGCTGTCATTTGATTGTTTGATAGCAGTGGTACATGTATTTCAGAGTAATTTGTAATGCCTACATGTAGGTATTAGAAACCCATATATGGTAGCTCTTGAAATATTTGGAAAACATGCAACCAGTCTTTTTAATCTTGTCTTGAAAAGTGTGAAGGGAAAATCTTGGAAAAACAAGCTTAAAATAAGGAAATATGCAGAACTGACAATTTACAAAAGTGTAGAATCATGTTGTTGAGATATCTATTGCAAACTCAAGCACAGTTTAGTTTTAGGGTCCTTGAGGCTGAAACAAGACGAAGTTTGACCAGCTCAGAAAATCCCCAGCCCAGCAGGATCCCCAGTAAGGAATCACACAAGACCTTAACTTGATGAAGAACTTAAAGGGATACCCGAGTGAAAAACACATTTGGGCTCAAAAGCATCTTTCAGATGTACTTTGTTCAGAAAATGTATTAAAATTTGATAAAACTTTTTCAGAGTTGAGAACGAGGCCCTCAAAGTTGGCCCTGCAAAGACCTGGGTGCCGCCATTTTGTTTACATTAATTCCTGTGACGTTTGCAGCATTTTCACACGCTTGGAATTAGAGTAGATTTTCATTGATATGGCAGAGTAATTTCGTACTAGAACAAAAATATGATGAAGACGATATTGTGAGAGAAGTTCAGAAGACTGGGAGGATGAGGAAAAGCATGTGGAAGGCAAGAATATCAGATGAACAACAAAAGGTGACTACCGAGCTAGTGCAAAACTGGTGTTGTGCTATGATGTAAAGATTTGCTGTGTTTTTGTATGGAACTTGTCAGCCTTAAATGCAAGACTAAGGTAGATTATGACAATATTGATATTGCTTTCGAAACTTATGTATTATTGGAGCTATATAATTTGCGAGTTATCCGGTTCAATCTGTACTGACTGCATGGCTTTGTGCAACTGAAACGAAACACCTGAAAAGTTAAAACTTCCCTGTAAAAACCGATCATAACTAGCCCAACATAGCAGAATATATGCAATGACACAAGAACGAGACACCCGGAGCAATTTTATTGCAAAAATAATTCCATTCCCTTATTAAATTGTGTGAAAGCATTGGCGCGATCAAGCCCGGCATGTTTGTTTAATTGTGGTGGAACTTGGCACGCGCCCTCTGTTTCACAACACATCAGTTAGGTACACAAAATTAAAATTATGTGGCTTGCTACACCCTGGTTATCTCTCTGGGTCAAATTAAACAAGTTTTGATTGCTATGCTGATATCAATATTGTAATAATCTACCTTTAGTCATGTGTTTAAGGCTGACAAGTTCCATACAAAAACACACACAGCGAATCTTTATAGCACTAGCTCGGTAGTCACCTTTTGTTGTTCGTTGATATTCTCGCCTTCCACATGCTTTTCTTCATCCTCCCAGTCTTCTGAACTTCTCTCACAATATCGTCTTCATCATATTTTTGTTCTAGTACGAAATTACTCTGACATATCGATGAAAATCTACTCTAATTCCGAGCTACAAGTTAGCCGGAAGACTCTGGTGGGACGAAGTGACGTAAAAAACGTCACAGGAATTAATGTAAACAAAATGGTGGTGCCCAGGTCTTCGCGGGGCCAACTTTGAGGGGCTCGTTCTCAACTCTGAAAAAGTTTTATCAAATTTTTATACATTTTCTGAACAATTAAAGTACATCTGAAAGATGCTTTTGAGCCCAAATTTGTTTTTCACTCGGGTATCCCTTTAAGGAAATGGACCAAATAAATGTGTAAGTTTTCTATTCTTTCAGATCTGTTTTATTGTTATGCCTTTTCTGTCTGAGTATTACTCCATGAGTTTGTTGGTTTTTGACAGAGTACAATCAAGCAGTGAGGGGATAGCCCCCGAAAATTTCTTAGCTCGTATTATAAACATTTAATAGCATGGTTTGTATGTGATATTTGGCATAAATACCACTCGTGAGATTTCAAAATTCTGTAAAATTACAAGGAATTTTGAAATCTCTCTCATGGTATTTATGCCAAATACATGTACCACTACAAACCATGCTATTACTATTACTTATTTAGGCTGCATCAGGCAAAGAACATGACAGCTGGTTACCAAGTATCGGTAAACTGTATAGCTCTATAGCTTTCTTTATTCTGCTGCTTGCCTGAACTTTGTAATCGGCCAAGACTGAACACAACATGCATCTCTCTGATTGGCTAATGTTAACGAGATTACCCTTGGGGGTGGGACTTCTTAGTCAACCGTGGAATGAATTGAAAACCTTTCTGGTGCTGTCTCTGTACTTCTTTTTGGCCAAAAACAGACCTTTGTTGAAGTCCAGCCTTTTTGCGTTTTCTCCAATGTTTCTCAAATTTGTACGAGTCGTAGAACACAACCGTTTCTCAAATAACATGTCAGGGAATTTTGAAATTATTTTCCGTTCAGGTTTTATGACCTGGTTCAGGGGCGGATAGCCACCCCCCATTTGGAATGGCAAAAATATTTCTGTAAAGCTGGAGTGTTAAAATACAGTTAGTGAGTACGTTTTCTTGGATTGATAAAGTTTCACATTATTTGTTTATTCTATATTTGACAGCGTGAGCATTGTACATGTAGCCCGTAGCTTACTTCATGCCATTCAAGGAAAACAATACATGCACAGTTCTCAACCTTGCTCCCGTTTCTCTTTGGTTTCCTACCATTTAATGTTCCATCGCAATGCTGTGCATATCAACGACTACGGACTATGACTCGATGTGCCTAGCAGTTGTCTTGACTACTGGGATGAGTACGCAAGGAATGGTGCAAAAAAATCAATATTTTGGCAAGACTGAGCTGACGCCATCATGTTGCCGACCGAATTGACTGAAAATTGCCATATACTGTAAGCTATGCCCAGAAATGCTGTAAACTCAAACAGAAAGCAATGTATTGTGTATTTTAAAGATTATATATTGAAATATCCAAAAGAGTGGTGAATTTCTTACATTAAATTCGACTAACGTATTCTGTTGTGGTGACTATGAGAAAAATGCAACACGAGTGTCTTGTCCCAGTCCTTTATTGGTGCGCATCCGTAGTCATAGTGACTGAAAAAAAAAATTGCCAAGCACAAGGGTCCCTAGTCCAGCTGCTCTTGCACCGAGGTCAGCGAAGTTGACAGAATGTGCCATTCGATTACAAACTTCTTTAAGAGATGGAAGATCAAATTGATATGGTTCAAGTAGGGTTCCATTTAATTTTTCGACACATTCTTGTGTAAAAATAAAAAGGTAAAGGTATATTTTACTTCAGTAACGCAGGAAGTATAGTTTTGTGATGCACATGCTTGCTATTCTATACTGGCAGGGCAGTTCCATATGAGAGAGGGGGTTATGGTAAATTTGAAAATGGAAATTATAAGGGCAACTTAAAGGTTTCATGAAGTTTGGATACCTCAGGGTTATAAAATATAGCATTATTAGCTGCATTGTTTCATTGGCTTCACCAGGGGGAACCCAAAGTACATGTAATATTAAAAAAACATCAAAAATTACACCAAATTGGATAAATATTAATTATTTGGGTGGTTATCAAAAAAATATTATTACCAATGTTAAATAAAACTTAAAAAATGTTCTTTACTAAAGCTTGTTACAGCTGTTTGACTGCTGGACATTGTAAAATGTTCATATTATACACCACCCTTGTTAGGCTATTTTGCATGTGTAACATCCGTGACAAATGATGTAACGTCTGTGACACTGTTTTTTCTCCCCTCGGGCAAAAGTAAAGAAGGTGATGGTGATATTTTGGCACTGAAGAAATAACTATCCACTACCTGCATACATGTACTTCAAATTATAAAACTAGCCTGGTGTACCATCTCATCTCACAGCAAGTTAACTTTGAAGATTTCTGCTTGGAATATTGGTTGTTTTCCATGTAACATCCGTGACAGTGCTTTTTTTGCATTTTAATAATGTATAAAATGCCCAAATTCTTACTCATATCATTTTTAGTATTACTGTATTCTGGTAAAGAGTTATGATATTGAAGATTTGGCAAACTGTCTTTTGGCATTTATCTAGAGAAATAAAACGGTTCAAAATATTGTCTGAGATGTAACGTCCGTGACGTGGAACTGCCCACCAGTGATTTTTAAGAAGATCCCGAAGAATTGAAGAACCTCCTCAGAATAGATAACACGAAGAGGAAATAGCCACAGGCAAGTGATTGCATTAATTCAACGTAGTTACATTCAGTGGTGCAATTTCGGTTTGGTTCTGTGAAACATTGTGGCGACTTTGGCCGAGCCATATTTTTAGCAATTAAAAAAGTGAAAAATTCTAAGGCATATACTGTTTTAAATTTCGAGCTTTGATAGGACAGTAAATTAGGATTTATATTTATTCATATATCGCTTTCGTTTTCAAACTTTTTTAGAGTGATCTTTGTATTTTGTTAATTCCAATCCTTTTTGTTAGGGCCACAAGGGAGAATACAGTATTTACTGTAATTGTGCACCCTCTTTAAATAAAGTGTTATCTATCTATCATGTTAGGGACTGTTTGTTAATTAATTTATAGCTAAGGTGGAAAGGGGAGTGGGGGGTTTCGGAGAGGATTATTTTAAAATTAGTTGAAAGATGGGGGTAGAGCTATTTTGTTTTTGTTTTTGTTTTTTTTAAATGCTGTTTATTAAAGTTTTTCACCTCACAATCCTAGCATAGGGTAGAGCTATTTGATATAGCAAAGAAGTGGGGGATTACATACATGTATTTAGCTAGCCCAAATTGTTGTGGTTAGTTAATAAGTACCCCTTCAAAGCCAATTATCCAAAATTCCTCTAACAGGTGCCTGTTTGAAGGAACTCCTGATTGAGATACTGGTCCACATATTTCAGCATCTGACTGTTGAAGAATGTTTGAGGGGCACAGGTCTTTTGTTAGTTCTCATCTTATATTGCACAATGGGATAATCTCGTGTTAACTTATTATTGCGGTTAGTATTACTGGAAAGCTAGTCGTAAAACATGATAGAGGGAAAACGATAATATTCATAATTATTTTATATAGAGGGTAGCAGCCATCCCCCTTTTAAAATCCTGAATCCGCCCCTGCTGGTTTGTATCAAAATGGGATGAAAAACTACTTTTTCAACTTTGAAAAGGGATTAAATCTGTAATACGCAACATATACATGTGTACTGTATATCAAAAATCCCTGACACAGTATTTGAGCCAATTTATTTGGGATTCCAAAGCGATAATTAAAGTGCATATGAAGCAAAAATTATGTTGATCTAATTTTAAAATGCTTTCGAAATGATGAATAATGACATTTTCTGTTTGTCAACATCTTATTCGTTTCAGAGATATTCAGGTTTTTGTAATATGCAAATGAGATGACTTATATAAGGTCATCTCGTTCGCATATTACAAAAACAGCCTTGGAGACAAATCACAAAATGAAGAACATCTCTGCAAATGTATGGCAATATGGAAAGTACACATCATTGTGCAAATTATGGTGTTGCCAGGGAAACACTCATGGCCCCACGCACTTTGAACATAAAATTTCAATTTCTTTCCTTGTTATAAAAAAATAGGTTGCTTAAACTACTCACATACAATGCCTACATTCTTCCAAATCTTATTTTGGATCCACACCAAAAAAATTGTGTTAGACAAAGGATAAATTAGGGAAGTTGTGTTATTTGTAGAGGAAGCCTGGGGCCAGTGTTTCCATGGCAACAATATAATTTGTACACATATGTGCAAAGTTTCAATAGTTTTTACCCAATATTTGCAGAGATGTTCTTCATTTTGTGATTTGTCTCCATGGTCATAGGTGCATATTACAAAAACGTGAATATCTCTGAAACGAGATGAGATGTTGACAAATGGAAAATGTCATTATTCCTCATTTCGAAAGCATCTTAATTTTTTTTAAACTTAATTTTTGCTTCATATGCACTTTAAGAAAATATACAACATCTAAGCTTTTAACTTTTGTTCAAAACAGATTAAATATATACATTGTACTTTCTTCAATTTCAAGACCTTTAAAACTGTATATATACAAAATGTAGTACAGTCATGTACATCTACATGTATATATCTGGTTTTAGTTGTGATGCTGCAAGAGTGTCTTAATTGCATACAATAAAATGCATATTGTATATCTGATAATAATATTATATAACATAACTTAAGTAGAAAAATACAACATTCATGAATGCAAATATTAGTATCTTTGCAAAGGACATCATAAATCTGTATACAGGTATAAATTATGGCTGGCTTAACTCATTCACTACCTGGACATGTTTGGGCTCAATTGGTGAAATCCTGAGTGCTAACTAAACCCTCAGTTCAAGTTTGGCTAGCTAGCCCGGGGTAGTTAAATACTGCTGACTTTTTAAGCCAAGGGCTCAAACTTTTCTTGAAATTCTGCAGTTGGTGATCTTTTTCCCCTGCTGAACCTACTAGGATGTGTTTTTGTCACTTTAAAGCAATGGCTTGGGTCCAAATCACCACTCTTGGTTGTAGGGGCAAAAGACTTTTCAAAAACATCCTACAGGAGTCCCAGAGGGACCCCTTGTCATTTTTTGTTGATTCCCCAGCATGCAATTGGAGGTGGAAACAGGAAAATGTGGTTCACAGTTGCTTGGTGTGTTTGTGCAAACAAACCTGGTGGTTGGAAAGATTAAATAAGGTATTGTAATGACTGAGTGCTGATTTTGTGTTTGCTTTTGATTTAAAGTGTGAATCTCCAAAACATATGAGTTTTTCTCTGGCTTTTATGTCATTCATCCCTTAAAAGAATTATTATCACAACATCGTATTTCCAGCATGTTTAGATTTGATGCAATATTATTTTCCAGTTACATGTTTCATATTGGCCAGTTATGGCTGGTTCAGGAGCGAAAGGGTTAACTGCATAGAAACTCCATACTTGTAAGATTTTTTTAGATTTGGCAGTATTTACTTTAAAGTGCAACTGCAACCACATTACACTTTTTTTTTTTTTCAGCTTCGGAAAGTAAAAGTACTAAATACTTTATACCAATTCAAATCTTAAGTCAGAATTCCTACAGAAAGTCTGAACATTTTAGCCATAAGTTCAAACTCAGACTTTCCGCTGTTACATGGGTTAGATACAAATGCTTTACTCTCATTTACTTAATGTGTGGTACATTAGTATCTTACAACTCTCTCATTATGTCAAGCAGCTTCTGCTTCTCCTTGAGTAGTGTGTTAGATATCAATACTCCACTGTATTTAGGAGATTTAAAAACTTTTTTTCCTCGCTTGGATCAAAAACAGATGAAAACTGTCAACAATATTATTGATACATTTTTACATGTACAGTATGTGTACCCCATATTTATAGACCTTTTATTTGTTTATTCTTCTGTCTCTTTTAAAGTATTTTTAGCTCCAAAGTATGATCATAATCCCTGCTTTGTTTAAAAAAGTTCGAAAATGTAGCCAGTTTTTTATGGAGTTTTTGGTGTAGACTTTGATTTATACGAAATTGAACCAAACATTATACAAAGCTGTGGTTACATGTACATGTATGTTTTAGACAGCTTTACCAAGGAAACCAACTGTACACTTACTCAGCACTATTTTAGTGTGGTCAAGACAACAGATTGACACACTGAAGTGTCATTCACTACATTAAACCCAATCCTGCTATGACAAATAATTAACAATTTTGATGTTTCGTTATAGCAATCTCTGTAATTGCTAGCATTTGAGAAATAAAATGACCTAATGTCCCCTTGGCTATGTGTTGTAAACAACGTCATTAAATTTGGAACTTTTGATTAAAATTGTATTTTACAACAACATCCAATTTTCTCGCTTTCTGATTGGCTCTCCGCTATATGCAACATAAGTACATACAATGAAAATGACGTCACTCGCAAGCCGTGGTAGCTTTGCAAAGTGCTTTCAAGGTGAGGTTTGTGAATTCAAATGGATGTTAACTTCGCTTCCAAAAACAAGAAAGTGAGGATTTCACAAGCATTTTATTACTAGGAGAAGTTAATCGATGAGTCAAACTTCTTTGTAGTGTGCCATTTGGCAAAATGAGAGTTTTCTCTTGAGTGGAGAAAGTTTTGGCGCATTTGTAGTCAGACTTTGTGACTAGACTAGTTCTCTCAGAGCTCAGAAGTTTTGAATTATATAACAATATTTAACATTGCTGATCCAGAAAAAAAAAACAAGAAAGGATTTCACATGCATTCCATCAATTACAGAAGTTAATCGGTGAACCAAATTGCCATTTGTCTAAGAAAGCTTTCTCTCGGCAACGGTAATTAGAAGTGTTTACGTTTTGACTTTCAATGGCCTTTTTCGACTCGAAAGCAGTTTATTATGCACTCATTTGAAGCTATAAGTGCTTCGTTGTTGTAAAAAACAAATCGCACACATTTTGCCATTGTCTGAACTTGTACTGATCATAGAAATGATGCCATAAAATGGCAAAATGTGTGCGATTTGTTAATTAGATATCAGTCGTAACTGAAAAATGTTTAAAGGATTTAAATGCTGTTAAACGTAAGAGATATTATTTTAGCAATCTTGTCATTCCTGCTTAGATGAACATTTCATGTTCACAACATACAGGTTATAAAATATATTTTATTTGGATTATGTAAAAATTGTTGAATGAAAAGCTTAATGAAATGTCATTAAGCTTCATTCTTGGTATTTAACAGCAAGTTTTAAAACAAAGTTTAGACCTTGTTTACAAATGTAGCTCTGAAAACACCACAGCACATTTGAAAAATTCAATTTCTAATAAAACAAAAATACTTTCTGTCATCAAGTCTGAAGCGTGAACCAGCATGTTCTGATACCTATTTCTGTTTGTTTGGTTGCAATGCAGGGCGAAGTTGTTGCTACAGAAAATGTTCATCAAAGAGGGGGTGACTTTTGAAGGCTTTGATGTGTAATGCCAGTGTTATTTACCTCATTTGGCCCTCTGCTCAAACAAAAACGCTATTCCCATCTTCTAAGCATGTAAAGTGTCAAAACAGCTTCAAGTTGCACTTTTGAGGTCTGGGCAAAATTTAGCCGATTTCTTCTTTTAAATGGAGCAAGAAAAAGCTCTTCCGATGATAGTGAGAGTCCCAAACTAGAAGCGTGAAATCTATAAATGTTTAGTCCATTTCGATGCGATGTCGGTTTCACATTCCACGAATGAGTTTGTAAACAACACTGATCAGCGATCGTTCTTGTGACGTTTGATCCCGACTTAATCTCGTTCTCCGTTGTAGCGTCCTAGTAAACAGGAAACTGCTCAACTATAAGTCTTTACTTTTCCCAAAAAAGTACTGAAAATATGGGAGCTGCCAGCTATATAAAATAGCGTTTTTTCCCCCCAGCTGCTTCAGATTTCTTCGGTACCAGTTGTACCACCAATTCTCTATCAGTTAAGTTGTAAATCATTTCAAAATCCAGGAAAGATGTAAAATTCTATTGGTATGATGCTTTGCAGTTACGGAATTTTTGCAGAAAACCCGAGAATCTATACGAGAAAACTACTACAAAGTAATTCATGCAACAAAAAGTGTTTTCAGTCCAAAAAAAACAGTGAGTGAGAACAACAATAATGGTTTGAAAGGAATATTTACGAAACTCGATCGCAGATCTGAAAAAAACTCTGGTGGTTTTGTGGTAAACATGAAGACACCATAATGTTGAATATTTAATGTTTTACTCACTATCTCGCCGAATCTCCAAGTTGATATTCTCTCGATCTTTGAAAACACTGTCGGACTCCGGCATCTTGCCACAGCCGAGTCATGGATTCTGTTAATTCGGGTGTGAACGGTTCTGTGTCGTCTGCTCTTGCTATCACATCGAATACCATTTTGGCATCCATCTAAAACAAAACAAAAAACTCTAAAGGTCTATAGGGATAAACCAACAGTTATTTTAGCTAAACAGATATTACATCGCCTTATAAACATCAGAATAACAGCTCACGAAAGCCGAGTTAGCAGGGAAGGCTTACCAATCTTTCATCGTTCTCAAAGTCTATTCGTAGTTTGTCCATAGCTCTTATTATAGTAAGTAGACAATATATGGTATTGCTGAATACGAGAGGTCTGTACTGTTTGTAGTCTTCAGGAGAAAATCCATGATCGTGAATGATCCTACAACAAAAGATCAAACAGCCAATGAAGATATTTTGATCTCAACTGGTAAAGTTGGGATCCGAAAGTTGTAAATAACATTCAGATCTTGGAAGGGAAGGGTCAAAAATCCGCCACCTATACCTCATTTGTTTGACAATTGTACTTTTCCCTGATTCTCCAGCACCTGAAAAAGGCAAATTACAGACATTAAAATCTTAGATGAGATTTAAATATGAAATAATGTCCAAAGTCGATGAGTTCGCCCTTGCAAAGAGGCAAGTACACGCCTCCTTGTAGGAGCTCGACCGATGAATCGTAACTGTAAACTGAACTGCAAGCCAGGGCTGTTTGTGCAACGAATGTAGCCTGGGAACTCCATGGATACTGATTTTACGGATGCATAAAGATTACACAGAAACCCTAAGGAAGTACCAGAGGCGTTGGACACTCCACAAACCGAAAATACCATATCCCAGTCTTAAATTATATACCAAAATACCAGGCAAACTCGCAGCATATTACCGAGTAACAACAGTTTCACATCTCTGTCCGCCCGAGCTCCCTCGAGTTTGAGGTTTTTCTCGATCGCTCTGCTCCTGGCTTTGGCAGCCCTTTCTTCTGCACTTAACGTGCAGCCCATGCTGAAGAGGGAGCCAGGTTCTGATCGCCGTTCACTTTAAAACCATGGATAGAAGTGGCAGACTTGAACCTCCATTGGACTCTGTGATAGGAGAGTTCAGAGCGAAATAAGGCCCGCGATGTTAGCCCACGTTTGACAGGCCCGCATAATTAACATAAATTAACATTAACAATTAGGCTTATTACTCGTTGACCAATCAGAAGGCTGGAAAAAACATACAGATTAAGCGGAGCTTCAAAACAACGTTCGGAAACCTTTCGGTTCTCGAAATCAAATCACCGAAAATAACCCGATCCTTCAGAAAGAGGAACAAAGATTATATTCAAAGAAAACCTGACCAAATTCAAGCCAAAAACCATAAAATCTTGAAGTTAGAATATTATAAAATCTCTCCGGTGTTAGATTTACCAAAATAAAACGGCCAGCTGAATTAATTTACAGTACCGCCTACGTGCATAATTTCTATTTTTATCGTCCAACTCCTAGACACATTAGCGAGGTTCAGTCGCGTTTAGCTCGGGTGTACAGCAATTTTAAAAAAGGTTGTAAGAAGACAAAGGCATTAATTCATTTTGAGTCCAACTTCTGCCAAATTAAGGGTGCATTCGATTGACCATATTCCGGAATAAGAATACACAAAATCGCTTATATCGGGATTTTTCAGCCACTGGAATACTAAACTAATTATAACGACGGTAGCCTACCAGAACGAGATAAAAATAACTTACGTCGATCACGTGTACATGTTGTGAAACTAAAAATAGATTTCAAATCAGGCACATTTTGCATCAGTGATTTCCAGAAACTGGGCCATCTATCATCGTATCCTGGAATACGGCCAATCGAACGCGTTCTCCTGCTGGCATTTGCTTTGTTATACAACGATTTGCAGTGCTCATTTTGTGCATTCTTATTCCGGAATAGTGTCAATCGAACGTACCGTTAAAGTGTCTATAAAACCCTATTTACACGCAAAAAAATAAAAGACGGCACGGTACTCCAAATCTCGACACGGTGTGCCTATAAAATTGTGGCACTGCACCCCTAACTTTGAAAGTGTAAACAAAGCAGTTCCTTGTTTAGTGAGGCACTGGTATCCTAAATTTTAGAGGTGCCGAGACTCGTAGGTAGTCTCGGCACGGTAAAATTGGAACCGCGCCGAGATTTGGGGCGCCGAGATTTGGGGTGCCGAGCCGTCTTTTTTTTGCGCGTGTAAATGGGATTTAAGCCCCATTTTTTTCTATAATCCATTTCGATTCTACATCTAGTAAATAGTTGAAAAGTAATATATTTATTGATTTGAGTGTTGCGTCTGAGAATAATGGTTTATATTTCGAATACATTGCGAATGACGTGACGTGACAGGGAATATTGTTTTATATAAAAACTTGCTGGTAGAGATAAACATCTGTGTTATATTTAAGTTTATATCAGTGTTTTTACTAAATATGTTGTCTAAATAAGAATTAAATTTCATTCATAAGGATAATGAAATGACAGTAAATTCACCAGTCATTAGCATATTCGATAAAAGTCCTTGATAACTCGTAGATACAGCACTAAAATCAATAAATATTTTAATACATTCAACTATTTATTTGTTCGTTTGTTTGTTTATTTATTTATTTATTTATGACGTTCGGACACAAGGTCACGGGAGAAGAAACAATAGGACTTGAAGTCCCTTGCAAGGTTTGTTTAGTTGACTTACTGAATCGATTTTAACTGATTTTCAAAAACTCTTGAATAATTAATGAGCATTTTGTCCAATCAGATGAAGCAAATCAGTCACGTGCATGCTCCTTTATACCTGATAAAATCTCATCATTCTAAAAGGCCCGCGGAGGGATTTGAATTCTGTCCCAGAGGGAACGGGGTTAATGATTGAGACAATGGCATTTCTATTGATGTTGCAGCTTTCTCATTGAATTGCTAATTAGGATGAACGTTTTATATAAAGAATACTAATGAACATGAAATTTTACATAAAGTTTCATCCTAATTAAGAATTCACTGATAAAGACCCAAAGAAAGCAAAAAGTACACGGAACATAAGGTACCTACAGATAATAAATTTTGCACTAAATTTACTAATATCAGCAGACTACCGAGATACACAGATAATATTTTTAAAAAGAAGTTATCCAACTACCATTACTTGTTTACCGAGCCACTGTTTAGTTCCAATTATTAAACCAAACTCAAAGCCGCCAAATAATAAAAACGTGCATTAAACTTACATATTTTGTGCCGGAGTCAACAAATTTAGAGTCTGCCGTCATATCAGTCACATCGCCTTCCAAGTCTTGAACTTTATCGAGGTAAACCACGACATCAAATCCTTCAAGTGCAGGTTCAGTTCTTGCGATTGCATTGCGAAACGCCGCTTCAAACAACATAGTATGGTAATTTCTTCATGTCATTCCCTTGAGATTTTCGTAATTGCAGGCGGTGATTACCTCGAATATTTTGCATGGCGTTGTGAATACAAAGGTTCAATGGTTCATTAAGTGAACCATTCCCTTGAGATGTGCGTCTTTCTTTCATTGCATTCTTAAAGCGTTTTTGAAGCCGTTTAAAACACTCACAGCACGTGTTTTATCAAGTCTAAAAATTCTCGGGCTTCGCCCTCGATTTTTTAAACTTGATAAAACACTGCTGTTCGTATTTTAAACAGTACTTAATGATTAATATTTGGGCTCATGTGTACTTTAAATTGGCAATATTCGTATTCTCACCGCGGACGAGCTGGAACGAGCACTTAATAATGGAGGCTCATGAATACGGGGGAATTCGTTAAAAGCTATTTAGAATATAAAGGTACCACGCGGCGGCCATCTTGGAATAAACCTATTGTTAATGCTTACCCAGCCTCGGTTAAACACGTTTGAGACCGAGGCTGGGTAAGTATTAACAATAGGTTTATTCCAAGATGGCCGGCGCCGCGTGGGAAAGGTCGAAAAGCCACCATTATTTGCCTATTGGACAAGAGACCATCAGGTGATGGTCTCTTGCTAGTGGAGGGACGTATTCAGTATCTTGCACGTTCCTCGGGAAATTTTTAGATTTAGACTTTCGCAAATGCCTTCCATATGAAACTTATCCCATACAAGCGAGAACATTTGCTCTTGCTAGTGTCCAGGCCAGTGCGGACAGCTTATTTCCGTATTCCGCATGCGTAATATTAATTTCGTGCATAAAAGATGGACATTCAGCACGTTGTGAGCCCGCAGCATTGGCAGTATGTTGCTCCCCGAGCGCTTCGTCGACAGGAAGAACAAGTATTGCAAGCAGATGCAAATTTTCGTTGTCAATTTGACCGCGGTTATTCATTACGAATGTGGGAAAACTATACATCAAAACGTGGGAAATTGAATTCGGTTGTAGGTTTTTGATTAGTTCTTTTCCCAGCCTTTTATAGCCCAAACTTCTCTGGCATATGCCCAGAAATAGAGGAACGCCTTGTATATTTTGACTCAACCGGTCGAAAACAATTGCAAATTGACCGCGGGGTTTAAACTATTAAAACTACAGAGAAAAGACATTATTGTTTTGTATTCCGTTCGTACTGAACTCGCGCTACGTACAGCATTGCTTGAAATACTGTACGAAAACTCCCGTTTAAAAAATTCCTGATGCCGAAAGGACCGTAGCATCTTAAACAAGATATCCTTCTGACCAATCGACATACATATTAAGCTGTGAAAGTATGTTTCCATTCCATAACAGCCGATAGTGCAAACTAGTAAACTGCCACTAGTAAATTAACCTTGCGTACTTCCGCGAGTACTGAACTTTCTAGCGTCAAATGCATGTGTTACGTTTCCAAACTTTAGGACAAGAAATCTTCCATAGAATGTTCTATTTTTTTTTACAGCTGAGAACTGTATTATTAAACATAAGAAATAAAACAACATTTGGTGCCATTTGAAGAATTATATCATGTCAAAAGTGCATAACGAAGAAATATATATCTATACGGACGCGAGCAGCTCGTTTCACTTTGGTCAAATTCGGACTGTTTATGACTGGAACCTGCAGTATAACAGAACAGCAGACTAAATTGTAAACGTGTGTTGCATGAATAAGTAGTGTTTACAGTAAAAGGTCAACTACTTTAATTTACATACGAGAAAGCAAAAATATTAAATTACATACATGTATATATATATACTAGGGGAGCAGAGAAGCTACCGGCCACTCCTAAAGACTGCTAATATTCAGCTAATATTTCTTCCCTTTGGTTATTACTAAGAGGATTTCAAATGAAAGTGTATTTCATCTTCAATCTCATGTGGCCCGAGTGAAAGCCCAGATGGGCTCTTGTTTGTAATAAGACAAGTAGGCCATAAAATGTGCAGGCCCGGGCTAGATCAGGAACCCAGAACCATTAGCGTCCATCCCGCGTATACTGGCCCTATGTCACTGCGGTTTCACAAGTTAGGTTATTTTTAGATCGGTTTCCCACTATACTTGGGTTGCAATCACTCCTAAGTGAATAAAGTAACAAAACCGTAGCAGCCATGTTGTTGGTATAACAAAAGTAGCTAATGAGGCATAATTTGTTAACCCACTAGTTGGCGAGAAAAAATAGTATTTAAAATTAAAATAGTCCAACTCGTGAAAACGCTGTGACAGCTTTATTAGAGATATGGAAGTTCCTGGGTGCCCGAGCCAACTTTTCTCCGATCCATATACACAGGGCATAACGCTGAGCGACTCTATGCAAACATATAGAATGTTAACTGACTCACTGCAATATACGAACATCGCGTAATCCTAATCAGGAACTGACTGAATGTATATTCCAAGGTAAAACAATAACAGTTTGAAACTGTGTACGCATGTTACACGGAAGTAAGAAAAAGTTGCCAAAATTATCGGAATAGCAAACACTAGATATCGATCCAAACGGTTTTTGTTTTCGATCAGATCGAGGACATTTAACTTGTTTACATCATTTGGCTGTGTAAGTTAGTCAGTCTGGCAGCCTCAGGCAAAGCTTCGATGGGTCAACTCTGCTGGCGGTAAAGAGTTGTGGAATTTTGTTGATTTTTTGTTATGACTGTGTTTTTGTGTTGGGAAAATGTGAACATTCATTTCCTCTGAATTCGATTTTTCAGGGTTTTTTTTTGGGGGGGGGGGGGAGGGGGGGAGTTCGGGGCCGCAAAAATCGTAGGTCAAAGACAAGTTTGCTAACAATCTTGAATGTCATATTTAATATGTCAGCAAGCGTTTGCATAGCTTACAGTGCAACTTGAAATGTTCGTATTTCCAGATACTATTCCATCTATTCTTATTCTATTAAATTATAAAGAAGCCGATACGATAAAGAAAACGTCCAAGAAAACTTGAATATCTTGAAGAATTTGTTCATCGATGCATAAGTGCAGTAAATGTCAACAAAATTTGCAACATATTAGTTTCTTTAACACCAAATTCTCAAGGGCACCCAACGAAGTTTTCGGTTAAAAAGCTGTTCGGGAGAGTAAGTTAGCCAAAAACTTTCGGATTTGAAAAAAATTTGCCTAGAAAATTGTTTTCTGAAATACTGGCTAGAAAATTTGTTTTCAATCCCTAGAAAATTATAGAAGAAAAGGGAGACTAAAAGGTTTCCCCTAAAATATTCGTGCGTATTCGTCTGATCAATACAGTAAGAGCTTTCCCCTAAAATATTCGTACGTTTTCGTCTGATCAATAGAGTCAGAACGATCCGGAAAAAAAATTGGTTGGAATGAAAAAAAAACACATATTATCACAAATCATTTAGTGAAGCGGCCACATAAACGGTTTTCGAGAACATATTTTCATTCTCTAAGAAATTCTGACATCTAAAATCCGAAAGAATAAACCTTTAGCAAATGGAGGTCACCTAAAAGAATTGCCTAAAGGAAAAAAGAACCCCTAAAAAATGTGTACCTTCACAAAACAACATGAAGTTACTTGGGCTAGAAAATTATTGTTTATGTTCTAGACTACTAACAAATTCGTAGGCCAGGAATATTTTGCCATAGTATTTTCGGTTGACGCGATTGCCACCTAGTAAATCCGAACAGCTAATAGCTTTCTAGAATACATCAAAAGACATAGTAGGCGCCTTAAAATGGCTAGATGAGCTGCATACAACTGGTTTCAAACGAATTTCAAAAAGTACTCGTTGGGTGCCCTTGAATTCTGCTAAATTATGTCTACTTCCGTCTGTGGTAGTTGATCATGTTACGATAACTGGTAATCTATTCCTCAGAATAATTTTCTAGGTCACCTAGGTCTGCACATGCAGTCTACCCTGCAAGCAGAGCCTTATTCACGAAGAGAAAAGAAGGCTTTGCAGCAATCTCGTTCCCAGAGCACGCATCGCTGGCCAAAAGATCGCGGGCTCTGGGAACGAGATTGGCTCTGTATCAACCTCGTTCCCAGGGGTCATTACGCACCTAATCAAATATGGTACTTTCGACGCCATCTTGGATTAGGCGCGTAAAGACCCCTGGGAACGAGGTTGGCTCTGTATTCGTGGTATTCTTATTGAGCATGCGCCAACGGATTTGTCTCGTACCAGACTCATTCGGTCACTCAGCCGAGTGAGTGGGCTCAGATGGCTCAGTTTAAACCAAAACTTTCGCCGCGCGCTGATAATCTGCCTTCTCGCGGAGTTGAAGGAGGCTCTGGTTGCAGGATACATACAGTCATGCACGTGAGCGAATCTCGAGATGTTTTCGGCGGCCACAAATTAAACTCATTGCTTATCAAATCATGTTTGAGAAAATATGAATCAGTTGCGATGTTTTGTGATAGGTGCTTTAAATTGCAGTGAATAAAGACCGCTGTGTTGTGTGAAAGATTGTTATGGCTAGTCCGAATGCTAGTTATGGCTTTCTCTTTATTTTCGTCACACTTTAGTCCGAGAGGCAATCATCACTTTGATGTGTTTGTCCGTGGCAAGTTGTTTTGATGGTTTTTCGCAGCCGAGCTGACACGCCGAGACACAGTGAGCATCGACGGAAAGAGTTTCCAAAATGGTAAACAACATTTTCTGGATGATTCCGTAAACAAAATAAAAGAGAAAGCCGACTTGTTTTTCTCAGATAGTGAAACAAAACAAATAGAATTCTGCCAATGAAAGTAAATATAACTAGGCATGTCAAACGTAACGAATTTGAGAAGAAAAGCCGCCGAAATGAAGCAGAACTCTTTGGACATGACGTTGAAGTAACTAGCAAGAGTGTCGAAAGCAATGCAGCTAGAAATGTCTTGCTCTAATTCTCCTAATTTTAATTAAAAAAGGTGTAGTGATAATGCTTTAGTTCGACACAGTAATCAGAGAAAATTGGTACCAAATGTGACTCGGTCCTGTGATGAGAAAGGGAAATGCGTGCGACTCGAGGAGAGAAAGCTATATATTAATTACTACACTTTATAATTAGCCTTGGGCACACGCAGTATAATGTTTTTGTGTATATCGGCCCACAGTCTATTTTTGTCTTGGCACTCTACCAAAATTGAAATTTTATAAAACAAAAAAGGCTAAATTAAAAATAAGATAAAGATAATCTACGCCAATCTTTCAAATGACATTTTTTTTGATTTCATGAATTGGGCAGAGATCCGTGACGTCACAGGATGGTGACAGGTTTAATTTTCTTCGACGTGCAAAACATTTGATTGCAGAGTCGAAAATAACTTGAAATCAAAGGCATCTGTTTTAGGAACGTACTTTTTTAATTTGAGGTACTGTAAAACGACTATACGGACATATCTGGTATTTTATGAACTTGTAATAAATAAAACTACAGCCAAACTCCGGCCTTATTTTTCTCTGGTCACTGATGTTTGCATCCACCAGTGACGTCACAGCGACCTCTTTTTTATTAATACATATATAACTAAAACATATTGTCCTTTATGAATCGAAAACTTAGCTTTCTTTTCTCAGAATGGAATTGACTGCATTTTCAACAATTTCGCAGTGAGCATATTGTGCACTAGATATTTTTAAGCACGTGCAAGTCGAATGTGTAAACACAAAATCATTTCAAAACATATCGCGTACGCCGGAAATGGATCGGTCTGTTTGTACAGTTTGTGCTAGACGGCTGAAATACGACTTCCTCTGAGGAACGAGTAGAGTAGCCAGAGGGCTTTATTGCCGAGGCAAACTTTCTGTGTGCGTTGCGCGCGCGCGGTTGCAAACAATTCAAATCCACAGCACTAGCAAGTGAACAAACTCCGTGCTATGCTACATTCTAGTTCTGAAACAGTTGTTTCAGTGGAATCGAGGTAATCGGCTCCAATTCAGATCATACCAGTGATGTAAACACACATTACTCTGGAGAATCGACTCTTTGAAAATTAATTTTATTCAGATAGGCATGTTCGACTGCATTATAGACCCTATGCATAAGTCCTGGTAACTAGCATGTCAACGAGGCCGGTAGGTCCTCTGGAATGTTGAAATTGAAGCGCCCGGGGAGATTGTGAAATGCACTGAACGAATGTTCAGTGAAACAATGCCGTTGATTTTCTATGCGCCTGGCTGGTTGTACTATAAAGAAAAATAAAGGATAAATGAGGACAGATAAACGCTGTACTTCCCTTTGATTAATTCATAATCCTCTTGTTTGAATCTCCTCCACTTATAATCGCATACTTCATTTGTTTTCTTTTTCTTCCTTCTTCTTCCTTTCTCCATAATACTTCTTTATCTGTATTAAGTTAATCTTATTGTACTATAAACACAAAAAGTATAATCTAAAGGGAAAAAAAGACAGGCTAAATATAATAAGCTTTCAGCTTTTATTTAGACTGTTTTTCTCCACCGTTATAATATGGCATCTATTTATTTATATTTCTAATTATGTAAAGTTGTGTACTGTTACGTAGTGTAGTGTAGCGTAGTGTAGTAGTGCCTTTTTATACATGTTTGTAATTGGTGTTTTTTTCGTAATAAATGATGATGAGATTAGCAACATTGTTCGACTAAACAATCATGTTCAACACGTTTCACATCTCCTGCTAGTATTTCAACTTCAACATTCCAGAGGACCTACCGCCCTCTTTTTTGTGTTGTGACCGCGCGAGTTATGCATAGCGTGTATGATTAGAATGAAAAAGGAATAATTCCCCAGAGTAGCATCTGTTTACATCACATGACCTGAATTGGGTGGCAACACAGCGTAAGCCGATTACATCTATGAGCCCCTTATTTGGGTATGGCGTGATTGAAGCTTTCCCCAATCCCCGGGAATAGCGATACTTACTACACGTCATCCATTGCCATGCCAACCAGAGATCCATTGGTTCCTGACACTAAGCAGCCTTTTGAAATCATGGTTGGTACATTTGGTAAACCACCTCTTCTTTAATTTGATTATTACAGGGTACCCCTTCTGTTGTATTATTTAATTATTATAGGTCACACCCCATTGAGTTTAGAATTACTATGGTCTACCCCAACTTGTCATCGATCACGTGACCGTAGCGAAAATCGCCCGTATAATCGGAGGGTACGGTTACTTACATGAAAAATGGGTCTGTATGTGAGGCCAAGAGGCTCAAACCCTGACCCAAAATCCCGGGCCCGTATCTCGCTGAGGATAAACAACACAACAGCCATACCAATTCACGATAGTCTGCACTAGCCATTTTTGTACTGCCTTCTTTGGACAGCGTAGAGTGACCGAGGAAGTTTGCCCAAATTAAAGTACAACAAGAGATTGTGTCAGCAGGGTGCATGTGACAGAGTGGAACAATCCAGTGTTACTCTGATGACCAGTACCTGTGCGGCTTAGGCCTGAATAGATTGTGCTCGGCAACTTTTGAGCAACTTCTGGAGTTTTGAGCAACTTTTTGTACTGCAAGCAACCTAGAGCAACTTTTGCCTTTCTTGGCAACTTTTGAGCAACAAATAATAATAAAACACCCAAATTATCCCAAATGTTTCTGTTAATTGAAACTGGTCGACACTAAGAATGCTGTAGACTTGTATTGAATAGTATTTACCCTGCAAATGATTAACATTCTTTTGTTTTCTACTTTCCGTGCATGAATTGATGTACGCCCACGAACTGGACAGCAGCTACTATTTAATATCGCTAGTCATGGCATCACAATCGCAAGCTGAAGTGACGGCAACTTTTTCAAATTTTGGTGGCAACTTTTTCAATTTTTGGCAACTTTTGAACAACTTTTAGCCTTTTTTTGGAGCAACTTTGGCTGGATTTGCTAGCACAATCTATTCAGGCCTAGTGCGGCTTGTGTTGATACGAGGAAGAAAATCCATTCTGTTACAATAATACAAAACTTTATTTACCCACGTGTCAACTAGGTTAAAACTCGTTAAAACTTGTTAAAACTCGTTAAAACTTGAACGTGAACTTAAAAATAAAATAAAAAATTACAATATATATATGTTTATAAATTTTCTATTAAAATTTATAATAAAATCTAATAAAATGTATTTCACCCCTTTATTAATAATAATGTGAAAAGTATCCCCTCCCACATTGCAACCAACCCCTTCCCACAAGAAAAGAAACACCCCGATGGCAGCCCCCCCCCCCCCCTTTCCCAGGGAAAATAAGACCAACACCCTCCTCCATAGACAATTACCCCAATAATTTACCCTAACCCCTAACGTAAAAATACCCCAACTTGTCATCGATCACGTGACCGTAAACTGTTACTAGATTGTCATTTTGATTTACACGAGACTTGACAATATTTTTGGGATTGTACCTTATAATATCCACGTTCAGCACGATCATGTGAGTGATTTGATTCGACTTGGATGTGATGTGACTTAGTAGAGTTTTCTTTAATTTTACTTGTTCCTGTTCTATATAAATTTTGCAGACATCATATAAATAAAACATTTAATCAAAAATGTGATGCTTACTCACCAATGACGTTACACGGTTTTATTGACAGCTGCTGTCAATTCATTAACTAATAACCCGCTTAGTGATGGCTTTCTATGACGCCATATATTAGCTAGCAAATTTCACTATAAATACTCGGACGGTTCGACTTTTCGTGACTCCTTGTTCTTGCTGTTTTGCTGTTTATCAGATGAGCGATTTCAGCTATCGTCACATGATCGATGACGTCACGTGGTTTGATTGACAAGGGTTGTTTGTTGGGAGTCTGCTAGTAACTATCGTGAATACGCACAAAGGTTTCAATACGAGGCCCCGTGCTAAATTAAATTTATTCTTTTCACATGGCTGTTGTGCTGTTATCCCCAGCGAGATACGGGCGATTTTCGCTACGGTCACGTGATCGATGACGTCATGTGGTGTCGTTTCTCCAAAGCAGGATCGCGTACTCACTGAACCCCCACGGCTGGAAACCGATCCTAGTTTGTTGTCTGCTAGTGTTGGTTTGTCCTATTAGAAAACACTAGTAAACATTCTTACTTTTGAGCCTCATTTCTTTTAACAAGAAGTTTAGCGAAGGTTTTGTCAAAAGTCCTTTATTGCGGGATCGTTTCGGGTACTGATTGAGGGTCATTTCGGGTCGGGGATCATTTCAGGTGCGGCTAGAACAGTTTCGGGGATCATTTCGGATTTGGGATCATTTCGGGTTTGGTACAGTACTACATCTACATGTTTAACTCGCAAAATCCTAAAAGGACATACCGCAAGTTTCAGTGCTGAGTGCAAAAATAAAATATAATTGATAAATTGAAATGTGTATGGTGCAAGTGATAATAGCTAATACTTAAATAAAAATGATTAGTATATACCACACCAGTGAATATCACTTTTCGCGCGCTCTGATTGGCTACTCAAACAGTGAATATGATTTCATATTCACCTCCGAGCGAAGCAGCGATCACCTCGCGCGAGTTTTTGTCCATTTTACCTCAGTATCGCCGAAGCGGCTCGGTAAATATCCACCATGCTATTCACCTCCACTTCGGTGAATAATTGTTAAGTATATAAGCGCTAAACTCAGGCAAGGATGTAATCATTAATAGCTGATGTGTTTCCCTTCCCACGCTGACATGTTTACTTAAAACTTTATTCACGGTATTCACACTTCGATGTGTTTCCCTTTACGGCAACAGTGCCGTTCGTCTGTTAACGATCAGCTACTAAACTAAAGTTCTCAAAGGCTCGCTGGCATACTTACTTCCAACTTTATTCACACTTCGATGTGTTGCCCGTTTTATTCAACAGCGCCGTTTGTCTTTTAACGATCAGCTACATGTACTAAACTAAAGTTCTTAAACTAGCTGGCATGTTTACTAGAAATAAACTACAAATATTCCGATTAAGCGGCTCTTGCACGGACTTAGCGGCAAAGGTGAAAAATCAGCAAGCACATAACATTAAATACGTTGAATAACTAATTAAGGTGATAATAAATACACACGCAACACACAATATACACACAAACAAACAAAGTAAGCAGGATGTGGGTCAAAACAGTTATTTAGATTATTAATAAAGATTTAGAAGTTTGTCTTTAAACTTTCGCTTGAAGCAGCGAAAGCTCAAAGATTTTATAGATTCATCAACATTGTTCCAAACTTTGGGGCCAAGATATCTTATATTAAATTTTCCATAATTTGTACGAATCTTTGGAAATGAGAAGGTGGATTTAGATGCAAGGCGAGTCCTGTACTTATGCTTACTGCTAGTAGCTTGAAAGAAAGTGTCAAAAACGTTAGGAAGATTGCCCATAGAATACTGGTGCATAAAGGATACAGTATAAAAGTAATTATATCATGAAGTTTTAGAAGTTTAAGCTGACTAAAAAGCGGACTGGTATGGGCATCAAATTTTGAAAAAGTAATTATGCGAATTGCTTTAGGAATGGATAAATGATGGCATAATACAGCAGGAGTAAAGTATTAGTATCAACAAAATGTCTAAGTTTGCATAGGATGCCTATACTCCTTGATAGTTTTTTTGAGACATGAAAAACGTGGTCTTTCCAGTTCAAGTGACAATCCATTAAGACTCCTAGGTATTTTATACTTTTAGACTCTTTTATACTTTTATTGTTAATGATTATATTTATTGGGGCAGTAACTTTCTTTTGTGGAGGATGAAATAAAACAAAGTTAGTTTTGCCTATATTTAAAGACAGCTTGTTTGCACAAAGCCAGTCATTGATCTTACATAATTCATTATTGACTGTTGTCTCGAGTGTTTGTAGATTTGTATGAGAGAAGAATAGGTTTGAGTCATCAGCAAAGAGGTGAAAATCGAAAGCTGTAGAAGATTTATTAAAGTCATTGATGTAGAGAAGAAACAGTAAGGGACCAAGCGGGACAGAACCTGTGGACCACCACAGGTTATTAAATGCTGCTCAGAAGATATATCACTTAAAGAGACATATTGCATTCTATTGCATTCTATTGCCATCGTGTAATTATTTATATTAGATATAGATGCTTAACTGACTTTCTTTTATCTTTTAAAATGAAACTTTAGTCGCCGAATATTTCTTCGAATCCCGGTCTTGAGTGGCGAGTAAAGAACAGACAGCGAGGCGAAGCGACTCGACAAATAATCCTTTAGCAGTCCACATTTTACTTTCTGTAGGTCTACAAGAGAACACTTGTGGTTCAAAAGGACTACGACGTGAGTTTCCCGGGGATTTGCTGCACTAAGGGACCGGCGGGCTTCGTTGGAAATACAAAGCAACCACTTCTGGCATCAAGTCATTCGTAATTATAATTTCTCACGGCTCTGCTCTGGACACTGAGGTGTTACGACTTATCGGTATATGTTTTGCATTTTTATTAGCTGAGAAAGCAATGCCCTAACCTTTTTTTGCGTCCTCCAGTACGTCCAGAAAGTCTTGCTACCAAAACTCCAATCTGCCGAAGCCAGCTGTTACTTCGCTGTGAGTTTGACTCGAGTACGAGTACGACATTTCATTTTGCACTCAAAATATATCATTCGCAAGGAACGTAGAGATCATCAAATACAGTTAAATAACACTGGAGACATGAAAACAAGGTAGCAAGAGTATGTGAAAAGTCGCACTCGTAAACCGAATTAGAATCTAAAGGCAGTACCTGACTGGCTTCCTGCCGAATACTGTTCAAATCATATTCGAAGCATCCGGGAAAAATTCGTGGGCTCGATTGGGTTTTTAATCCGGTAGAAATTATGAAATTCGTTACCCAATGTGTTGTGTACTTCTTTTATGAAACTTATAAACAATCGAGAGCATTTGAGTTCGACTAAAAGCTGGCCTTTAATTTATGCGGCCGTTGATAAACAAACTAATCATAACATTGGCGCAAAGCACCATGGGCTCGGACACAGGGTCTTTAACATGCTTGAGAGGGAGGTGGGAGGGATTATAAAGCTATTCTTTGTATATATTATAGACATCAATAATAAAAATCTACACAGAAAATTTCATATCGATAGCGTGTTTGTTCCGGAGTAAAACAAAATTATGACAGAACGGCCCAGCTGCCTGTTTTCCGAAAGGCACAAAAATCCAAGTACTTGGGCCAGCCTTTTTTAAACTTGCATGATCGATGAATCTTTAAAAATTGCATCCAAAGAGCCCAATGATTTTGATGGGAAATTAAGCTTTATTTGTATCGTCGTTTTATTGCCGCCATGTTGGTTTCCCAAAGCTAAGAGGGGCACCGTGCATGATGGCGGTCGCATACGAAATTATATATTAAATTGTCACACATTCATTTATTGGCCTCCAGCTCTATTACGAAATATCATAATGTTCCAAAATTTGGGTTATAAGTGTGATTTTGCTAGTTCTACGAGGACCAAAATGTTTTTTTATTTCATCAATGCAAACCACTTTTGCGATCGAGGGTCATGACGACGAAAATCACAATTGTCTGAATAACAGTACCCTGGTTCCAGAGGTTTTCGCAACCAGGGAAAAGGTAGGATAACAGTGGTTTCTGCTCGTTTCCCTTAGTACTGTTCGGGGCCGGCCTGCAGTATGTAATTGGCTACTGTTATGTCAAGTTCCTACAGAAGGTAATTGGATGAAAGAATAAATGGAACAATGAAGTAATAGTTCAAAGCCGACAATGAGGACTGGACGGGATTTCAAGTCCGCGCAATTATTTCCAGTAGGGATGTTGTTTTTATTTCGGGTACAGGTTGACAATTGATTTTTTTCATCATAATTATGGACTACAAGGGTTGTGATTGTTATTTTGTCACGATCATTTCAACAAACGGCCTGATAGCGTAGTGGACAAGACAGCGGACTAGTAGTCAAGAGCAGCCATGCGGATGATGGTTCGAGTCACACTCTGGACACCGATTTTTATTTCCGTCTTCTCCTTCACTTCTCCGTGTAAAGTCATACTTATGCTGTAATCCTGGTAGCTTAATTAGGCCCAACACATGTAATTATTCCAAATCACTCTATTCAGGTCTTCATTCCAAGGAATTATCGCTGCGGTCACTTTTAAGCTGAACATCAGAATATAATAAAAATAATAATAAAAATAATAATACATACGTTTTAGGAGCATTATACAGCGCTCAATGCTCTTACAATATCAATGATAGTAAAATAAAATAAAAAACCTAAAAATAATAAAAAACAATCTACTTACACGTGTTCTAGGCTATTTAAAAAGAAAACTCTTTAACTTAGATTTAAATACATTAACAGTGTCGGCACTCCTGATGTTAGACGGAAGAGAGTTCCAAAGTCTTGGAGTGCAGATTGAGAATGCTCTATCACCGTAAGACACAGTAAACGGATCCGAGCGTTGAGTCGCAAAGCTTTCAATGCACAACAACAGATACTAGCTGGGATCCGAACTTCAGAAGCATAAACATAACTTCTATAATGTCAAGCGGTTTGAATTAGTGTAGCAAGATATATACTGCAGAGACAACAGAGAAACTACACAGCAGTAAATTATAAGTCATTTCGGAATATTTACCTTAGAAAGCGGCATATCTACAGCATGGCCAAATCCTTTCGAAAGCTTCGACGCGTCTTCTCGGATAAAAGTTTGTTTCCTCACAGTCACATCGACCAAAGACGGCCGTCAATTTGAAGATCGCTTTTTGCTAAGCTTGTGTTTCCTTCGCTTTGTAAGAGTTTTCATTCCGATGTTAGTTAACGCCGCTCGAATTATTTTCACCCTGACGAGTAAAGGGTTCAACCCCTGCTGACAACATATATACCGCGCAAAATATAAATTATTGAACTCTACTGATCTACTCTACATGCTTTCTAGAAATCTATTATTGCTTACCGTGGCGTAGCTAGGATCGACAAATCATCGAACACAACTGCACCACATCCATCTGGTCCATGCACACCTTTTGAAAAGTTGAACACTATCGTCGCGTAGATCGAGAATTCATCATTCACGTCGAAGAACACAAATCTGCTTTAACCATGCGCTCCTTCTGAAAAGTTGAACGCTCGGCATATGTGCATGTACTTAAAATCACGTGACTGATGACGTCATCGTTAAGTCACCACCACTAAGTCATTTATGGCGACCCAATACAATCATGGGGTCTATCAAAGTTTGAGCCGCCTGACATTAGAAATGAGGGAGATGTGTATATACTTAAAATCACGTGACCGATGACGTCATAGTTACGACATCACCACCAAGAGATTTATTGGGAACCCAATACCACGTCTGTCAAAGTTTGAGCCACCTGCCATTAGAAATGAGGGAGATACGGGCATATACTAAAATCACGTGACCGATGACATCATCGTTACGTCATCACCACTAAGTGATTTATATGGACCCAATATCATGCATGTCCAAGTTTGAGCAAGTCTCCTTCGCAGCCGTTTCCTATGTCGTCACGCAACGCTCAGGAAACGGCTGCGAAGGAGACTAAGTTTGAGCTGTCTGGCATTAGAAATGAGGGAGATATGGGCATGTACTTAAAATCACGTGACCGATGACGTCATCGTTAAGTCATCACCATTAAGTGATTGATAGGTACTCAATACCATGTCTGTCCAGGATTGAGCAACCTGCCAGTAATATGAAGCGAATTAGTCACGAAACTCTCATATCCCGAACATGCACTGCGCACGCGCACCAGGAGTTATCATATTCGGAACATCGTACGAATTTTGCTAACATACATCTTCGGAAAAGGATATAGCATTCGGAAATGAAAATCCACCTAATCCCGATAACTCGTTCCTGCACATGCGTGCATCCACGAGTTAAACATATAGGGCCCCTAAAGGCAACTCGTGGAAGGTCAGTGAGCCATTTTTGCATATACTACAATCACGTGACCGCTGACGTCATCGTTACGTCATCGCCACTAAGTGATTTGTGGGGACCCAATACCATGCCTGTCCAAGTTTGAACTGTCTGGCATTAGAAAAGAGGGCGATATGGGCATGTACGTACTTAATATGACGTGACTGCTGACGTCATCGCCACTAAGTGATTTGTGGGAACCCAATACCATGCCTGTCCAAGTTTGAACTGTCTGGCATTAGAAATGAGGGAGAAATGGGCATGCACTTAATATCACGTGACCGATGACGTAATCATTACGTCAACACCACTAAGTGATTGATAGGTACTCAATACCATGTCTGTCCAGGCATTAGAAGGCACCGTCAATACATCTTCTCCAGCATGACCAAATTTGGACGCGTACCATAAAACTCCGTCAATATATATTCGGAAAATCGGACTATTCGGACAGCCAACGGAGAGTCCCCGATGTACACAGAAAAAAAACGAAGTACCCACTAACCCAGGAGCCCATTAAGGCTCCTGCTAACCCTAATAACTCGTTCTGCGCTTGCGCTCATCCACGAGTTAAAAAGCGTGCAACACAGTTATATTGCAGTTCAAAAATGTTGTCTTGATTTGGACCCCCTGCGCTGTTGTATTTATACACAAAATAAGTACAAAACTTTGTTGTAAATTAAAATACCCGTTATTGTTTTGGATATAAACGATTCAGCAGATCTAGTCATGGGCATAGTTAACCTAGAACGACTGCCAGACAAAACTTCAGTGATCAGTGAACTTTTTAGCTCAGAAATTCTTCTCGTAGCTGTTTTTGTCTCGAGTATTCTAGCCTTTGACATGCTCACTTGTGGCACGGGATATTGTTTACCACTTTATTATACTGTGCATTCCATTTCTCGCCGTGTGTTTGGCCTCGGGGTATTAATCGTCAGATGCCTATCATTTTTGGCATTCCTTTTCGGTTTCTTGTTAAAATCCTTATACGATTGAAAGACATGTTGACAACTTGACAATACAACTAACGCGCAATGAAGCCTAATCTAAACAATCTCCTAGAAATGTTACTTTAAATATATTATGATATTCTTCCCACTTTGAAAGTGTATAAATTTAGGAAGAGCATGTAGACAGTTTGTGCTTATCTGCACGACAGATAATCGATAATTCCCACTAGGAGAAAATATTTATGGCCGATTACCGAGTTATTTTCATTCTAGCTGAAGCAGCATCCACGAACTACTCATACTAACACTGATAAAATCTTCCGAGCTTCACTTCACTTGACAATAGAAGTAATACATCTGTGGATATGCAGATGAACCGGTGAAAACCCGGCTGCTACATCACTTCAAATTGCACAGATTAAATGAGCCACCGCGATGTAATCTGCTATCTAGGGGTTAAAACAGGTCACATTAGAGTGAGATCGCCTGACTCGTGCAACAGAGCAATCACTCTACTCATGGAGTTTCCAATAAAAGGATTCTTCGATTGACTTGAACAGCTACGAGAGCTGAGATTGCACATATGGAGGCACACGACAACTGCAAGTTCACCGGTGGGTTTAAACGTATGGATAAACCTGTCTCTTCTCACTTTATTTCCAGTTTGAATTATCATGTGTTGCAAAGCACTCGTGGTTCAGGTTGACTCGAAAGGCTTGGAAAAATGTTCATCTGTCGTCTTGTCCAATATCCCCTAATTGTCAGGGATCCATTGTTAGTAAGAGATTTTATTATCAAATCATTCTAGAAGTAATTGCTAAGTGACAAAACCAGTTAGCATTTCAGCTATATCACTGATCTCCCGAGCTATCTAGAGCCGCTACTTCAGTTTCTGAAATGTAAACCATCGAACGAGTTGAAAAGAAAGAGTTCAAACGGCTTCCAGTCCACGCACAAGGCAAATGTTTAAGCGGCCTAAAAACAAAATATATTACTTTGATGGGAAAGTTCTGTTCTTATGTAAAGACATCCTTAAAATCTCCAGAGTAATGCATCAGCACAATTTCTGGATTTTTTAAATATATGACTGTCTGTATCACGAATTGGTCTTCAGCTCATAGACATATACAATTGTGGTATACATTTGTACCTTGCAAATGTCCAAGTACTACAAGTTTTTGGCTGGGATAGTAACAACAACAACAAAGAGATACCTAAATTAATAATAAAACTGACATTGAATAACTGATTATTTCCCCGAGCTTTCTCATTCGTGAAGTCGGATTTGAAATCGGTTACTGCTAATATCTTGTGCTGTAATTCTATCTTTCGTCAATTTTAAAAGAAAAGTGTAAGGTTTTGGGTTCTAGTTTCTCTGTTGGAGTCAGATTCTGCATGTAGTTGAAGCAAGACCATAAAACATTATAGCAGATGTCTTCAGGAACATACGAAGAGAGTCACAGGCAAAGTGCCGTTTAAACGGTGATGAGAGTCACGTTGTTAGAAGTGATAAAATAATGCTATAAATGGGTCAGATGATGTACAGGGGTGAGTTTTAATCACAGAAAAACTAGAACACAAAACCCTTACATTAATTTTAAAAGTCAGAATACAACACAATATATTAGCTGAACGACTTCAAAACCGGCTTCACGAATGAGAAATCTCGGGGAAATAATCAGTAAAATTATTCAATGTTCGTTTTATTATAAATTTAGGCATCTCATTGCTGTTACTGCCCACGTAACATTTTTAAAAGGCAAAGTTGTCTTCTTATTAAGTTTAAAGTAAGGTTGGCAATACATTGTACATAAGCTTTCTACATTTGTTTCTCGGAAGCAACAAATGCTGCGCACGCGGGCAGGCCAGGAAACATTTTGGAAAACAATGTTTTTCTGTCGTTTGCCCAGGTCATAATTGGGAGAAGAAACGAGCCGAAATTAATATTTACTAATAATAAGAGTAAATATACCGATACTGAATTCTTTAAGCGGTCTAGCATTAACATTGAACGACTGTAGCAGAAATGTGGTTTACTCGTAAAGGAAGATAACAAATTATTTACGGAATATAATGTACGGTCCTAAATAATGAAGGAAGTCTTTGACTTGAATCGAACAGTTCTCTGCTGAAGTCCCTAAATGACTACCCTGCGAGCAGAGGTTTCTCATCTCTCATCTGCCACCTTTCGGCGGCAGGAAAGGCAAACAGATGAGAAACCTCTGCTCGCAGGGTACTAAATGACTGTCTCATAGTATATAAATTCTTGTTTCATTTGGACAACTGTTGAACTTGTTTGTTTTGTATAGGGTATCATACTTGTAATATTTCTTAAAGTAGGTAAATAAATGTTCTTGGTGTAAAAACATCGATTACTACTGAAACTTTTTCTTGACTATTTAATCTAAAGTATAAAGTAATTAAAAGTAAAGCGACCTTATTTAACGTCGGTAACTCGTGACAGTCTGGCGAGACTGATAAACTTTACGTCCTTATCCGAGGAGACGTGAAGGTCTAACCATTTGCAGTTCGAGAACGAGATTGTTTCACAAAGCCGCACCTTCTACTCAGTTATTATCAGACCCTGAGTGTTGGTCCGACCGGGGTTTGAACCCGCAACCTCCCGCTCGCTAACCATTGAGCTAACCGGGAGGGTCTGGAGCTTAAAGTGCATATAAGCCCTAGCCAGTTACCTTTGATATCGATTGTACATGAAGTGGATAGTCCAACGGTAGAATATTTCTTGATTTGGGTGTTGCGTCTACGAGATATAAAGGTTTATATTTCCAATATGCTAATGCTGTGATGTCATCACCGACTTTTGCTGAATTTCATTGTGCTTCTGAATTAAGCAATTTTCTAATTTCTAATATTTTTTTTGGAAAATCACTTTGATAAGCTTCAAATATAACTTAGAATTTAAAAATAGGTAATTTGTCTCTACCAGTATGCTTTTGTATAATAAGTGATGTCGGTGATGACATCACATCATTAGCATATTGGAAATATAAACCTTTATATCTCGTAGACGTAACACCCAAATCAAGAAATATTCTACCGTTGGACTATTCACTTCATGTACAATCGATATCAAAGATAACTGGTTAGGGCTTATATGCACTTTAACCGCTGAGCTAACCGAGAAGCGGTAATCTATCACCCAAACACAATAAATTGTTTTATCTATAAACTATAAACATTAACATTGAACGTTACCTCATGGATAGAATTCAAGTTCTACAGAATAAAGCAGCAAAGATTATCTGACATGACAAACCTAATTTAAGTACTCTTCAGCTACGGAAGCACTGCAGCAGCTAGAATGGGACAATATGTCTAAGAGGCGCGATTCCATCGGCTGATATGGATTTGTTGACTGGGATTTAATTTTTTTCATTGTCACAAAAGGCTTGGTTACCTTTCAAAATGGCGGTCCCGAACTATGAATTGGACTATTGTAAAGCCTGATTGGTCCAAAAACAGAATAAAGCCATTTTAGTGTTAACATCTGTCAATAAGATGCAGGGATGAGTTTCTCACGAAAGGACAGTTTTTTCTCATTCACTCATTCATGCGAAAATATTCGTTTCAAACAGCTTTTGTCCTGGGACTATTCGATAAAACTTTTACATGTGTATTTTACAAGTCTTGTTTAAACGTCGGAAAAAGCCGTTTTATTGTGCTGGCCTCTGATTGGTCAAGCAGTGCTATACAATGACCCGTGAATCAGGCGTGAAGACTCATTTCGCGCCAAAAGTCAAGTCAAGCAGTCCGAACAAATTGACAAACCAGTGCGGCCAGGCAAACTTCAGTTTGATTTCAATCTTTTTACCATGACAGGTATATGTCACAAGTGCAATCTACGAATCAGAGGCTGTGATTCTGCATGTCAAGCCATGGGAAACCTTTACCACGCTCACTGCTTCGTTTGCCGTACTTGCGGTGAGTAAAGAATAAACACAAAAAATGAATGAATACCGCGACAAGAACATCAATCAGTTTGCACTCCCAAACGGCCACAAAGTATTTACTTGTTTGTTTATTTATTTATTACCGAGAAGCCTGGCTGGCACGAGAAAAAGATGAATTAAAAATATATATATTTCCTTCTTTTAAAGGCAAAGAGCTGAAAGGTCACGAGTTTTACCAACTAGAAGGGATGATATACTGCGGAGAGGATTACAAGGTAAATTTACGATAATGGTTACAACAACAGCAGCAGAGCCTTGAAGCGAGGGGAATTATGGGGGAAAAGTGATTCTAGTGCGCATGATCACACAATCGCCATTGCAAGAACGGTTTTCGATTGAGTGTCGAAAAGTAATTATAGGTGATTGCTTTCGAATTGATTGGTTAGTTGTCCATGATTGCGTTTACTTTCAGTCCTGAATGGTTGAAGTAAAACCAATCGTGAATTACTTCAGTTCGTGATTGGCTCGTCGCGTTTTACTTGCTCGTGATTGGCTCACTGGTTTTGGTCTTACGGCACTCAATTGATGTTTTGAGTTTGCTTAGCTTTTCTATTGGCTGTGACAATTGTTTTGTAATTATCAGCCAATCAAATTCTATACTAAAACCAAACATTGTTCAAGTAAAACCAATCACGAATTACTTTAGTTTGTGATTCAGCTCATTGATATTTTCACTTGCTCCCGTGATTGGCTCTGTAATTATCTTGGTTTTTGGTTTTACGACATTCAATTGACCTATATCACTATGACGTCATATCAAAACAATCTATTGTTTAAACGCTAAATGATCACGGTCGTGGGAGGGGGACAAAACGGCAACAACACAAAGGAAATAGCTATCAAATGCATTTTGAAGAACGTAGAATAGCGGTAACAGCCACCAAATACGGTAAATATTGTGGGATAAACATTGATACAGCTGATATCTGGAAACCAGACAATTCGAAGTTAAATTTTCCTCAGCAGAGCAGATTTAGTTCAAAATTCTATTGTTCAAGTCGATTCTGTCCCCCTCATAAACAAGCCGTGACGTCATAATGATATAGGGTAATTGAAAACCGCTCTAGCGCTCGTGGTATCAACCTCGTTCCCAGGGTCTTTGACCGCCTAGTCTAAGATCGCGTCGAAAGTACGTGGAATCTCCTTATTTCCAATGGTAATCAGAAAACCATAAACTGAGCAGTTTGTAAAAATCTTTTTTGATATTGTATCGAGACGTCTACGCACACTGCGTAAAGAAATGGAGGGGGGGGGGGGGGGTCAACCCATTTTCTGATAACGTGTTCTCAGCTTTGCTCAATGGGCTTTTATCACACGGCGGCCATGTTGGCTTGAAACAATAAATTTCCCCCGTGTAGCCTCGTACTGAGCAGTTTCAGAACGAGTTCACGCGTGCAAAACAAAGGTTTTTATACTCCTGGGATTAAACATGGCCGCCGTGTGAACAAGGTCCATAGTCAGGGTTCATGTAAATACTAAGTACGTGTTTTTGACACTTTCTCTAGAGGTCCGAACTATACCAACCTTTCAACAGTTGTTACGTCTGCAAAAACACCATTGGCGACAGGGTAAATATGTAGTTTTGCATCTACTGGGTTCATATATAAATATTGGTCTCCATGTTTGTTTGTTTACACACCACGGCAAAACGTTATGCTCCGCTGGACGAAAGAATGAAGGCTCTGGAGTTTCCGAGGTTCAACTTTTTAAGTAAAGAATAATCTGACTTAGTAAACTCACAGTGAATTACAAATAAAGAAAACTTAAACCTGTTAAAGTCTTAGGCTTAGTTTTAAAGTAGTTTTGGTGTTTATGGCAAGAGTTACATACGTACCTAAAATTAGAACAGGCTGATAACCTGTTTTCTTTTAGTTTGGGCTCATCAAAAGCGCATGCGCGTGACATTTTGCCGCGGTTGTGGTTTGTTGATATGCTTATAGCCTAGTCACTATGCAACTCTAATTATAGAAAATATCGGGATTCCTGTGGCATGTAAAGGGACGAGGACTGGGGACGAAAGTATTTTCCTCCTCAATCCCTCCTATTCCGATTCCTCGTATTTGCTTACACGCGAAAATCAATACATTTCGTCATTACAAACAAGCCTTGGAAGATAGTACTCGTCTTAGACCCGGTCCACACATACTTTTCAAAAATCTCCGTTTTAGTTTTAGGATCGGCTTCGTATCGTTTTCATCCGTCCACACGAAAACGCTGAAGGTGATTGAAGGCAGGTTATCGATTAAGCGTTTTTGAAAGCCTTCGTTTGCGCCAGCCACGCGACTTCCGTTTCAAATTTTTTTACTTTGGAAAGCGTTTTCAGAAAGATGTGCATTCGATGTAAAATGACCACACCCGGCTGTTCATCGTTTACGTGTGGAAGGTGAAACGCATAAAAAATATCCGTTTTCATTCGAGACGGAGCCTTATGCCTGTAAAAGATATTGAACTCACCCACATTCTTCTTTTGCACTCACTTACAGCTTTCGAAAAGTTCAACATTCATCATTTTAAATAGGACACAAGAACCGTTAATTATATTCCAACTTCGCACGCATTACAAATTCCAAACAGGTGACTGCTAATGACATACAGTGCTTTATTGGTGACCACAGCACGTTGTGCGCTCAGAATATTCAAAGGGTTAAAGACGCCATGTTTGTGTTTTATTGACAAATACAGGCACTTACTGACTGTACGATGAACTCGAAATTTGTTCATACTGCTTTCGGCCTTTTATATTGTTCGTTCAAACCTGTGTTCTGATTGCACCATTATACTGTAGGTCTATTGTTTTTGTACTACTCGTTCTATTTAGGTTAGGGTGTTTTTTTATAGTTAAGTAAGCGTTAGGGTGTTTTATATTGTTGAGTAAGCCAATACTGTGGCTCGTTCTAAAGGTTAGGGTGTTTTGTATTGTTGAGTAAGCCAATACTGTGGCTCGTTCTAAAGGTTAGGGTGTTTTGTATTGTTGAGTAAGCCAATACTGTGGCTCGTTCTAAAGGTTAGGGTGTTTTGTATTGTTGAGTAAGCCAATACTGTGGCTCGTTCTAAAGGTTAGGGTGTTTTGTATTGTTGAGTAAGCCAATACTGTGGCTCGTTCTAAAGGTTAGGGTGTTTTGTATTGTTGAGTAAGCCAATACTGTGGCTCGTTCTAAAGGTTAGGGTGTTTTGTATTGTTGAGTAAGCCAATGCTGTGGCTCGTTTCGAGCGGTACTGTCTGGCTCTACAGTCAGCGCGTGCATGTATTTGTCAATAAAACAGCAAAAATAAAATATATATATATGAAAAATTGAACAAGAAAATGTGAGAAATAAGCGGAGTGCAACGTTTGTTTCAGTATTTTTTCATATTTCGTTTGATATGATGTTCTTAATGTTCTCAGTCAATGATCGAACGCATGATTCGCAGCCAGAGAGTGAAACTAGATGCTTGAGTTTTTCATAAACCATAGGAGCGCAATGCACGCTACTGAAACTAAAACATCGTAAATTGTCAACTTACACGAGCTCATGTCTCTAATTCTACAAACATTGGGTAGGAGCTACCACCCCAGCTGCTTTAGGTGCATTGTGGCGCGCAATGCAAGCTACTGAAACTGCATCATCGTAAAATGTTAACTTACACGAGGTCATGTTTCAGATTCTACAAACATTGGGTAGGAGCTACCACCCCAGCTGCTTTAGGTGCAGTGTGTGTTACATGGAGCTTGAAGCCATCCCGTTTACTGTCGATAAATACGAGGAAGTCTTCTGCATACCGGACTATCACAGGTACCAGAACAAACCTGTTGACTAAAATGCCCTATAAGTGGACAGATTATCCCTAGTTAAGCCTTGGCCAAAAGGAGTCGCACGTCACGTCACGTCACGTAAGCGGACTTGCGTTCAACTTGCTAAAGGCCCGTTTACACAGGCGATTTTTGATGCAATTTTTGTCGCGATTTTCACTGCAATTTTTGTTGCGCTCGCGCTGCAACTTGAGGATTTATTCAGCGGAAGTGATGTCATTCAACAAGACAACCACGATACTCAACACAACAACCACGTCGCGCGAAATGGTGTAAATAAAAACGTAGCCAACCTTGCAAAGATAAATATAACTTCTTGTGTACGTGAAGACGTTTTTAGTAGAAACATGCCTCCAGGCGTTGTGTTGTGCAGGCGAGCTTTGAGTGAATGACATCACTTTGACATCACTTCCGCTGAATAACCCTTTGTATAAGGCTGGACAAAAGGTTACGGCCTCCAGTAATGGCGGACGTTTAGATTCAATATTCGGAGTTCAAAAAAATAAGACTCCCTGTCGTCGTATCGAAAAGCGATTTGAACTGGTAATAATATATCAACTCTACTTTATGAATATGCAAAAATATGTCAAAACATTGATATGTCAAAATTTGATCGTAGGGCACTTTAATGCTAGGGTACATTTACAACAGAATCTCGGCGAAAACTTTGATTTTAAAATACTTTGTGAAAAGTGCAACTTGCAATGGGTGTGACGTCATAGGGGCGAATTTAAAAAACACAGCGTCTTATCGCAGGCTCTCCTTTCTCCCCCTTCCCCTCCTTTCTTCCACCACAGGAACCCCAAATCAACCAGAGCATGCAAGCAGGCTTGCTAGCCAGTGACGCGCGCGACACATCACGCCATCTTCTGTCACGATGTGATCACGTGTTGGGATATACGTCATTGGATTTTGACGTCTGCCATGTGAACCAATGACAGCGCGCGTTAGATCTCACGAAATCCTGCTTTGTAACGATCCATGTTATCCAATCAAATAAGTAGAACTAGTTTGATTGACATTTTAGAGTAAATAAATACTGTAATTATGTATGTACAAGGACGATCTTAGCACGTGCAAATGTTCTTCCTTGACGAATTAACTATGATTGTTGCTTTCAGGAAATATTCCCCAAGATGTGACCACTGCAAACAACCTATTGTACCACACCAGGTGAATAGCTCAGGAAATGGACAACATTTTTGTTCATTTTTCTTGTATAAACTCCTACGTTTACTAAGACTAAATCTTTTCGAAATCCTATTTAAAAAAATAACAAAAACAGATTTTGGTTTGTTTCAAACATGTAGCCGTGTGGTGCAAGTGGGAAGCGCCTCTCACTACTGTGGCCTGGGATCGAGCCTCGTTAACATGCGAGTTGAGTTTGTTGGTATCTCGCCCTTCCTTGGAGGGATTTTCTCAGAGTTCTCCGGCTTTCCTCCGTCCACAAAAACCAACACGCTAAATTCTAATTCGATATTTGAATAGCTTGTGTTTTATACTCCTCTGCGCTTTTGAATTTGAGCTGCCTGGTTTCAATGGTTTCAGGTCAAAACAAGGTCCTGTTCACTGAAGCGGTTTTTATTGTTCGCGTAGAAAAATTGTAGTAATTTATTATTAGTATTTTTAAAAGGTTAGTGTTTCTTTCAACGTGAATTGTGGGTTAAGTGTCTGTAAGGCCAAATTCTATATCATTAATATCGATTCTACATAAAGTAAATAGTTGGATAGTAGAATATTTCTTGATTTGATTAGCAATACCATGCTAAATACACTTGACACTCTAATTAACGTTTATTCTAAAAACAATAGATGGTTTGCACTCAATCCCCAGAGATTCAAATGACAAAGGGCATGGCGGCCATGTTGGTGTACAGAACAAAAGAAGCTAGCGAATAATCTATTGTTAACTGTACACCAACATGGCGGCTATGACGTAACGTGCAAAGGGTCTATTAGCTACTGCTCAATGGCTCCAACTTTATCTTCATGTTCTGCTCTCTTAGTTACTCAGCTAATTTCTAGTTTGTTTAATAGGAATCAGATGAAATTGTTAGAGTTGTTTGCCTTGGAAAACAGTATCACGAGGAATGTTTCAGATGTGAGGTAAAGTAGCGGATTTGTAGTGGTAAAACACAAATTTGGAAATTTTTTGGACCACAGATTCGGAACGAGCAATATGAAAAAAAAAATGTACACACCAAAAATGAGGTGTATGCGATGAATAGCGGCCGAGATATGGGCACTGGAATGCCACATATTCTCTAACAAATCACTGTACATTGAATATATCGTTATTTGTTTGCTGGGCCAAAAATTGTGATACGTTAAAGAATATTTGGCATTCCAATGGCGCTATTCATCGTATACACCTCATTTTTGGTGTACATGTATACAGTTCCTTTGTTGTTCTTTCTGAATTTGTGGTCAAATGTTGTTAAAGCGAATTTTTTTATTATTTGACGTTTGCAAGAAACAGATGTTAAATCATAAAGACGCTATTTAAAATGTCATGCGAAGATTTAACCGAATGTTAACGGTAATTAGGTGCTTGCTTTTTAAACACGATTTATCCATACTATTGTGCTTAGAATTATTTTTATGTCTTTGTAACGAACATTAGGCTGAAAACACACAAACTCACAACCAATGCGATCAATATTAATTCATTTTTTTGTAGGAATGTGGTGCTCAACTTTCAAACAAAGAAGGAAAGCAGTGCTATCCATTCGAGAAAAGACTTTTTTGCTTAAAATGCAACACAAATAGACAGTCTCATATCGTAGTGTCACCTCAAAGAAACGTTATTCTTCATAGTCCTGCAAACAGCCCAAGCAATAGCCCTCGAGTATGGCGAAGATAATATTCAAGTTAGTCGAGCCATTGTATATCCGACACAACTTGGATGCGAATATTGTAATGTACTTTATATGAAATGATCTATATCAAATAGATTTTTGGGGATTTTTTTTATGAAAAGCGTAAAATAAATTTTGGCGCTATCATTTGCGTCACGGACATGCGCAGCGTGCACAAAAACAAGTCCCACATTGGAGAGACGGTCTGTATACATGTCCCACATTGGAGAGACGGTCTGTATACATGTCCCACATTGGAGAGACGGTCTGTATACATGTCCCACATTGGAGAGACGGTCTGTATACATGTCCCACATTGGAGAGACGGTCTGTATACATGTCCCACATTGGAGAGACGGTCTGTATACATGTCCCACATTGGAGAGACCGCCTGTATACGTGTCCCACATTGGAGAGACCGTCTGTATACGTGTCCCACATTGGAGAGACCGTCTGTACGCATCAAGAAGAGTGTTATCTTGCCATTTTACCCCGGGATGAGGGAGGTCAGCGATCGGTTGTAAGACCTCCTTCATACAAGAGGAATCGCTCACTCAATTAATTCATGAAATGACAATGTAAGCTAACTAAAACCCTACCATGAACCATAAATAAACCCAAACCGGTCAGTAACCAAGATCTTACCCACTTAGAGCTAGGGTTCTCAAGAAAAACCTCTCAAGAAAATGAGGTAAAAAAACTGAGAGATTTTCTGGAACTCCAAAGTCGCTCCTCCTACTCGTAAGGCAAACGTCGCAACCACTATACTAAACAACCATCGTCACTCAATTGCTGTCAAATTTTAAAACCACTGCTAATCTATATGTATGTTTAGCCAATCAGAATTAGAGTGCTATTCCTCTCCTTAGGAACTCTGCCTCATACTAACGCTAGCATAGTTAGTATTCTTTATCATTTGATACAGATTAATAAGTCTTACTATAATTTTGTATCGGGTTTACAGGGGTATCCACGTGACTTGAATGCTGCGTTGAGATTGGTTAGCACGCCCTTGTCAATTCTAAATAACACTTATCAAACTCATTAATAATTCATGATCAAAAACGAAGGAAATCACCGACCGATAAGTGATCTTCGTCCTGATTTACGCAAACTTTTGCTTCGATTTTCTCGACCAAAATAAGTCGTATCGCCAAAATAACTGAAAACATGATTCTATACATCTAAACGTTTGATAAGTCAGATACACAATTCGTGTCAGTGCTTTATGGGATTTACAAATTCTCGCTTTCACCTCGAGTTTGTAAATCCCATAAAGCACGGCCACTTATTCTGTATCTATTACATACAGGGCTCGATCGGTAACTAGTTTTCAACTTTTGGTTATTGAAAATTTCTTTAGGTAACCCAAAGTGGTTAATAAAATTTTTGACCTAAAATAATTCTACATCCAGAGGAAGCCTTAACGAAGGATTGAATCCACTGGTTGGCTCTGTTGGTAGAGAACGGTCTAGAGTATGGGAGGTCGGGGGTTCAAACCCCAGCCGCGTCCTTGGGCAGTGATGTATATTTAACAATTAGACCCGCAGCCCGAATGGGCTACGAGTCAATAGCCCATGAGGCGCAGCAGAATGGGCTTTTTAACTCGTAGCCCATGAGGGCGAGAGGTCTAACTGTTTTAGTATAAACTAACTAGTCGGACAGTAGAAAATAAAAGAAAGAAACAAATTGAAGTTGAAAAAATGTTATCATTTCATGAAAATGCGTGCGGTTTTTCTCTACCATAGGCTATCACAAATATACCTATAGTAGGGTAGCCAATCAGAATGCAGGATTTGTAATAGTCCACTAGTTGGCTTATACTAAAAGCTGTTGGCCTTCTAATCAGTATTTGAAGGGGATGTGAAAAAAACCTGTCGTACTACTCGAAAAAGAGCAGGGAAATGTCACCCGGTACAGCAGTCTGGCCATTGCACTAACCACACACTCAACATTGTAAACTGCGTGGCAGCTATTAGCGCCGTAAAGCAGTCCGAAATAATTCACTGACGGGATATGTCAGTAATATGTAAAGTGCCATGAGACTGTGGTGATATGGCGTTATATAAATATGGTCATTATTATTATTAATCATGTTAGTTGGTTAGTAGAAATGTTTGTTCACTAATTTAATTTCCTAAAAGTTAAATCCGAGCCCTGATACATCCATCTTATGGCATCACACGGTTGTCTCTATAGACCAATCCAGGGGATGCAAACATGACCCGAAATACAGTGTTTGCATGGGCGTTTTTAGTTTTATGTTAGTTTCCCAACATTTGTCTGTAACGTGGAAAATTTACAGACAAATGTATGGAAAAGCGAAAACACGATTGCACGCTTACCAGCACAGCTACATCCCTCAAATGTCGATCAGTTAATCTTTTACCTGGTATCTTAAGTTTGCAGACAGTGAATATTTCAGAAATTCGATTTTTACGAAAATTATTTGGCATCGGATTCCCATACAAACATTGTATTTCGCGCCACATTTGCACCCCCTACAAAGATGGTGGAAATTACCTTGGATTGGTCTATTTTCAGAATACAATATTATAATAGCTATTTTTTGTGCAACAATGGGAGTAGCCTGCATCCCAGTCCGTCTGCGAAACAGCGACAGAAAGCTTGTTCCCCCAACGAAGTACCAGTATATGTATATGTAGTCGATTCTGATTGGCTTTTACTAATGCTCATTCTTACACGTTTTCTGACTCAGTGGCCATTCAACCGTCACCAGCCTGTCACCAGTGCGACTTACGGCTAATTTACATTTCAAAATATGGCGGCTTTTATTCACGTCTAGAAGAGCAATGATATTTGTACAATATCAGTTTGAAATCGAGACTCGGTTGCTAGAACAAGAGCAGTTGACCGGAGTTGAGTTCGGATGTGGAACATACTAGATCTTTCCAAGCTGAATGGGAGATTTGTTTGTGTGTTCCTCGAACGAGCATTTTGTCGTGACAGATTCTATTTAATAACCCTGCTAGCAGAGGTTCTTTTCTCTTACCCTCTCTCCAGCTCCACTAACGAGGGAGAAAGGAACCTCTGCCACGATCCGAACGGTTTTCTGTTGAGCATGCGCCGCGTATCTGGATTTCCATTGGCCGAGAAAAACGAGACGGTAAACATTGTGCATTTCAAATTGTCCATTTCCTGTTGTTAACGGCAAGAGAAGGCGAAGTGGAGAAAATAAAATTAATTTCCTTCTTCGAGGGTGATGTTGCTTTCCTTGAGGTTTGACACAGCTGCTTTTAACGCTACTTCGAACTCGCTCACGCTAACTCCAAAGACAGATGCCATCTTGAAACTGCAAACTCTAGACTGGGCAGTGTTTTAAAGTACCAACAAGTCATGCGTGTGTGACGTTGACCTCGAAAAACCGGTTTTTAAACAGGTTTGTCATGTGACTTACCTCCAAAAACTTGGAGCCGGCAAGATCTAAAGAACCGTTCGGATCGTGGCAGAGGTTCCTTTCTCCCTCGTTAGTGGAGCTGGAGAGAGGGTAAGAGAAAAGAACCTCTGCTAGCAGGGTTCTATTTAATGTGTTCAGCAAGTTTCCTTTCATGTGGCACTAAACCACGGGCAGCCTATTACGTTACATAACTTCAAAACCTGACCCGAAATTGAAATAAACCTAACCTTCTCCGATAGTAAAACACAGGGAAACGACGACAGAGCTCGTCTAGGGCGAGAAATCTCAAGTAAACAGCTGACTCACGTGCAAACGAACATCCGTTTCAACCGAGCGGCCTGTGACATGAATTGCCCGTCATAACAATCTCCGAGGCTGGTGACAGTTGGATGGCCAGTTAGAAAACGTATAAGAATGAGCATTAGTAAAACCCAATCAGAATCGTCTACATATATCCTGGTACTTCGTTGGGGGTCTAGAACAAGCTTTCTGTCGCTGTTTTCGCAGACGGACTTAACCGGGGTTCAGTTCATATGTGACGCAGGCTACAATGGGAGCAACCTGTGACATCATAAGATCCAAAATGGTGTTGCACGGTAAATTCAAATTAGTTTTATGGACAGGAAAAACGGTCCATAACTGACATCTAGTGTACAATTTACAGGAGACAAACACAGCATTAGATTTAGGTATCCATAACAAACAGCATTAGATTTAGATATCCATAACAAACAGCATTAGATTTAGATATCCATAACAAACACAGCATTAGATTTAGATATCCATAACAAACACAGCATTAGATTTAGATATCCATAACAAACACAGCATTAGATTTAGGTATCCATAACAAACACAGCATTAGATTTAGATATCCATAACAAACAGCATTAAATTTAGATATCCATAACAAACAGCATTAGATTTAGATATCCATAACAAACAGCATTAGATTTAGGTATCCATAACAAACACAGCATTAGATTTAGATATCCATAACAAACACAGCATTAGATATCCATAACAAACACAGCATTAGATTTAGATATCAGTAACAAACACAGCATTAGATTTAGGTATCCATAACAAACAGCATTAGATTTAGATATCCATAACAAACACAGCATTAGATTTAGATATCAGTAACAAACACAGCATTAGATTTACGTATCCATTACAAACACAACATTAGATTTAGATATCCATAACAAACACAGCATTAGATTTAGACAGCTAAAAGGAAATTTGAGAGAAAAACATTGCTTAATTTCAGCATTCTGCGTCCATGTCTTGTTTTATTTATTTTATAAACAATACTTGGACCTGGGCCCGGTTGTTCGAAGCAAGGGTAAGCGTGTGACGTGGAAATCCTGATTAGCTGAAAGGCGATATCGACACACGTAAAATTATCGTATTTTTACGTGTTAATTAAGATACAATGTTTCTCAGTGCTGGAAATCCCTGTAAAACACTGTAGTTTATAGAATAATGTATGTTATGCCACGTTTTTTGAGTGACTCCAAATATTTTCAGAAGATTTCCCGAAAATTTCGAAGTGTTTCATGACATTTTGGAATGCTTAAATAATGCTTAAAATTGGAATGATTAAAACAGACTTTACTGTGCTGCAATTATTGCAAAATCATGTCCAACACTGTAAACTAAACCTGAACATTGTGCAATTTGGGATTAATTCAAACTTGTGGGTTTTTCAAAGAGCTCAAATTGCATTTTTTCGCAATTATGATACTCTGAAAAAAAAATGCTTGTTGAATTTAATTAAATACCAAATTGCACTCAAAATCATGATTACCTATACTAACATTATTAAGAAATTAATCAAGCTGTAACGAATTTAATTAGAATGCAGTCATTATATCTGTGAAATAAGTTTTGCAAATAGCACTAAATTCTTTGTTTTTACTATAAATTAATTATTAATTAGTGCTGATTATTTAGTATTATTTGTTAAGAAATGGTTTACATAAATTATATAATGACTGCACTCTAAGTCTTTAATATACATTAATTACTATTCATTATCAAATTGTATTATGCATGACTGCATTATTAATAATAAGGCTACCTTTTCTTAATTGTTGGAATGTTAATTTTGAGTCCCAAGTTCAAATAAATGCCATCTTTATGTATATATATTTTGTGGTCTTTATTATATGAGACCAACACAAAGAAGCACTATTGTTTTATAAAGTTGGAAGACTTAAAGAAGTGGATAAAAAGCTTTAACTATTTATATTTGCCAGTCACATGGTCACCAATGCTGTGAATGTTGCAAAGCTGAAGCAGATTGAAATGGTCATGGCATTCATATTCAAGCATCACTCTAAAGTATAATCATGGCTTAAAATGGCAAGTATGTAGTGGCTGAGTGATAACTTACCAGAAACTTTTATTGCAGTGCAACTTGTTCACAATTAAGCCACTGTTCTGTCATTGCTTTGGTTGGGAGAAGTGTTACTATCTAACCATCTAGTTGTTTATCTAATACATAAGGGGTGACTAGTTCCTGTAAAAACTAGTGTTTATCTGCATTGGCAGGGAAGATAAACACTGGTACTGTATATGATCAACTAAAAGTTGATTAGGTATGCTAACTGTCGTAGGGAGCGAGTAGCAACTGACGTTTCAAGCGCAGCTAGCCCTTTGTGCAAGCCAAAATGCAATAGATGAGTAAAACTACACAACCATTTAGTTGACTAATAAGTTGTTTATTATATAAATCTCCAAAAAAACTGCACTATGTGGGTATAACCAGAAGCCATTTTTTTAACTACCCCAATATGGTCTCATATGTTTTTTGATCTTGTGCACACTGTAGCATTCTTTGCAGATGTGTGTTAATTAATGGTGACCCAATCATTTACAGCATGTACATGTATGTCTCCATGCACATCCATGCATACAGAATTGCTATCAATAAAAAATACCAACTCTCAGTGGTTTTGTTCCAAATTGCATGTAGCATGTTATTGAGATTTGCTTAATAGAAAAATATGAGTATCAGACCAGAAATACTCCTGAAACCAACAACGAACTCTGAAGAATGAAATCAAGTACTGGATTATTGCTGGTGTCAGACTGTAATAGTGTCATAGCTACACAATCAGTTTGGCATGTTTTACTAATAATAATTATTGCTTTACAATCGATCATCTTTGTGCAATGTCACCTGTAGTGATGCAAGAGCTGGTAACAAGTTTTTTCCCTGACTGGTAGATGTACATGTAGTAGAAATTCATTAAAATCTTAACAAGGATATTCATATCTAGCCCCATTAAATTGGACAGTTTTGCATCCCCAAGGACACATCAAAAAATAAATTGCAACTGTTTTCATGTTTATGCTTAAATAACTCAGAATGCAGAAATTGTTAGTATCAAAATCACAGACTCTAGTCTTCCATGATTCCTGGCTCTGGTTTGATTTACTTAATAATAATTGTCAGTTATCACTGCAGGCTATTGTTCAGTACAACATCCAGTTTTCAGGCCTTCATTGCTACTTTCTGATTGGTTCAGTTTTGATGATAATTGGTTTTGGTCTGTTCTTAAAAATAATCTTTCTCTTGATGAGAGCAACCACATTGTAGTCAGTTCCTGTTTTACTGTTCAGTCGATCACCTATTTCCATTGGTTCCTCCCTTTCTGTGCCTTTCTTCATGACGGCAAATGGTTTGTCTAGATTAGTTACCTTACCAGTAAGAAGATGATGGCCTATTATGAGCTGAGGCACTCCCTATAATGAAATCAACAATAACAAGTTGGATAAAATAGGGAATGTTTGTTCAGTGAATTTCCTTATGACTTGTTCCATAAAAATATTATCCAAACCAAAACAAATGAGTCCTAAACCAAAAACAATGTCAGAGTAAGTTTGTCTATAAAATGGGTTTTTAGAAACAATACCATAATACATGTTACAGGAACGAACTAAACATGTTTTTAGAAACACAGCTGACTAAAGTGAGGTGGTTGCTTATTAGAGTTTAGTCTCCTTCGCAGCCGCTAGTGATTTTGTCATGTGGGGTTACCACTTTTTCACAAGCAAAAACACCACGTGAACATGTACATTTTTAAGAATTTACTTATTAAAGTTACCAATAATATTTCATGACGGAAAAATTATAAACTTAAGTGATCATTAAATCTGATAAATTATAGATTTTGTCCTGATTTGCATATATTTCAATTTCGATTTTCTCTGTTGAAATACAAATTGTAGGTTGTACATGTATTGCCAAAATAATGAAAAACATGACTCTATAGATACAAATAGACATTTTATAAGCCATATACAGAATTCGTGTCTGTGCTTTATTGGATTAACAAACTCTTGCTTCCAGCTCGAGTTTGTAAATGCAATAAAGCAGGGCTACTCATTCCGTATGTATTACTTAAAATGGACTACATATAAATTACAGTACAGCTACAATGTAGGACCCAAAATTGCAATAAACTGGGTGCCAATGCGACTAAACATTGAGTGTTGATGACCAGAGTTTCAGAACTGGTCACCACCTGGCAACTTACATGTACTTTTTGACCCCTCAATTTTTATAACACAGTCTTCTAAGAAAAATCTGGAAATTAGAAAGGACCAGCCATCAAAACTGTTTTTTGTTTGCTGTAAATGAATGTTTTGGAATAAAATATTTATGCTGCCTTATTGGAAAAGTTGATTTCAGGCCCCAGTGCACTCCATGTAACTTACCATGTTATCAAAGTGTAGATCCCCAATATATTTTCCTTCAAGACTCACTTCTTCTCTTGTTTCCAAGACACCTTGAAGCTCCACTATGGTCCATTCCTGGACACTAGTAGGGTCCCTGGATTATTTAAAATATATGTATTTCAAGATTACTACTTTCTGTAACAAACTTAGAGTTACCGGTAGGGTTTAATTCTTCCAAAAAGAGGTATTGCAAGTACATTAATTTTTGTATAACATAGAACATTCCTCACCCTAACTTTATATCAAGTTACGATCATTACTCACGAGCAATCACCGATAGTACGTTTTTTCACTCCATGTTTGCTCTCTTAAATCGTAGTTTATTTAATTTGTCTACCGCAAAATGTCTTCTCAGCGTGACCTTAGATCCATGAAGCATGTTGATTATGCAGCCCTTAATGAAGGGGATATCGAGGAAGATGTGTTTCACAACAGTTTTGCCGAACAACCATCGCACAAGGAGTCTTGCTGCTTGTTATCAGAAGAACTGGAAAAAGCTAAAGCCGAGCATGCAGGATGAGCAAAGAAAGGCAATGGACCTACATACATTGTACATGTATCTTTTGAGAAGGCTACATTGTATAATATGTGGATATATGTGGATACACATTCAGCTAGACCACTCTATTACCACATTCTGAAGTGGCTACATGCATGGATATACAGTTACTAAAAAAAAGTAAAGTTAAAGTAACTTTATTTAATGTCGGTAACTTGTGACAGTCTGGTGAGACTCATAAACTTGAGGCTGACATGGGACGTACGATTTTACGCCCTTATCTGAGAAGGTCTAACCATTTGCAGTTCTACTCAGAGGGGGTATCCAGGGGGTCTGGCTCCCCCTTTCATAAAAAAATAATGCAACTGTAAAGTAGCATCACAGTAACGCACCTAATAAGCTAAGTGATTTACCAGGAGTCAGTGAACAATGTAACAGTCTTACTGGAAAAGGTTGGTGACTGAAAACTGAGAATGTACCTGAATAGACAAGATTGGTGTGAAAGACCACGTTATCTATGTAAAAGAGTACTGCAGTCATGATCTGGTGGTGAGTGGTGGAGTGGGCCCCCCACTATGCAAAATGCTGGCTATATATGTCCATGCATATTGCACTGTTTTTATATTGAAATTTCTACACAACATGACAGGCTATTTCTGGTATATAATATTCTTCTTTGGTTTATGTAAATGTTATCAAAGATAATATTTATAAAATACAGTTATGTATTAAAATGTGGGGGTATTCTGTCCTTGTACCTAAAAAAACTCTGAATTTCTAATGGAGCCTGAAACAACCAAAGCCATGACTAATCTACAGATAGCGTATTGGTTTTGGTGGCGGGAGGAAAACCGGAGGATCCGGAGAAAAACCCTCGGAGCAAGGGCGAGATACCAACAACCTCAACTCACATGTAGTGCCACGTGCCTGTGCCACAGAGGTGAGAGGCGAAGCGATTGCAGAATACTATACCCCACCACTTTGTTCATTAATAATGCAATATTTTCTCAAATTCTCATACAAACCTTCTAAAAACCTAACCCTGAAATTCAAATAAATCTTACCCATTTTCAACCCCAAATCATTCAGTCTAAATACACCTGAGCTAAATGGATAATTTTGCACAATTATTTTGTAAGGGCTTTTCAAGTGATCTTTCGGGTTAACCTCGGTGTAAGAACCATTCTTTAGAGACCATGCCCATGCGCGCTCGGTGAGTTGTCGTATCGGCAATTATAGTGTTACAGTATTGAATCTATAATACTATGTTCTTTAATTCTTTAATGAGTTACTCCTAAATCAGTACGAGACTATACTAGGAGTGGACTTACGATTTTATGTCCTAGCTTATCCGAGAAGACGTGAAGGTCTAACCATTTGTAGTTGGTTCACAACGGCAGCACCTTCTACTCAGTTATTTTAAGACCCTGAGTGTTGGTCCGGCCGGGAGCTTAACCACTGAGCTAACCGGGAGGCGGTTATAATTTATGCACCTACTCATCATTAGTGGATATATAGATACGCAAAAAAAACAATTGCCACCAAGCGAATTCACTCATGGTCTAGGAGTTAGGGTTTTGTGAGTCGTTTTGTGAGTCGTTTTGTGAATCACTAAAACCTTTTAATTATAAAATGAAATTAAAATCTCACTTCTTGTCTTATTAATAACTAGTTATATAAGTAATTGATGAACTGCCTTTCTGTATGTGTGCAATATATGTTTAATTAATTATATATATAGCTATATATATATACAATCATCCACATCTGTCCAATTCGCTAGGTTGTAACTTGTCAACTTATAATCCTGTAAACTAGTTTTTTTGTGCATGTTTTGTATGTAGCTAGTACTGTAACACTTAAAACTGTGTGTCCATCTTTTAATACTCTTTCATTATCTATATTTATACATAACAGCACCCTGACCCTTTGCCATATAAGCCTCTGGCTTCAGCTTTTCTTTATTGATTTTCATGTAAAAATTGTGCTTTTTTTTCTTACAAATACAATAAATTATTATTAAATTATTATTATCTTCCTGGCCAGACCTGGGTTCGATTCCTACACTGAGCGCAGTGATTTTTTTTTTCAAGTAGAGGCTCCCCAATTCCTTGTAAATTTATAAGTGCCGTTTCGGATGCTCGGGAAATATTCTAAGTCCCAAATTATTCATAGTTAACAAAGGGAGTTTTGTGACGAAGTCTGTGAGGTTCTTACACCGAAGTATATATAGAGCCGATCTTTCGAAGTGGTGGGGTATTCTGCAATCTAGCCATTTGTAGTTTCTAATTGAAAAACATTTTCATATTAGATACTTACATTCTGATGATTATTTGAACCATTTTAATAAGATCCACGATCGTCCGAGAACACTTGATCGTCAAAACACGATGGCCAACACGATTACATCCGCGTGATCCGCCATTTGTTATTTCCCGCTCTCCCACAAAGTATACCGCTGACCCAAAAGTTCGGCTCAATCTGTGACACAGGGAACCCAACGATCTGAATGCTCTAGTTTTTTTTGTCTATAAATTTAATTAATCTCAGCATAAAAATAAACTAAGTAGTAGTAGAATTCATGAAAAACTCTTTCTGAAGAAAAAAGAAAAAAAAATCTGGATAAACCTAGCCTGCGAATACAGCCGTCTCGCATCGGGAGCCACAATCAAAACAATTGGTTGGTTAGTATGCCTAATTACCATAAACAAACCAAATCCTGGCCGCACAAGTCATCAGTATGGATTTTTTGTCCTCGAACCGCAGACGTCTCTTTTGATTATGGCAGCCTGTGAATACAACCGGCCGTGGCCACAGGGAAAAAAAACAAAAAAACATGCATGTTTATTTATTAACCATGAATGTGTTTTAGCAAATTCCCATGTACAAATGAAAACCATTAATGGTAAGTCATGTACAATTTTGAAATAACCATTCTTACATTTATTAACCAGTAATGGTAATTAAGAAACCATGCATGGTTTTCCCAGAAAAACCATTAGTGACAAACTGGAACCATGAATGGAATTCTTTCCTGTTAATACAACAATGTTTTTTCATATAAACACACATGTTATTTAGTGAATAGCCATCTATGGTTGTACGTATTCCCATATGTGGGAATATGTTTGTTTGTTGTCATTAATGGAAATTAAATAACCATCCTTGTTTTTCCCAGAAAAACCATTAGTGACAAACTGGAACCATGAATGGAATTCTTTCCTGTTAATACAACAATGTTTTTTCATATAAACACACATGTTATTTAGTGAATAGCCATCTATGGTTGTACGTATTCCCATATGTGGGAATTTGTTTGTTTGTTGTCATTAATGGAAATTAAATAACCATCCTTGTTTTTCCCAGAAAAACCATTAGTGACAAACTGGAACCATGAATGGAATTCTTTCCTGTTAATACAACAATGTTTTTTCATATAAACACACATGTTATTTAGTGAATAGCCATCTATGGTTGTACGTATTCCCATATGTGGGAATTTGTTTGTTTGTTGTCATTAATGGAAATTAAATAACCATCCTTGTTTTTCCCAGAAAAACCATTAGTGACAAACTGGAACCATGAATGGAATTATTTCCTGTTAATACAACAATGTTTTTTCATATAAACACACATGTTATTTAGTGAATAGCCATCTATGGTTGTACGTATTCCCATATGTGGGAATATGTTTGTTTGTTGTCATTAATGGAAATTAAATAACCATCCTTGTTTTTCCCAGAAAAACCATTAGTGACAAACTGGAACCATGAATGGAATTCTTTCCTGTTAATACAACAATGTTTTTTCATATAAACACACATGTTATTTAGTGAATAGCCATCTATGGTTGTACGTATTCCCATATGTGGGAATTTGTTTGTTTGTTGTCATTAATGGAAATTAAATAACCATCCTTGTTTTTCCCAGAAAAACCATTAGTGACAAACTGGAACCATGAATGGAATTCTTTCCTGTTAATACAACAATGTTTTTTCATATAAACACACATGTTATTTAGTGAATAGCCATCTATGGTTGTACGTATTCCCATATGTGGGAATTTGTTTGTTTGTTGTCATTAATGGAAATTAAATAACCATCCTTGTTTTTCCCAGAAAAACCATTAGTGACAAACTGGAACCATGAATGGAATTCGTTTATATGTTTTCATAAAAAAATCATGTTATTTAGTGAATCATGTTATCTATGTCGCTGTATTAAAATAGGAGTTTACCTTAAATCGATGACTTCAGAGGCAGAATGTGCTAAGGTTTGTTCTAATTCTTTTTGTCGTTTCCAGTGATAATGTTCTACTGATCTCGACACAGCAGCACCACTGCATTGCAAGCAAGGGCAATGAGTATGTTCGTATGTTAAAAGGGAACAGTGGCAGCTGATTATCTCATCTCTCGACCAAATGTCAGAATACTTTCTTTTCTGTCCTGAAACTGAATCAGCTGAATCCAGCATATTAAATAAAAAACAGCTAACTACAAAGAAGAACGTTTTGTTCAACATCTCCATCAAAATTCGAACATGATTTTTCAACTTTCGCGCCCTTCTCCAGGTACCTAAACCCAGTCTCTTCATAATTCTACCGCGCTTTGCCGCGCTTTTTGGGCCACGTGATTAAATCCATCCAATCACGAACCAGCCAGGTCTGGCACATTTCTCCAGGATCGGATTTCTCAGTGGGGAAAGTACAGTTGTGGCTTTTTCAGTGGGGAGTGTTTTCGACTTTCTCCGGCCAATTATTATCATGGAAAAACGATTGGAAGAAACCAGTAAAGCTAATGTAGTCAAGCCTAAGGTCGATATAAAGGGCATGACAGTGGCAGATGTTGCAAACTGGATAGAGGAAACGTTTGTAACGGAAATAGCACAACAGTTCGAAGGTTAGTCAACTCTCGGCGCCAAACCATTTGATCGAATGGTTGATATAACTATAAGTTAAACTATGAAAATATCGTTTTCTTTTTCATGGTTTGATGTTAAAGAACACTGAAAACGTACATTGTAACTTCAATCAACAGGAAATCCATTTAATAAATAAGCCCAGGATGGCTGAGTACAAGGTTTTGTGGTGAATAGATCAGTTTGCTGTTTTCCCGCCATTTTTAAGTTGAGGGGAATGTACGAAGAATTAGAAACGGGCGCTTATCTTTTGCCTGTGGAATCGGGAATTCCGTGGGAATTGTGTGAATATTCTGAAACTTTAACCAAGGTTTCTAAAGATTTGCCAAATTGTAGCGAAGAAACACGAGCCTGTTTAATATACAAGTATAGTTATAACTTATTTTAAAAGCATATCGGGACGGCCACACGCAGGGACGAGGACGGATCGGAGCAGGAGAAATATGCGATATGAATGTATATAAAGTTAATCTCATAATTTTTTAAATCTTTTTTGTAGATTTTGATATTTCTATGTTTTTCTTAGTTTCTCTCCGCATTGATTTTAATCGACAGTTTTGCATAACTATACAGTATGCGTATATATGGCATGCAAAAGCTCCGATTTAAATGTATTAACTTACACTACTACTCCACACAGAACAGAATATAGATGGCAAGGTTCTCCTTTCTCTCGCCAAAAGGGGAACAGGAGAGCAATTTGAAGCATGCGGCCTGATTACAGTTGGCGATCAACTAAGACTTGGAGAAATGGTTGATGCTCGTGTGTCATCGCTATCTGTGCCAATTAATTCTCCTTGTACGGTCACCTTAAAAAGGAAGCCCACGAAAGCGCAACTCAAACAGCTTTCAGAGATGAACCAAAAACTTTACAAGGTCAAGTAAGTGTGACAATGTTATCAGCACATAAACAATAATAATAATAATGCAGTTTTCATTATATTAGTGAGGTTGGTAAAGCAGACGACAACATATTACATACAAAGCTCTCATATATTAAAACTGTAATTACTGTATAATAAATCACTGGCAATCAAATCGAATTACTCATTTTTGCATGTCCTTTAATCTGACAAAGTTGATTTTATCATCTGTCATTATATGCAAATCAATGTAAGTTAATATAATAAAACAGGATCATTGCATAAGGTCTAATTATAGAGCATTAAAATATAGAAAATGTTGAATCACAGCTTTCATGCATGGACATGCAAACATTATACCTATAGAGTGGGCCATGTGCATGGGAAACAATTTTTTCACTTATCCACTGGCTAAACTAAGTATTTTCTTTGCATAACAAAGCATATTAATATCCAGATCCTAGTTCCACTCGTGAAATGAAACTCGGTAGTTAAAGAAAACTCATTATTTCAACTGTCCATGCATGTAAAGTAAGTGTAAGCCCATCTTTTTGCATATATATTTAACAATGTAATTGTATACAGTGAATATCTTAATAATAAAATTCTAATGAACTCTGCACATGTTTATATAATTATATATAACTATGGTATCATTTGTGGTACTCAGGAGAAAAGCTGTGAGAGCAGCAGCGATAAAACAATGGCCAGGTAATGAGATACCAACATTCAAAAACAACAACTCAGCACTTGCAGACCTCAATGCCTTAACTGAATCTCTTGCAAAGGAATGTTCGTTTGAGCCAGCTGGGTTCAGAGAGGACGGCATAAAGCAGCACATCCTTGATGTGCTAAATGAACGTAGACGGCACCAAAGAAAAGGACATGATTATCAACAGGTAAGTTACTGTACATGCTACATACTCTAATAACTGAATTAAGTTATCCAATCAGAGACAAAAAATAGTTGAAAACACCAGAACATTAGTTACTGCAGACATATATATAATATTATATATACCAATCAGTCAGCAAACCAAAAATAAATCACCTGGAAAAATTCCAAAAATACTGAATTCTTCCCATCAATGGTTTTTCATGGTATTTGCGCTGTGACAGTGTCGGTAAATCAGAATTTATATCAAGCCACAGTGGGAATACCATGAAAACCCACACTGGTGGGAAGAATTCAGTTTTTCCTTCATTGATACATGGGTATTGATGAATTCCAATCATGTATTTTGGAATTTTACCCTGTGAATTAAATTGTGGTTTGTAAAGTTGTTCTGACCATTGTTTCATGTGTAAATTCTATATATGATGGTGGATGTTTATATTGTGGAAATATATACAGTAAAGACTTCACCTAATTATAGTGTATTAAATATTTAAAATATTGTGTATTCCTCTTGAGATATCTGTAGAAATAATAAAGTAAACAAACTCGGGTGACAATGACTTTGATTCGAGTAACAATATAATGCAGTACGGTATAACTAACAACATACTCTATGTACAACTATACTATCCAATATGTTGTCCTTCAGGGGAAAACATGCTGTACGAATGACCCATGCCATATACTACCCCAAGAAGAATGATCCATCCCTATTAAAATGTTTTAATTATACAGGAACATTATATTACACAGTCACAAATTATTTTAATAATGTATTCTAGGCTGACAAGAGAACTCTGAAGCGAAAGCTAAATACACCTGGCAATTCTGGTAGTAGTGATCTAGATGAGAGTTTTGGTAGTAGTGCTAGTACTAGTACTGGAACAAACTCACAAAGTGATGCAGAATCAGCAACCACAGTTCCTGTGGATTCTAGTGGTGATGAGGATGTACAGTTAAGCACCCAAGAAAATCCAAAGAGGTTTAAATGTGTTGATAGGCCTCAGAAGTATGGTGGTAGAGGACAAGTGGCTGAGTCTATAAATGACGAGGAGGAGGATAAATGCCACGATGAGCCACTGAAAGTGCCAGATGACCCTAATATTGATGATGATGACATATATCGCCAGCAGTCAAACAAAGAGGGGTCCATTGACAACATTAACCAAAAAGCAAGTATGTTGTTCATATGTTCATAATAAGCTTCCTACTCCTCCAGCTTCTAATTATAATTGGCATAATGCTATCATTTTATTAACAAATTGATGATGAGTTTGCATGTATATAATTTTTGAGACTGCCATGTAAATATGTTTGTTATAGATCCAACCTCATTCTGGATCCAAGATTCTGGAACTGTGACAAAGGTCTATTGGTAATATAATAATAATTTATTACTGCTTTCTTTTTGTTTCATTTAAAGGTTTCAAAGGGACTGCTGCTTCTGGTCTGATCATCTGTGTAGCCTATAATGCCATACGTTTGGCTGATGTGTCCAGAGGCCAATTGCAGTCATCTGCGAAAGCTCTTGGTCTAAAAACCTCCAAAAAAGACAAAACTAGCTTAGTGTCTTTGATTGCAAATGCCCTGTTAGAGAAGGGATACATGAAAATTTCAGGTGACCCCAAATCTATTTCAAGGAGTGACATTGTAAAGGTAAAGCCATTTTAGAATTTTGGACTCCACTGTGTTGCCTGCATGTTGGTCCTTGCCTTGGCATCTCCTGGAACAGAACCTTATTTGGTTAGAATTACGAGACTATATTGCTTCTACATGCATGATTATCAGTTACACTCAAGATTATTGTGTTACTCAAAATGGAGTTAGACAAACCAACCTGCCCCAAATACCTGAGTGTCATCATGTTATTGAGTACTAGTACGTTATACACCTGTACATTGGCATTGGTTGCAATCAAGACCTTTCTAATGTACATTAATTGTTATTTTAATTATATAATCATGTTGGTGTCTAAATAGTTCTGAGTAGTCAGGTACAGTTTAATGTTTCATGAAAATATAGTAATTGGCAACAATGTTTTCACAACAAGTTATTGTTATGATAATAAAACATTCAAGCAATGGACAATTCAATTGTTATTGTTACTCACAGTAAGGACTATTTAATTTTATTTTGTTTTGAGCAGTATATATGATTTTAATATTATTTCCATTTTGTTTATCCATGATAAAGGTTACAAATTAAAATAGCCCAGCCCCAGCAAATATAGCTGCATGGGCTAGCTTAGTATTTCATTTGTAGCCCTTTTTGGATGAATATTAGTGGCAATACTGAGTATTGAAATATATTAATGAAAACAATTGTACTACATATCCATAGGTTAACAAATAGAATCACAGGATGTTGTTGAACTATTTATGTCAAGAAGGTTAATCCCATTACTGTTTTTATCAAAATGGCATTAATGAAAGTTTTAGAAGAGAAAAAACATGAATGGGAACTGTTATACTTTTACATTAATGGGAAAATGAATGAACATTGCTGGTTTTAATGTAAATACCATCAATGTTTATTCCCAAATACCTCAAATGTTTTATTTCCAAATAACATCATGGGAAATTAGTAAACCACTTATGTTAATAAGCTTGATCCCATTGTGGTTTTTTATCAAAATTCCATTAATGTACTGGTTATATAAAAAACATGAATGGGAACTGTTCTACTTTGACATTAATGGGAAAATGAATGAACACTGCTGGTTTTAATGTAAATCCCATTGATGTTTATTCCCAACATACCTCAAATGTTTTATTGCTAAATAACATCATGGCAAATCATTAAACCACTTGTGTTAATAAGCTTAATCCCATTGCTGTTTTAATCAAAATTCCATTAATGTAAGTTATGTAAAAAAACATGAATGGGAACTGTTCTACTTTGACATTAATGGGAAAATGAATGGACACTGCTGGTTTTAATGTAAATCCCATTGATGTTTATTCCCAAAATACCTCAAATGTTTTATTGCTAAATAACATCATGGCAAATCATTAAACCACTTGTGTTAATAAGCTTAATCCCATTGCTGTTTTAATCAAAATTCCATTAATGTAAGTTATGTAAAAAAATATGAATGGGAACTGTTCTACTTTGACATTAATGGGAAAATGAATGAACACTGCTGGTTTTAATGTAAATCCCATTGATGTTTATTCCCAAAATACCTCAAATGTTTTATTGCTAAATAACATCATGGCAAATCATTAAACCACTTGTGTTAATAAGCTTAATCCCATTGCTGTTTTAATCAAAATTCCATTAATGTAAGTTATGTAAAAAAACATCAATGGGAACTGTTCTACTTTGACATTAATGGTTATCTGGGTGGGAAATGTACATTTCCCATTTGAAAAAACCATGCATGTTTTTTTGTTTTTTTTTCCTGGTCGGTCGACTGTCGACCAACCCGCGGGCAGCAGGCCTCGTTTCAGCCGGCAGCTAATAAGGCACACTCCATTCCAAAGTTAAGTATTTCCTTTGAACAGTGTGATAGTTCATTTGTAAACGCAGATCAAGTACTCCCCAATTGAAATTATTAATTCGGGCCTTCCATTCATTGGCCCACTCCCAGAATCAGGAGTAGAAGAGATTCCTGAGAGACCACCGTTCCTGTGTAACGAAACTATGGGAGATAATATTCTTCACACTAATTACGATCATAAGGAACTGTCTTCCCCCAAAGGAAGATTAAAGGCTAGTCTAGAGCACTGGGAATGCCTTAATCCGTCCGAATTTATTTTAGATACTATTAAACTAGGTTATAAGCTTCCCCTTGTTACTTCTCCGGAATCTATTTTCTTAAAGGAATAATTTATCTGCCCGAAACAATGAAGAATTTGTTTCATCTGCAATAGAGGAGCTCTTAGCTGTTGGAAGTGTCAGTAAGATTTCTCACATTCCCACAGTAGTTAACCCGCTTTCCGTTTCCATAAGGGAGGATGGCAAGAAACGTCTGATTCTTGTCAACCCCCATTTTTTTAAATCTATGAGAGATTGGAAGAAAATATCTAATGAATATATCATGGATTAGATGATTAACATGTTTGTAGGCTAATTCTCCTAATTGAAAACGTACAACCTCATAAACATTTAATACACCCAATCTATCGAATAAAGGCTTACTTGGTGTTCTTGGATCAGCAAATGAAATGGCTCTAATTCCACGCTTTTGGAGAATATGAATAGGTTTCAGTTTTGATTGGTAGGTACTACCCTATGTCAATGTACAATACGAAATATAAGGATAAATTAGGCTGTAATAAAGATCTCTCAAGGAATTGATGTCTAAATAGTGTCTTGCTTTATAGAGTACTCCAATAGATTTTGCAATTTTTCTCGAAATATCATCAATATGTAAATCCCACATCAAGTGCTCATCTATTTTTATACCAAGAAATTTAGTACTAGTCGATTTTTTAATAACGTTGTTTGAAAATAATAATTGATGGGGCACATTGTGTAGATGTCTTGATTTTTGTTTTGAGGTGAAAATCAAAAATGTTATGTCTAAATTAATGCTCAGTCTGTTTGCAAGTAGCCATTCATAAAGGTGCTTAAGATCAGAAGTAAGTTCAGATAATAATGAATTCATATTTTTATGATGATGAAGAATATTCATATCGTCAGCATAAATTAGTAGAAGATGTATCGATTTCATTATAAACTGCGCATCATTAACATATAATAGAAATAATATGGGACCTAGAGTCGAGCGATGAGGAACACCACAGGTAACAGGCAGAAGATCAGAGTTCATTCCATCTATACTAACAAATTGTTTTCTATCGTTTAAGTAGCTATGAAGCCATTCATGTTCAGACCCCTCAATGCCATAGTAAACTGTATCGAAGGCTTTTGACAGGTCCAAGAAAACACCAATAGAAATATCTCCATTATCGATTGCTTCATTAATTCTAGTAATAAAATCAACAATAGCCAAAGATGTACTTCTCTTTTTACGAAATCCAAACTGATAACAGTAAAGTAGGTGATTACTCTCCAGATGATAAACTAGGTTTGATTAGGTTGATTAGTGATATTGGTCTGTAATTGGAAACAAGTGATTTAATGCCGCTTTTGAAAAGAGGAATTACTTTAGTTATTTTCATTAAATCTGGGAAAATACCGGTCAAAAGAGAGGTGTTAAAGATATAACATACTGGCTGATAAATAGCTTCGGCTATGCATTGTATATATTTGATATTAATATTTTCATGGCCAGATGATTTAGAACAGTTCAATTGATAGATATGATCTAAAACTCTGTATTCAGGAATTGGTTGCATGACAAATTTAGATTTTGAAGCTATTTTCATCCAGCTCTTAAATGATTTATTGCTTGTAGGGAGTTTTTGGCAAGAGAAGGACCAACACTTGTAAAAAGGTGTTAAATATGGACGCGATGTCTTTGTTGTCAGTATACCGTTTTCCATTATGTTCTAAGAGTGAAATGGGAGGGGATTTAGATTTCTTTATATTAAGGATCTCATTAATAACACCCCAGGTGGCACGGAAATTCCCTTGCGATTTTTCTAACATTGTTTTATAATAATGTTTTATTGTATATCTAATTAGATGATTTAGGCGATTGCGATATTCATTAAATGAATTAACATTCTCTAAAGTTGGGTTCTTAATTTTTAACCTGTACAGCTTATTTTTCCTTTTGATTGACTTCAATATTCCATTTGTTATCCAAGGATTTTTGAGTGTCCGAGGACTAATCTTGATTTTTTTAACGGGAAATGTTTATCGTATAACTTTGCGACCACTACAGAGAAAAAACGATATTGAAAATTAGGGTCATCATTGTTATAAATTTCATTCCAGTCTACTCTTGTTAAATCTTGTTTGTATCTTAGCTCACTTTCTTTAGAGAAACTACGTCTCATTATGCTGGTCATAGTGATCTGAAATATCTGTGTATAATAATCCGGTTTGGATGTTTTCTATTAAATTTAGGGGGTCATCAAAGATTTTACCTATTCCTTGGGGGATCATCAAAGTTTTGACGTACCTGTCATGTAAAATGTAATGAAATTGTTGTTGTAATGCTAAGCCAATGTTTAGTCCAGAACACAGGAAAATAGTGTTTAGAGAGCAGTAAATCTCAAAGATGTAGGCTCGGGCCTTTGGCCCTCTCAACATTTAGGCAGTCTGCTTTGTTTCCTTCATACGCAGGCTGGTATTCTCTAAACTCATGATCAAAGGCACATCCCCATAGGACAGATAATGCCAGGAGATTAGTTATATATATATGCCAATACTGAACTCTTTTTCATTTATTTGGGACTACGGAACAATGCAATATGACGCAATATAATGCACGAATTAACAGTACATGTACTTATTTCAAGTACCCATGCGGGAAGAAGGGTAAGGTAGAGATTTTCAGGAGAATACCTATATATATATGTTTTCTACTAAACAAAAGTAATGTATCATGGAAAATACCATAAATCTATAAACATTAATAGTAAATTTAATAGATTACATATGTACAGTATATGCAGTTTGCATTCTTTCTTGCACACCATCTTTTTTGTTGGTGGGGGGGTCAATAAAGTTTTGAGCAATTTTATATGGGGGTCATCTAAGTTTTAATTCATTCATAGGGGGGTCATAAAAGTTTTAACAAGAGAAGCAGATGAAATGCCCCCCACCCCCACCCCCAAGCCATAAATAATGAACACTCCCTTAGTCACAATATCCTCGAGCCACCTTAAAACGTTTGATTATTTTAAAGCCTTGCATGTGTTTGGAAATGAGTCTTGGGGTTGCTTTTCGGTTATTATTATACATTTTACTCACATCTCGATTCTGATTGGCTGAGAACACGCAACGAATTCTCCATAGCTATAGCACTAAGTGCGCATGCGTACAACATCTGCTAGCAGACAATTTGTGATATCTACTAGCAGATAATACTTAGCGTTCGATGGGTAGTAAGCAAATAGGACAATTTTACACTAGAAAGCAGGGCACTTATTTCGTTATTTTGAGCCAGTTTAGCGCTCAGCTATGTTTCTAGTCATTCTTTTCTCCTAAACTCGGAAAATAAATGCAATTTTAGCTCGAATTAATATGAAAGAAAACATCTTGAATCAGAAATCCAATCTTAAAAAAACAATTTATGCGGCGTTTCATTTAGCTTCGTGTACGATAGCTTTCTCTTTTGCTAAAACTTGAGCTTAAAAATGTATAATAAAACAATTATTGAATTCGGTTTCCGCATGATAGCGAAAATTATCAAGACCTCGGTTTGTGTTATCAGCCGATAATTTTCGGCCGAGGCACGAGTCAGAATTCGCAAGCGTTTATCCTTTATTTTTATCAGTTTTATTTTTTGCGTCGAGATTTTGCGGCGTCAACCAATCAGATTGCACCTTCTTTGGAAGTTCTTTTCGCCACCGTACCAATCAGATTGCACTGTGCTGGTCACGTGAACCGGTGGACAACTAGCCTGGCTTTGGATGGGAATTTATCACATATTATGCGACGTGACAGCTAAGATACGTGACAGTCCGCTCTGCGATCAACACTGACTATAAAGACAACAGCTTGTAAATGTAAGTAGCCGCTAATCTGAACATGATAACCTTTATACCAATTGACTGTCATTGTGTTGTTATTACTCGGGCCAGGCCTTCGGCCGAGGCACGAGTCAGAATTCGCAAGTGTTTATCCTTTATTTTTACTCGGGCCAGGCCTTTGGCCGGCACGAGTCAGAAAATGCAAGTTTTTATTTTTTTTTATTTTTTGTGTCGAGATTTTGCGCCGTCAACCAATCAGATTGCACCTTCTTTGGAAGTTCTTTTTGCCACCGTACCAATCAGATTGTACTGTGCTGGTCACGTGAACAATGGACAACATTTGCAGATTTTTTTCGAAAAAGTGCTGACTCAGCATTTTTCTTTGTCCGAGAAACTATTTTTTAATTCGATTAATATTTTGGGTTATCTGGCAAAATATTAGGGCAAAAAACGTTAGACATCAGACCATTTATCTTACAATAACTAATATTTTTTGTACAAATTTTGCTTTGTAAGCCTCATTAGTGACCATCAACAGACATTTTTTGCTGAAATGGACATCAAGTTTCAATTTAATAAAGACAAAAAATGTATGTGAACGTCGTTTAGAAAAAGAAATGGGGGTATCCACGCGTTTTAAAAAGTTATGGGGATGGTAGACCTCTTTATCGCTAATTTTATTTTCAATTTTTTTTTTACCAAGTCTGAAAATTGGTTCCTTTTATTGCATTCTGGGAGATTTTCAAGATGGCGGCGGGGAAAAGAGTTAGTCCCGTCTTTCGACTTTCTTCATTTAAAATCAAACCTGTTGCTGCTTCCTTTGTGCTCAAACCCCATACAGTCCTTCCTTCTTCCTTCTTCTTTGGATTTCCAAGAGGTTTACCTGTTTCCACAATGCTTATTTGACCGTATCAGTTACACATTGTTTATTCTGCCGAGTCCATGTTTGGAGAAACTGACGAAACTCGAAAGCATGGACAGGCCTAAAGCACAAGGCGCTGGGCGAAAAGACAGCAGCAATTCATGGCAGTCCAAACAACCTTTCAATTGGTCGGGTAAATCTTCTAAATCTACGATTCTTCGACCATCTCCCCACGATAAATCATCACTTATAAGATATGTTAAGAGTTAAGATGGTCGGCTCTTTTAATACCATTTCAGCTGAAAATTGTCTTTCGTGGCCGTGTAGTGGAATTTAAAGATTATAGAATATCGTTCTGTCTGTCAAATTACAAATAACACAGCTTTTTACTCGGGCTGCCTTTTGTTTCATGCAGCAAAATTTTTGCCCATGTCACGTAACAACGCCAGGTTAATTTATTTACATAATTTAATACAGTGAAATCAAGATGGTTGACCCGCGAGGAAATTTCTCTGAAATTTGGAGTCGCATCTCTCAAATGTAAGCAGTTTAATGTTTTATTTAAATTCACTCGTGCGAAAGCCTTCCAACAGGCTCAGGATATTTCAACTGGCGCTCTTGTCGGAGCCGAAGGACCGCGTTTTTTACCCAGATGGCCAGTGATTTTATATAAGTTGGTATTCACTCAGTATTTATCATAAGCTTGTATTGTTTAAGACAATGCACAAGGCATTCCACGCTAGGTTACCAGATTTTTTATGCGATCAGATGGGTGTCTATAAAACAAAGACCTATAAAACTAAGACCTATAAAACTAAGACCTATAAATCTAAGACCTATAAAACTAAGACCTATAAAACTTGTGTGTTTACCGTGAACTTAGCAAAATTTAATACGGTTTTAACAGGCTCAGTCCATAAATAGGGGGACGGGGATCATGTAACCAGGATGCATCCACCACTCAATCTGCATAATTAATTTTGGATTTTTAAGTAAGTATGAAGCTAACACTGCGAAGAAAAATGGAAGAAAACAAGTTTCGTTTGGTCACGGCTATCTATCGTTTGAAAGATACAATACACTGTACGTTTATTCCTACCCAGAAAGAGAATATTATTATGTTTTCAACGAGGAAAGAGAATAGGAAACAGCAGCAAAATAAAGGTTAGGTATTTTAAAGCTTCTCTTAGCTTCATAGCACTCAAAAGCATGCAGTAGCCCTACCACTAAACACAAAAGAACATATTAAACATGATGCCTCTTCTATTGAAAACTTGTGTCAACACTAACATTCCAGTAACGCCTCGCCCTTCCTAACTCAACCAAATCTTGTTAGAGTTTGGTTTTATATTACAGGAATTAATTGGCTGAGGTTAGATTGAATTTACCCTCAACGGATTAGCATACTAATTTTTTCAGCCCTAAGCTCCTCATGAGTTCGCTGTAACATGGGTTAGTTTAATATATGGAGTGAAATATGGCCTTCAAATTCCCATCAGTACCTTCAGTGAGCTCTGTTAGTGCTGAAACTTGCACCGCTAACTTAAAATCGATTTTAGGCGAAGGTTTCCCAACATTTGAGTGGGGTGATCTCACAGAACTGGGTGCTTCAATTGGATGCGGGTCGTTCGGCTCAGTGTTCGTAGCGAAACGACGTGTAAATGGAGACTGAAACGATCGTAGTGAAAACGCTGATCAGTGAAGAACGAATGTTTTTGAAGGAGGCTCGCATTCTGCGAAACATCGAAAGTAAGTATGTCGTCCACATGATCATGAAAGCGGCATGTGTTGTTCCGTGTGCAATAATGTTGGAGTATGTTTACTTTGACTTTCGACCATTCGGCACCATTCTTTATCAGTACAAAACGAGAAACGTTGTAAGATAGAACTTGTTCTTGCTGTTTTGAACAGAATGAAACCGATATTCTATGTTCAGGAGTTGGCAAGCCTAACTTTGTTGTTCCTGTTGTTTTAACTTTTATATATCGATTCTTTTTCACGCGGTCAGCATAGAGCAGCCTACGAAGTGAATACCGTAGTGAGCTTTTTTCATACAGTCAGTCTTGTTGTAAGCAGATGGTGAAATAAACACATTGCAATTTAATACTTGTATTTGCTAATCGTCACATAATATGAGAAAACATCAAGGGTCATTATTTAGCAGCGGGTATGGGTAGGGCTGCTGTCTCAGTTTGCACTTGTCCCCAAATTTGGGGTTAGTTTTATAGGTCTTAGTTTTTTAGACACCCCGTATATACAGATTTAGATTTATTGTATGATTTTGGCCGGGTTCTGATTTTGGGGACCATCGACATAAAACTCTAACCCTCGACGGGAAACTCCGGGCTCGATCCTCGACACCCGACAAAAAGACAGACTCCTCTCGGTTCATTGCTTTATTGCTCGTGTATATATAAGATTTAATTTTTTACTTATTTTAAGATCTTGGCAAAAATCATAAAAGGTCGCCATTCCCTGTTCCTCGTTCGATCGATCCCCGTCCCCCTATTTATGGACTGAGCCTGTTAAAACCATATTAAATTTTGCTTAGTTTTATAGGTCTTAGTTTTATAGGTCTTAGTTTCTTGGGTCTTAGGTCTTTATTTTATAGACACCCGCGATCAGATATGAGTTAAGAGGACTAGCCGTTATAATCTAAGAGTAGCGGATTCCCTGAGCCTCCTCCGCAGGCATCTCTAATTTTCAAAGAAATCAGATTTAAAAGAATTGGGTTACCTGTGACTCCGGGAGAGAAGAGGAGGACTGGGGAGGGGAGGAGGGAGAGAGCCGGAATCGATGGGTATGGACTAGACTGCGAACAGTCCCTCCTTTTCCTACCCTGGTTCCAGAGGGGCTCAGGTACGAATATACTGTAATGTGCCGCGATCGAAAGAGTTTTGATTCCCCGAAGGAGTTTTGTTTTGCGTGACGACCGCGACTCGTGCTGAAATCAAGATTTCAGCTGCTCTCGCTTCGCTCGCCCCGACGATTTCGAGCCTCTGGTATCCAGGGTATCCTTTTCCCTCCATTGATTGTAATTTGCGAGCGGAGCGAGCGAAGAGAAAATATGGCAGGCGTTCGAGTGGAGCGAGAGGAAGAATGGGGACGAGAAAGAGGAGAATAAACGGGAGGGACTGCAGACATCACACAGAGGAAATAATTACGCGTTGCTGGAACAACGCAAAATTCCCATTGGCTAACGAGTTTGCAGCGTGTCAACACCTATCAATCACAAACTAGCAGGAGTGGAACTTGAGAGTTTCAATCAACATGGCGAGCTCGGTGGCCGTCGAAGCGTGTTTGAAAAGTTCAAACTCATGGCGCCACAAGTTGAATACTTTGGAAACTGCTTACTGGAGGGCGACAGCGAGCGACGAAGTAAAAAATCAACGTATCTCATAAATGGCTTGGAGAAAGTCTAGGCACCTTTGAGTTTGAAACATATGGTTTATTACCTAACTTCAACTTCTGTTTAATTTCGGCCCTCGTCAAATTCCACTAAGCTAAACAACCCTAATTAACTTCTATAACCCCTGTGTTCTCCAGTCGTTATTACAATTCCTCCAATTTCTCGTCCCCATTCTTCCTCTCGCTCCGCTCGAACGCCTGCCATATTTTGTGTTCGCTCGCTCCGCTCGCAAATTACTATCAATGGAGGGAAACTGAGGAGGGACTGTTCGCAGTCTAGGTATGGACATATCGCTGTACCCCAAGGACTTGTCACTGGACCCGGGGTACCCTAGGGAGGGAATCGTAACTTCCAAAACTAAACGGGTCCCCTTCAGAAATTTTTGTATTCAACTCATTGCAGCATCGAATATGTAAAGGCTTTGAAGACTTCGAAGGAAGTTATTAAAGGCGGAGAAACGACAAAATATTGAGGACAAAGAAGATGAAGTTTATAACAATTTGAGGGCAGCAACTGAAGAACTTCATATCGAAAAGGCGAGAGAAGTTTGACTGACGATGGAATTGTCGAACCGTTGGAATTGTCGAACAGCCAACTGAAACAACGACAGCCGCTTTGCACTTGCCTGCTTGCAGGCGGTGGAGGGTGTTTTTTCGCGCAGCAAACGGATCATCGCCGCCATATTGGCCGAGCGTGATTGAGAGCTGGGATCGAATGACAAATGGAGGGGGTTGGGGGAGAAGAAGCAGATCTGAAAGACCGCCTGCACGAAAGCCCCTGGTTTCTGAGTATCCGCCCACCACGCACATGATTTCCGTTAACTTGTAACTCATTCTTAATTGACCAATAGGAGTCGACGTGTGACAGCCTGCCAATTTTGATTTGGTTTGATTTAAATGCGTGCAATATTCAAAACAAACTTCGCTCGCTGTCAAATGCAATGCAAAATGTTGGTAAAATTGGTTCTCAGATACGGAAATTTCAATAAAACCAGCTATTTTTGTTCAAAGTTCTCCATGGAAAGGACTGCGACAGTACCACTTTAGATATATATGTAGACAGTTCGGTTTTAGCTTGTTGCGTTCGCCCCATCAGTCTCTCAAAGAGTTTCATGTTGCAAATCCTCCGAAATACATACATTTAATACAAGCTGCTTCAAAAAGCCGTCCAGCACCGCAGTCTGGCGAACCAGAAGACACTCTCAGAAGAGGTGCCATACAAGCGGCTGCTTCCTTTCTTAAAAGAATTAAGCTCGCATAAAGATAAATACAGGATCGAAAAAATCTCTAAACTTCAAAGAAAACTCCGATGCAAACAAAGTTTTGTCTGGAACTCGATATTGAAGAACTCGTGGTAAATGTTGTGATCGTCTTTCTCTGACAACTCGAAGTCCATCTTAGTGAATGTTTGCCGAAAGAAATGGATGACCGTTGCATAAATGTATTGAGGCGGATTTCTGATTATTTCCTAGTTCAACGGCCGTGAAGTCAATAGCCGGATTAGTAGTAGTGAATGGCGGGTTTTGGCGCATTTTCAATTGGATGCTTAATGAGGATTGGATTCCTGGAATTCCTTTCTAGGGCGTGGTCGATTCTTGGAATTCTTTTGGCACGAGGTCAAGGTCAATTATCACGTGGACAAATTCCTGGAATTCCTTTTAAGGGCGTGGTCAATTCCCTGAAATCCGGTTTAGTCCAATTCCTGGAAATCCATATAGCCAGTTTCGATTCTCGGCGCCATCCAAACACTCAACAGTCATAACCCGCCATTCACTACTACTATATACTATAGCCTATTTATGGTCAATTTTCATCTTCATTCTTCTCATACTATAGTATCCATCCATTCATAGTCGCATTTGGAAGACCTCTGCTGGTGGTCTACATGCTATTCGCAGCACTCGGGAATGCAATAAAGTCGATTTCTATGAGAATCGTTATATGATAATTGATAATATTTACCATCGGGTACTTAAGAAGATATCACCTATTACTATTATGTCGAGTATAATGAACCAAGAAGTTCCAGATATTCGAGTCCCTATTCTAAAGCCAGCAAAATATGTCCATAATGAGAGCAAAACTAGTGTAAAGACTACCTATAGAGCAGTTCAAAGGCAGTTGAATGAATTCGCAGACTGGATCATGTCATATGTTCCACCAGAGGTTAAGAATACAATCGATGAACGTCTTGAGATATTGAAGAAAAAGATCAATACCATATACGACAAATTGAAGAAACCTATTGGTGTGCAAAAGCGTGAATCTTCATTGAAGGGGTACCTCAATACGTATAGAATCGATGGTGTCGAGAAAACGGATTCAAAGACATTCATACTGAATAGTAAGAACAGAGTTATCGATTTATTGAAGTCCATAGAGAAACCTATTAAGATGAAATTCATTCTAGAGTGCGAATTCAAGAAGAGTGAAGCTAATAAGGAAGAAGTATATACTTTCAGTTATTTTCATTCACCAATCGAAGTCGTAACGGAATCAACCAATTTGGAAGAGTTATTATTATACTAGATCAATGGCTAACATTGAAGAGAAGATCGCTAATTATCAGAAGAACGGATCTGGATGGATATTCGTCAAAGTTGTTCACCTTGATATTCATATTGATAAGTATCAACCTATTGCTGCTAAGTCATATATAGACCTCCCGCATAAGCTCAAAATGAAGAAAGCAATCATCAATTTGAAGAACAAGGATAATGAATGTTTCAAGTGGTGCGTGACTGAGGCTGTATATCCAAAGAATCGAGACCAGGAACGCATTACGAAAGAAATGAGATTGAATGCTGAAAAATTCAATTGGAACGATATCAAGTTTCCATTACAAATAGAGAAGATAGGCAAATTCGAGAAGAACAATTCGAAATTCGCAATCAATGTATATGGTTATGAAAACAGCGAAGTATATCCACTTCGAATAAGCAATAATGAAAATAGAGAACTAACAATCAACTTACTCATGATCTCGAATAATGAGACGAATCATTACTGCTGGATAAAGAACATGTCGAGATTGCTATCTGGCTTGAACAAGAATAAGGGTATGCGATATTATTGCGAACGATGCCTAATTTCATTCAAGAGTGATAAGAGTCTACGCAAGCATTCAGAATACTGTAAGAATCATGATGCTGTGAAAATAACATTGCCTGAGAAAGGCACTTTTTTGAAATTCAAGAACCATAACCACTCAATGAGAGTTCCATTCGTTATCTATGCTGATTTCGAGTGCTTCACGGAGCCGATATCGTCTTGCCAACCAAATGAAGATATAAGCTATACGGAACGATATCAAAAGCATAAGCCATCAGGATACTGCTATATTATAAAGTGCTACGACGACAAGCTATTTGAACCTAAGATAGTAAAATACACAGCTAAGAGTGATGATGAAGACATAGGAATGAAGTTCGTCGAATCGATAGAAGAATCCACGAGAATGCTCTATTCAAAATTCAAGTACCACAAGAAAGTCAAAATGACCAAGAAAAACGAGATAGACTATAAGAAGGCTATAAATTGTCATATCTGTGGGTTAGAGTTACTTGATGATAAAGTGCTTGATCACGACCACATCAGTGGACAGTATCGAGGAGCAGCACATAATGATTGCAATTTGAACTATAAGATTCCAAAATTCATTCCAGTGATTTTCCACAATCTAACTGGTTACGATGCGCACCTCTTCATCAAGAATCTTGGAGTATCTGGAGATGGGAAAATCGATTGCATTCCTAATAACGAGGAGAAGTACATTTCATTCAAGAAATCGATAGTAGTCGATACGTTTGAAAAAGATGGTAAGACTATCACTGTAAGAAGAGAGATCCGATTCATAGACAGTTTCAAGTTCATGGCATCAAGCTTAGATTTGCTAGTAGGCAATCTCAAGAAAGAGCGATTCAGAAACTTGAGTACATTCTACGAAGGAGAGCAGTTGGATCTGCTATTGAGGAAAGGAGTATATCCATACGACTATATGAATTCGCTTGAACGAATGAAGGAAAGACAATTACCAGCAAAAGAATGCTTCTATTCGAAGCTGAATGATACGCACATATCGGATGAAGACTATCGTCATGCAAAGAAAGTATGGAAAACGTTCAAGATTAAGACTATGAGACAGTATCATGATCTCTATCTGCAATCGGATGTCATTATTCTCGCTGACGTATTTGAGAATTTCAGAGACGTGTGTATGAGTAACTATAAGCTTGATCCTTGCTTTTACTATACTCTTCCAGGTCTATCATGGGATGCTTTGCTGAAGACCACAAATGTTAAATTAGAGTTACTAAGTGATGCTGATATGATCCTTATGTTTGAGGCTGGAGTTCGAGGAGGAGTAAGCATGATCTCGAAACGCTATTCGAAAGCTAATAATAAGTACATGAAAGAATACGATGAAACTAAGAAATCGACATTCATCAAGTATGTCGATGCAAACAACTTATATGGTTGGGCAATGTCACGAGATTTACCAACAAGCGACTTCCAATGGATGAACAATAAAGAGTTGAAGAACTGGATAAATCATCCGTGTATAATAGAAGTCGATCTAGAGTACCCAGAGAAGCTTCACGAATTGCATAATGGATATCCACTTGCTCCTGAGAGAGTGGAAGTTAATGGAATTGAGAAACTCCTTCCTAATTTACGTGACAAGAAGAAATACATATTGCATCATCAAGCATTGAAAACGTATCTAGATTTAGGATTGAAAATAACAATGATATATCGAGGTATACGATTCAATGAGTCCAATTGGATGGAGAAATATATTGATCTAAATACAAAACTACGAGCCAAGGCTTCAAACGATTTCGAGAGGGACTTTTTCAAACTGATGAATAACAGCGTTTTCGGTAAGACAATGGAAAATATTCGACATAGGAAAGATATTCGCCTGGTTACTAGATCAGAGCAAGCTAAGAAATTGATATGCCAACCAAACTATAAGGGTCGAACGATATTCTCCGAAAATCTAGCAGCTATTCACATGGGTAAGACTCAGTTGGTATTTAACAAACCAATTTATGTTGGTATGTCTATTCTAGACCTTAGTAAGACACTTATGTATGACTTCCACTATAACTATATCAAGAAAAAGTACTACAATAAAGCGGAACTTCTATTCACAGATACTGACTCCCTGATGTATGAGATCGAAACTGAAGACTTCTATATGGATATCGAGGATGACATCAAAGCCAAATTCGATACATCTAATTATCCAGAAAATCATCCATCTGGAATCGCAACTGAAGTCAATAAGAAGGCCATTGGAATGATGAAAGACGAAAGTGCTGGTGAAGAGATAATTGAGTTCGTTGGTCTACGGGCAAAGTTGTACTCTTATAGAGTCGCTGAAAAAGAGTCAAAACGCTGTAAGGGAATCAAACGATCAGTTGTAAGAAATGACATCACATTTGAAGATTATAAGAAATGCCTATTCGAACGAGAATCATCTACGAGAAAGATGAATGTAATTAGAAGTCACCAACATGAGATCTATACGGAAACTGTCAACAAAGTAGCTCTTAGCTCTGATGATGATAAGAGAAATATCGAATCAGATGGAATCCACACTCTAGCATATGGTCATAAGAGTCTATACGAAAAATGAATTGGACTATCGATACTCGTACGTGAGCTATCGTATGCTCTTTGGTAATAAGCCATTTAGAAGGCCTCCGCTGATGGTACACATGCTGTTCACGGTACTTGGCAATGCAATACTTTCGATTTCTAGAAAATGCAATTGAAAAAATAGACTGTTATTTGAGAATGCTATCTGGTGGTAATTGAGTATCGTTTGGCACAACCTGTAATTCCTCTCTAACAAAAGAACGTTTTGGAGCTCCTTCAGATAGGAAATACATCACAGGTTGATTGGTTGATACTATAGTTCTCAAGATGTCGTAAATTTCAATTGACCAAATAGGATCAGTAGCACGTCGATTATTACCACCTTCTTGTTCACCTGGAGCATAGAGGTATCTAACTTGTACACCTGATGGTAATCGAATCTCAGCTAAGCCAATAGTTCTCTTATACTCTCTTTTGTTTGTGTACACTTCTTTCATTTTGATAGCATCATATGGCGCCTTTGATGTTATTCTAGTAATTTCACTATTGAGAGATTCGAAGATTGCAGGCAAACGTTTCACCCATTTTCTCGATCTATCGTCTTCCAGGAGCATTTCCTGAGCATATTGGTATGAGAATAGTTTCTCTGATAGTGTTCTATTTGCTCTTTCAACAAATGCTTGAGCTCTGTGATTACCAGGTTCACTTCTTTGAATGGTAACGTCATGCTTATCCATTAGTTTCGTTACCAATCCCATGAACTCTCTACCAGCATCAACAATCAGCGTCGTAGGCCATTTCAATTTTCGAGAATATGTTCTGGTGAAAGCTTTCGAGATCTCATTCGATTCTTTTGAAGTCAATGGCACACCATCTTTGTACCTGCTAGCGACATCGACAACTACTAAAACATACTTGTAAGTCTTTCTTCCTATGACATCATGTGGCATAAATAATAGATCTGCTTGATGGATCTGATTAGGTTTCGAGATGTCCCAATGAGGTCTTGGAATGTAATCATGAGCTGGTAAGTATATCTGCCAAATTGCCTGTTTCTCAAGCCACCTCTTGGCAATGTCTTTGCTGGTGTTAGAAGTCAATGCTAACTTATTGATAGCGGAATGACCTCTCCAATAGCCTTCAGTAGAGTAGTATATTTTAGAGAGCTTTCTATTCGAATCCATATAAAGTCAAAACTCGATAGTCTTTTATAGTAGTTATGTCTCAACAAGCGATTTCAGAAATACTAGACGATGAATTAGCTGATGGCTGACGGACGTGCCTAATTTCCGTCTCTCGGCAGCACACCAAAGATACTGTATGAGTCCTTTAACATTCTTCAACCAACAGCAAAATGAGTTTAAGCAAGAAGCATCTCGATGCCATTGAAACCGAAGTAAGAAACCAGCAAGCGAACTCAAACTTCGCAGCTCAAATTATTGAAGCCTTGAAACCTACCATAATTGATGTCCTCAAACCGATTGTTCAAGAAGCAGTTAACGATATACTGGCTGACTCACTTAAGCCTGTAGTGGATAACCTATCACACTTTAAAACTAGAATTGAGTAGTTGGAGACCTCCATCAAAGATTACGAGCAACACACAAATGCTCTACAAAAAAAAGTAAGTGAAATTGCTCTTCACGCCAACGAAAACGAGCAGTACAGTAGAAGAATGTGTTTGCGTATGTTTGGAATCCCGGAATTTGAAGAGGTCAACAGGCAAAGTTTGGTAGCCCTGATAAATACGAAATTATCGCTAAACCTAAAAGAAGAGGACATTGACCGTACTCATCGAACTGGCCGACCAAGTACTGCAGAAAACGGAGAAAATCGTCGCCCACGTGGAGTCATTATAAAGTTCACTTCGTATTTCACTCGACACCAAGTTTGGTCAAACAAGTCTAAACTTAAGGGAACAGATTTGGTTATCCTGGAGGACCTGACTAAGTACAACCTTGAATTACTAAAGGCGGCGCGAAAGCATGATTCGATCCACGCGGCATGGTCCAGCGATGGAAAAATCTTTATGAAGCTTTCCTCCGAGAGCCGGAAAGAAAGACTGTTCAGTTTTACTGATCTCCCTTGAAAAGGACTCGAACTCGTTATACAAACTGTACTAGTGCTAGCCAGAGCTTTACCTTGCACTCAATGATCTTGTCTTTCATAGTCTGTTTTGTGTTCCGTTTGCTCGTTCTTTTTATGTTTCTGTACTGTGTTTACGCGTCCTCTATCTTACTTTACGACCGTCTTCACAATTATCGTTTGGATAAGAAGTGGCATGCATTCGTACAGAGGGAATATCGCTGTGAAGGTAGGCTGAGCTTGGGCATTGGGTAGTTTATTAGTCTAGACCAATACAGGGCAGTTATTGGTAGTTTTCATTGCATCTCCAGTTCAGTTAGATTCATTTTTCGTAGTCGTATTTGTGGCTGGTGGGGCTGGACACGCTTTATTGTTTTTCTTTTGCTTAAATGCGGGGATATTCATCCAAACCCAGGCCCTGAACTATCAAGTAGGCTATGTAAGAATCTAAACTTTGCTCATGTAAATGTCAATAGTCTTATAGTCCATCCGAAGCTCGATGAACTCTCTAATTTGTCCAACCAACATGATATTGATATATTAGCAATTTCTGAAACTTGGTTAAGGCCTGGTATAAGTAATAACGATTTATTAATTCCTAAATTTCAAATTCCGATTCGTAAAGACCGTCCCACTCGTGCTGGTGGCGTTTTGATTTATATCAGTGACTCAATAGCTTTTAAAAGACGACTCGACCTTGAACAACCTGGAGTTGAATCGATTTGGGTTGAAATTATCTCAGGTCGCAAAAAGATTCTGTTTTCAGTTTATTATCGTCCTCCTAATCAAAACACTACTGAATTTGAATATTTCTTAAACGCATTCTCCGATAGTATAGACAAAGCTCGTGCTACTAATTGTTCGTCTGTTATTGTTACTGGTGACTTTAATGTACGTAATGATAAATGGTGGTCATTAGATATCGAAACCGAATTTGGTGCGAAACTCTTTGAATGCATTGAATCTCTTAACCTCTTTCAGCTAATGAATGAACCCACCCGTGTTACTAGTACATCGGCATCTTTGCTGGATCTTATTGTTACTGATTCCCCTGGCTACATAATTAAAACTTTTACGTTATCTCCGCTTTCTAAGTGCGACCATTGTCCAACTATTGGAACTTTTGCACTCCAAACACCAAAAGCTAAAGCATATAAACGAACAATTTGGAACTATGAGCAAATTGATTTACATAACTTCTGTCGTGAACTCGACGATTGTTCTTGGGATGACTTATTTGATTGTAATGATGTTCACCAAGCATGTACCAATTTGGTTTCAGTTATTTCTGATCTTTGTACAAAATATGTCCCAAACAAAAGCGTTTTGATAAGACCTAATGATAAACCATGGATGACTGGCCACATTCGAAGTTTAATCCGCAAACGCAATAGAACTTTCAAAAAACACAATAGAAGTCCATGTAATGTGTTATGGAATAACTATAAGAAGTTACGCAATAAAATTGTAAACGAGATTAAACGCTCCAAAGAAAAATACTTTAAATCAATTTCTAAAAACCTCGATGATCCAGATCTATGTTCGAAAAAGTGGTGGCATCTTACAAAATCCTTATTTGGTAACAAGATTAATAATCGCATTCCTCCTCTTATCGAAAACGGAAGGTCATTTACTGATGCCAAAGAAAAGGCGGATATTTTTAATGAATACTTTGTTCTACAAAGTACCATTGACGATACAAATACCTCACTACCTGAATTCACGTATTGTACAAACAAACGTCTCACGGAAATTCGTACTTCATCGCAAGAAATTAAGGAGGAACTTGAAACTCTCGACACAGCCAAAGCTTCGGGGTTTGATGGGATCAGTAACAGAATTCTAAAACTGATTGCACCCAGTATTTGCCATCCTCTGGCAACATTTTGTAATCTATCGCTTTCTAAAGGTATTTTTCCAGATTTTTGGAAATTGGCAAATATTCATCCTATTTTTAAAAAGGACGACACACAAAGTAAAACGAATTACAGGCCAATTTCACTCTTGTCTTGTCTTTCTAAAATTCTTGAAAAAATTGTTGCCAAAAGGCTCTTTGCTTATCTTATCGGGAATAGCCTATTATCAGTTTCGCAGTCTGGATTTGTCCCTACAGACTCCACTGTAAACCAGCTTTTGGTTATTGTCAACAAGATTTTAAAAACTTTCGAGAATGGTCAAGAACTCCGTGCTGTTTTTCTCGATATTTCTAAAGCATTTGATAAAGTCTGGCATAAAGGTCTGTTATTCAAATTGAAACAAAATGGAATCGATGGAACTCTTCTTAATTGGTTTGAAAGCTATCTTTCAAATCGTAAACAGAGAGTTGTCGTTGCTGGTCAAATGTCGCAATGGCGTAATATTTCTGCTGGAGTCCCCCAAGGCTCCGTTCTTGGCCCGATATTATTTTTGATTTATATAAATGACATTGTTGATTCTATCAAATCAGATGTTTATTTATTCGCAGACGATACTTCAGTACTTGAAGTTGTTTACAACCCCTTCTCTACTGCTCAGCAAATTAATGCTGACTTGCTTTCAATTGAATTATGGGCAAAAAAGTGGCTAGTAACTTTTAATCCGAACAAAACAGAAACAATGACATTTTCCGTAAAAAGGACCAAGCCCGTCCAACCACCTCTCATATTTTTTAATAACGTTATCAAATTAGTTGAATCACATACCCACCTTGGACTCACACTTACATCTAACCTATCTTGGTTTAACCACATCAACACCATGGTAACCAAAGCTAATAAGAGAGTAAACATGTTAAATAGTCTGAAATTTAGGCTCAGTAGAATAGTCCTTGAAAAAGTGTATTTGACATGTATTAGACCCTTGCTAGAATACGGAGATGTAGTATGGTCGAATTGTACTGAACGTGAATCTGAACTAATTGAAAACGTCCAATATAAAAGTGCAATCATTGTGACTGGAGCCATGAAGGGTACTTCTCGTAACAAAGTACTTTACGAAACTGGTTGGGAACATGTTAAACGCAGGAGGGATATTCACAAATTATGCTTATTTTACAAAATGGTCCACAACTCCGTACCTAATTATTTATGTTCATTACTTCCTATTGTTGTAAATCAAAGAACCAATTATCCTCTTCGTAATGCAACCGACCTGTCAACTTTACAGTGTAGGACAAATAGATATTCTAATAGTTTTTTCCCTTCCACAATCAAATTATGGAACGAGCTCCCTGAGCTAATTCAATTATCGCCGTCTTTAGAAATTTTTAAATCAAAGTTAATCAAGCGTGTCCGGCCCATACCACCCAAGTACTACAAAGTTGGTCCCCGGTATCCACTTATTTTACTCACCCGCATGAGACTAAGGTTTTGTGCTCTCAATTATTTTTTGTACAAACGTAATATTGTAGAGAGCCCAGGATGCGTATGTGGAGCTGCATGTGAAAACCTTGTTCATTTTTTCTTGCACTGCCCACTTCATGCCCAACCACGTACTCAGCTCATGGCTGCCTTCAGCGCTGTTTCCCAAAACGAAACCGATCTTATTAACTTAACAGATAAACGCTTCGTGGAGCTTTTTATCTGTGGCTCACAATTATTAAATTTGGAAAATAATATTGAACTCCTTAATGAAAGTATGAATTTTATTGTGTCCACCAAACGGTTTCTTTTCTCTAGTGACGTTCTGACTTGATTTGACGTTTGCTAATGCTCCGTATCTTAATGAAATGTTTGCCAACTTCTTCCTCATCTTACACAGCTTTTTCAATTTTCAATTATCGTATATAATACCATTTGACGCGTTTTTTGTTTTTTTATTGTATTGTATTTTTTCGTTTTGCTTGTATTCTCTGTCTTGTTCCGTCTCTTCGTTTGTTTGTTTTGTATATTCTTTTGTCGGCTTTATCTTCATATTGTTATGCTAGTGCCGTCCGAAAATCATGTAAAATTACCGTACAGGAGAAGCACTCGATTAGTTTTTTTTTCAAAAACTATTTTGCTAATCCTGTCTGTAAATATATATGTAATAAAAAATAAAAAATAAAAAAAATAAATACTAGACGTCAATCGATCTTCTAAGCAACCATTTGGCTTGAAGGCTGAGAACACACTAAATCGAATAACTATGAATCCATCTTCAGCAAGCCCTGGAGAGACTCTATACGTCAACATTCCAAAGCTGAGTGAGAATGTCGTTATTGTTCCTAGGAGTGTAAATATACTATTCGATATCACTACTACCGGTCATTCAAATAAAACTTTGGTGAACAATATAGGCCGTAATTTGGTGAGGCGTTTCAAAGTCCTTTATGGTGGTGAGACACTAATGGATTTTCAACATTACGATCTGTTCCAAACGTATTGCGATTTGTATCTATCGAAAGAAGAAAGAGATAGTAGACTACAGAATGGAATATCGACATTAGATATCAGAAAGCATCGAACTGGAGCAGGTGACAAAGGCTCCGACGTCAAAGATATAGCTTTATCAGCAATATATGGAACCAAGTATAGGATTCCTCTAGACAATTCTATTCTGAACGACCACGGAGTCTTTTATCCAAAGGCCTTGTCACATGCACTTATATTTGAAATCACACTTGCACCAATATCGGATATCGTAGTATATAGCGACATAGTAATACCGCCAACCTACAAGCTCAGCAATATGGAATTGGAATATTCATGCATCGCTAGTGAGTACCTAGCACGTGAAGCAGCATCATCTTATCAAGTTGGCAAAGGCTTCTTCTACGAGAACGTAAATCTTCACAAGAAACATAGAAACCTCAGATAGTGTTATCAACGAGCACATAAATATGCCACGTAGAAGCATAATTGGAATCTTGTGCCTATTTACTGAGATATATACAGCAGGAACTCGAGATAGCGAAAAGTTTGCTAACCCTAAGATCACATCAGTTCATATCGATATCGACGGCATGCCAAATCGTCTGTACTCTAAAGGCATGTTACCATCAGACTTTTGGCCTTCTATTATGAAACGCTTCAAAGAAGGTCTTAACCAAAAAGACTTCTATGCTAGTGATAAGTTTGCACTGTGGATTGATCTACGAACTTATTCAGATAATGATATTCATGGCTCAGGTCTTATGCTAAGCAACACACGAGATGGAGTACGATTAGAGATCAAGAGAAAGACTGGAACTGCAGTCACGTGTTACATGTATGTAGTAGCTGATGCTCTATTCAGTATTATGAACTCTAACCTCCAATCGATAATGTATTAAGACATATTGTGACTAGATAAGTATACATGGAAGAGCTAGTAAATGAAATACCATTTCACAGCTTGATTGTAGGACCAACGAATAGTGGTAAGACCCAGTATTTGATTAGTCAATTGAGAAATGCATACAGGTACAAATTCGAGTACATCGTTCTAATATGCCCGACTTATGTTCACAATAAGATATACCACGATTTTGCAAAGAATGATAAACGTTTCATTGTATTGTCACCAGATGCTAGCAACATTGACGAAATAAACGATCTGCTGTCATGCTGTAAGGATCTATTTTCTGATACTAATACATTAATTATATTGGATGACTGCGCATTTTCAAAAGATCTCAAGCAACGATCGAATCACTTTATTAATCTCGCGTTTTCAGGTAGGCATATTGGAATATCAGTTTGGGTGTTGACTCAACAGCTTACATCAATAGCGAAAGCCTTCAGAGAGAATGTAGCTTGTGTGATTTCATTCTACAATCCAAGTCAAATTAGCATGAAGACTCTATTTGATGACTATGGAGGAGACCTAGATATTGAAGACAAGAAGGAATTCATGAAATCGTTGAAATCAGAAAAGTATGCTAAGATGTGCATATGCTTGAGGCATCCATTCCATTGCTATCTCGAGATACCGAATGCAATAGGATATAAGTAATAATCTATGATCTATATAGTAATATATGTCGATAGTTGAAGAACACGATTTGACTATTCCATACGATGATTTGAAGATATCAACTATGACGATAGTATGCAAGTTCAATGGTGTGAAGTTCAATATTGATAGCATATCAAAATACATGCAAAGAACGAATTCGAAAAAGAGTAAGTCCAAGAAGTGTTTCTTAAATTAGGCCACTATTAGCATGAAATCATACTACGATGATAAGTACATAAATGTGAAATTGTTCAAGAATGGATCTGTACAAATGACTGGTTGTAAGAGCATAGAAGGAATCGTTGAAGTTCTTCATAAATTATGTGAAGACTTGTGGCCAATCGTTGCAATTGTTGATTCAGACAAGAAGCTTGTAATGAAACCTTTTGCTGAGAATATGAAGTCACTAACTGTTGATAGTGTATGCAATTTCAAGATCTGCATGTTAAACTGTGTATTCAATATTGGATTCATAGTAGATCGGTGGCTCCTTTACAAATACCTGGTGGAAAGAGGAATAGAAGCGAGATACAATCTCGATAGACATGCATGCGTGAACATCAAATACGACTATGAAGATAGTCTCGGAAAGAGGAAGATATCACTTTTCGTGTTTATGAGTGGATCTATTATCGTTGCCGGGGCAGTAAGCATGAAGCAAGTCGTATCAGCATACGAGTTCATTTCAATTTTATTAATTGATAATTATAAGAGAATCGTATTCATTGATCTAAGCAATAATCGCTATATACAATCTATAGTGAGTGATGTCAATAGTTGAAGAATATATGAATGACAATACTAACATCGTCGTTGAGGAAGTAGTAGAGAAACCAAATAAGAAGACACCATCGGTTGCTGTTGCTAAGAAGCCGACATACGATAAAAATGACATTGAAGATAAGCGTGAATCTCTATCGATTTTAGCAGTCTTGGGGACGACCTATGAATTCATTGGACTGGACATGAGTCTTGGTGACGTCAAGAAACTGACTGCTAAGGACGTTGAAAGATACTATAATCGTTATCAGATCATCATGGGAAGCAAAGTTACCAATGGTCTAGTAGATACAGCCATACAAACAGGTGTGCAATTGCTTTCTCATATGCTCTCCATAGACGACAAAGAAGAACTGTGTAACGATTTGCAAACGAATGAATTGGTCAAGCAAGAACTTACTAGCATTGCTGGATACATTGTATTGAAAGGAGGTCGAATGGTAGCTCTAGCAAGTGGTCTAGTCCAAGTTGCGAAACACGTCAATATCAATACTCTTGTTAAAGATTCATCCACATAGTATATTATAACATGGCATTGACCAATAGAAAATTCGAAAGTAGCAATTTTGGATTTCATATCGATGCATTCATTGACAATAGACAGAGCACATACTTCATAGCAAGAGATGTTGCAAAAGCATTAGGCTATATCGATACCGACCAAGCAATAAGAAAACATGTTGAACCAGAAGATAAGAAAACCTACCCCGTTGCCAGAGCAGGCCAAACCAGACATCTAGTATTAATCAGTGAAAGTGGCCTATATTCACTAATTCTTGGCTCACGATTAGAATCAGCTAAGACTTTCAAGAAGTGGGTGACATCGATAGTGCTGCCATCTATTAGAAAACACAAGCACTATGCAATATTCAACAATTCGAATACACTAATGTTCAAGATAGAAGATGAATATGATATACATACGAAAGTGGTGCAATACATCAGACGTTTTCATTCTAATGTTATAATGGTTCCTGGACTTGGTGAAAACCAAACTACAGCTATGAGAAGAATCGACTCTTATAAGAAAGGCTATATGAAAGGGCAGCCTGATCTCATAATATATAATTTCCATATGAAGTATCGAGGTCTATGTATAGAATTCAAGACTCCCAAATGCAATGGCATCATATCAAAAGAACAAAGAGAGTTACTGAAAAGATATGAAGAGAATGGATACAAGTGTATAGTTTCCAATGATTATGATCTAACTATTAGAGAAATTGATAGCTACTGTCACAATATTCGTGTCTTGTGTACGTATTGTAAGAGGAAGTTCATTTCAAGGCAAACATTGAATAGCCATAAGAAGTATTTCCATAAGATCTCATGACTATCTGTTGGAATCTGTTGGAATATCTTGACTATCTGTTGGAATCTCTTGACTATCTGTTGACTATTCGTTGGAACCTCTTGATAACACTGTTGGAATCTCTTGGAAACTCTTGATAACGCTGTTGGAATCTCTTGACTATCTGTTGACTATCTGTTGGAACCTCTTGATAACACTGTTGGAATCTCTTGACTATCTGTTGACTATCTGTTGGAACCTCTTGATAACACTGTTGGAATCTCTTGGAAACTCTTGATAACGCTGTTGGAATCTCTTGACTATCTGTTGACTATCTGTTGGAACCTCTTGATAACACTGTTGGAATCTCTTGACTATCTGTTGACTATCTGTTGGAACCTCTTGATAACACTGTTGGAATCTCTTGGAACCTCTTGATAACGCTGTTGGAATCTCTTGCAATCTCTTGCAATCTCTTGACGATCTCTTGACGATCTCTTGAGCTGATTCTTGATCTAAACGCTAGTTACAATAATACGTTATAGTAGGATGTCGGACATTAGTGAGCAAATTACGAAGGAACCAGAGAACGATAAGCCTACATCCAAGCAAAAGGACCCCAAGAAGGTCGCAGCTGGTAAACGACTAGTTGAATACCATAGGAAGGCTAAGAAGGCTATTGAAACAGAACCCACACAAGTAGAAGAATCGTATTCAAATTACATACCCGAGTTATCATTTACAACAGTATTAACGATAGTTGGTATAGGCTTGACTGCCACAGATTTATTCTTCAGATATCACAACACCAAAGCCAATGTTAAGAATGAATCAATAGCATATAATACGATAGAAGAAACTGAAATAGTACCATCAACTAAGACTGCTATCCATAAAATGGGAATGGAATAGAATTCATATAAAGTCAAAATGGTACGTATAAGATATCATGGTTGAGAACAAACTAGTCAAGACATTCACAGATGCATCAATCCTGGTTGGAGCCTCAGCTGCCATAGGTTATCTTAGCAAGAAGATGATGAAAGAGTCATTCCTAAACGATCCATCCTCCAGCATTACGAATTACGGTAAGTGGGTTCTAGTACTATCTGGAAGCATTTACTTGAAAGACTACCTCGAAGATAAGAAGATAATCCCCAAGTCACTTTAAAATAAATCACGTTATAAGACATATAGATGGCAACGATAGCTATCATGATAGGAGGAGCCGTTCTAAATGCAACAACATTTGTAGGAGGTTCATACCTAGCAAAGTATCTATCACATGATGACCAAGATAAGGAACGAATTAGACATGATAAGGCTCTAGAAAAATACCAACACGACATGGGCGAGTGGCAGAAGAAGAAAAGAGAATATCAAGATTGGCTGTCTGAAAAATACAATAATCGAATTCAAGCTGATGATAATGACAAAGAGGTCGACAATGCTTTCAAGTTATATGCTAGAATGCATCCAGATGTCGATTTGAATGAGCCTCAACTATCCAATTACTACAAGCCTAGTAGTAAGCAAAGGCAATACGAAATGGCATACGTTGGTGGTGGTATAATGGCGATAACATACGTGGCTTCTAAATTCATATAAAAAGCAATCTCATACTATTAACTATATGGATTTCGATCCTGATACTGATGCCGACACTAAGAATCCTTTCAATCATGATACCGATTATCCTGAATATACTGATGATGAATACTATGAAATGGCAAATATGACATCAACTCACAACAAACCTTATACTAGACACCACTCAACAGAAGAAACGTCATTTTGGGGTGCTGATTCTAAAACGCAATTAGTGAATAAGGAAGATAAAATGAACTTCGCTTGGGATAGGATTAGAGACAAGTATCCTAGCATCAATCCAAATAAAGCGAAATTCACTGCTACAATTGACGAACACGATAGAGTCATGGTAAGGTATAAGAGACTAGGTGGAAAATACTATCCACTATTTGATATGGCAGGTGAGTTGAATGAAAAGTTACCAAAAACGATCATTAAAGATCTAGGGCCACCAGCTGCAAAAATCGTAGATGACATTAATGAAAGAATACTAAGATCCAAACGAAAAGTTAAGCAATTAGAGGAAGAGATAGACAACATTTCCCAAGCTGAAAGTGAAGATGTTAGAGGACAGCTAGATAAGTCACTTCGAGAGCAAATCGTGGAAAAACAAGCCGAGATTGAACAGCTAGAACATGTGAATGAAGTAATAGAAGAACGAATGTCTCTAAAAGATCGCATAGAATCCATATTCAAGAAATACGGATTCACTATAGTTGCAATCGCATCATCCATTGGAGTAATCATTGGAGTTATCGTTAGCAGCTTGCGGAATGGCTTATCTAGTGTTGCAAAGGGCCTTGGAAACGGTTTGAAAGTAATTGGAAAGAAATTGGGTGAAATACTGCCTGGTATGATTGGAGCAATTGCGAGTTTCATCTTCAGAACTGCTGGTGAAGTTATAAATTTCTTAGCCAAGAATGTATGGCTCCTTATCATGGTTGTGGTCGTTTATGTCATAGAACGATATAAAAAGAGAAAATAGACTATATGGTATAATGGTAGTGCTATACATCGAAATGAAGAAAGCCAATGAGACTGTATATTTAACACATCCAATTGAAGTTGGAAAGCATATATCACTGATAAGCTGCAATTTCAAGAATGACTTATACGATCTCATGAATGAAGCTTGGTTTACGATACAAATGGCAACGTGATTCTTCGTATTCCTAAAGGTGATTATACTATAGAAAGCTTCAAAATTGCTGTAGACAAAGCCGTTTCAGTTGGTGGCAAGCCAATCTCCATAGAAATAGTAGAAAGTAAAGCATACCTTATTCCTACAGTAGACATTGTACTAAGTGACAGCTTAGCTAAACTACTCGATATTGGAACGACATTGAAACCTAGGTCTCGAAACGAGATTCAGATCGTGAAGATATCCGACGTAATATACATTCATTGCGACCTCATTGATTCTACACAAGTCCTGAGGCAAGGTGAGTATTCGCAAATCATATCGTCTATAGAGTTGAGCAAGAAAGGAAGGGTGTCGTATGCTTCTAATAGACCGCTCAAAGTTAGTGCTGTAGACATCAACCATACCAACAGCATTCAGCTATTGGTAACGGATAGCAACGAAACGATAGATTCTGGAATATTTCCTATGCATTTAGTTCTTGAAATCGCTTAGAGAACGTAGCCTATACATTAGTATAATGGTGATACTATATATCAAAATGACGAAATGCAGTGAAACTATCTACTTGAGACAACCAATTGAAGTTAGAAATCATGTCTCACTAATCAGCTGCAACTTCATTGACAATTCATATAACCTTATCAATGATGGAACGATCTCTGACATCACCGACATAGAAATACTGCGATTTCCAAAAGGAAAATACAACATACAAGCAATCGTGAATGTCATATACAAAACCAATCCAATAACCAAGAAGCTATTTCGCATAGAATACTTACACGATAAGACCTACATCATTCCTAGTATAGATCTTACATTGAGTGAAAGCCTAGCCAAATTACTTACCATTAATAAGGTCTTGAAAAAGGAGTCTAGAAATGAGATTAGGATATGGAAAGCATACAACCTTCCAAGTGAAGGCACAATCTCCAATACGAATGGCAAGGTAATATTTAGATTCCCTATCGGAAACCATAATTATAAGACTATATCTGACATCTTCTATGAAGTCAATGGAAATTCGAATCCATTGAGTAATCCCATTATAGGCCACCAATACGATAACGACGAATGGCGAATCTATACCAATTACGATCTCGTATTGAATGATAGTATGGCTAAGCTGCTAAACATCGATAGACACATCGAAGGACCAAGTAGAACCCTTTTACACATAAATCCAACTATCAACCTTCCAGAAAATGGCGTAGTATTTGATATAGACAACGATGAGATATACAACATTCCCAAAGGGAAATACGACTTAGAATCGATCGTAAGTATATTGAGTGAGATTACTAATTCCAATAATACAATTAACATTGAAACGCTAAATGGAAATGTGTATATCGTTCCTACATTAGATCTCCAGATAAGTGAGAACTTAGTTAGACTACTGAATATTAACAGTACATTGAATTCATGGTCTAGAAACAAGATCAACGTCATAGAGAGTGCTAATATTGTATACATCCATTGCGATCTCATTGATCCAATGCAAGTCATAAATGGAACCAAGCATTTGCAAATCTTAACATCTATTGGGCTAGACAATGTTGGAGATAAGATCTCACATGCTCCTAATGATAGACTCAACATTAGCATTAGAGAGGTCAACTATACTAATAGCATTCGTTTATGGGTAACTGATATCAATAGCAGAATGATAAACGATGGAATCTATCCAATGAGACTCATACTTGAAATCGTTTAAAAAGGAAAATAGTAATACTTACCATATGGTTGACTATGATAGAATCTATCCTGATATTCCATTACAGAACATGAAAACTGGAGAAGACTTCAGGCTCCATAAAGTCAATACCGTCTTGTCAGAATTAGGTAATGAAATCAAACACTATGAAAAGGTACGGAAGAAATACGTGAGAACTCGAGGAATCTTCCACAATATCGCTGTAGGAAGTGCTGCACTTTCAGTCATCCTAACTACCTCAGCTATAACGACTTCATTGTCTGGAATAGGTATCATTGTTGGAATATCTACTGGAGTATTTGCTGGTGTGTGTTCCATAGTCTCGGCTTCTTGTGCAACGGCTACGAAATCGTTGACTAAGAAGGTGTCCAAGCATGAAAAGACAGTCATGTTAGCCAAAGCGAAATTGAATACGATTCGTGACTTAGTATCAAAAGCATTGAATGACAACAAGATCAGCGATGAAGAATTCGAATTGATCATGGTTGAGTCCAACAAATATGAAGTCTTGAAAGCCGAAATCCGTCAAAGTGCACCAACAGAGGTATCCAAAAAAAAGGACGTCGTAGACACTCAGAAAATACGAGAAGAAGCAAAACAGGAACTGATAAGACAACTAATAAGACCAGAGAAGTGACCCTTTCATATGACGTAACACCATATGGTGGATTCATCTACAAACTCCGATATGAGAAGTATACATAGAGAGTAGACTAGTAATACAATCATAACATGGATATAGAATCCGATAAAGAAGCCTTCCATCAATACTACCCAAATGCAAAGATAAGCAATCATGATATCACAACTATAGTAGAGAAATTCAATAGATCACATCCTAAGACCAATTTTAGAAATCACTTACGAAAACTGAACTTACTATGGGATAGATTTAAACGGCATTATCCTCATGCTAATCTAAGCGAATTCTACAAAGAATCAACTGAAGAGAAAGACGGTATTATCCACTATGACGTCTTCTTCAAAGGACCAGACATGGACCATGGCGTATTTGGGGCCAAACAGTATATTGACAATATTGATTTCATTTCAATTGCCGATAGGCAAGCTATGAAACAAGCCTTAGGACACATACAAGAGTTTCCAGATTCCCTATTACCAACTACGCAAAAGTACTCAATTCCCTCAATTCCATTCATACAAACAGTATTAGACATTGCTCCATTCTTGAAATCGATGAAGATCCACGTTTCTCCAAATCAGTATTTCGACATAAAGTTTCGCGACATCTTCAAAGAAACGACGGTGACATTCAAGTCTGGTAAACAGGCAAGAGATTGGTTAGGTGCACCTGACTATGGATACTGGCCTCAGCAATTGAACTTCGCTGTATGGTGTGCTAGTTCATGCTGTGGAATTAGCTTAAATGAACACTATCCTCCTGTAGTTCGATCATTCATCAAGTTTCATGTTTATTTTACCATACGAAGAATCCTGTACGAGTTAGGAACTCCATTACCAGATGACCACATATTCGACCAAACAAATAATCGATATAGTAAAGTTGCCTTCCAACGAATATGCAATGAATTCAATCTTCCTACGAATCCAGACTTCAGGTGGAAGGGAGGTCGTAATCATGGTTTAGGTGATATCTTCTTACTCTATGGTGATGGTTATCAAAACGTTCATGTAATTCGTGAATACGATATAGATGCAAACACATATCCAAGCCCTGATGGCGAACTCTTCAAAGATGAGGGTGGTAAGACCGACCAAGGAAACCTCATTTCATTCATCCGTAATGATGACCATGATGGTAAGCAATATTCTTGGTTTGCTAACGATAGAAGCTATGGATTAACCAAATCCGGAATGGCTAGATTGAATAGGTCAGTTGAAGCATTCGTTTATTGCATATTAGGAAGTCAAGTGAGCACTCGATCGACTATTATTGGTACTGGTGGAAGTGCTATCGAAACTCAACAGCAGATGTTAGTACTTTTCGAAAGCTCCATAATTGAAGGTAATATATCGAAGAGCATACAACGATACCAACTAGCTGTTCAAGAAGCGAAGTTACGACTTGACCTAGCCATTGCTCCAGGAATTTGGCTGATGCCATCGAATCTAATCATAAATACACAAAGCGTGATAGGATACAACAACAAGCTATTGAAAGCAACTAGTGACATGACATTTGGCTCTAACGATTCACTAAACATAACAGCAAAGCCTGTAGGAATTAGACACAACATAGGTAATTCAAAAGTCGAACTCCCTCATCAACATCAGGAAACTAAGCCAACTATAGCTATACATTCACCAGCATCTCATGAAACCAATCTAGACATCAAGCCAACTACATCATCTCACGAAATCAATCTAATTGCAATGACGATTGCTGCAGCAGGAGTGGGTTGGTACCTATTCACCTAAACGCCTGTCACAATGACAACCATATTTCTTTAATTTCCACTTTAATATAATGTAGGAGCACTCCTACGGTATATTAGTATTAAGTTTCAATTCGATTGGTATTCACTATCATTCCATTCACTTTTGCTTCTTTCGTCTAACGTTAGCTGATCTCTTATAGTCATCTTCTTTTGAGATATACTTGAATGTGTATCTACATGTGTCTTTCTTTGAGATCCCACTTTTGCAGTAGTTCAGTCCTTCACATACCATCTTAACAATACCAGCATTGATTCCAAGATGCTGTTGAACTGCACTCATGCTATTGAAATGGGTCACTTCTTTCGTATTGATGTTAGTAGCCACAACGCAGTGCCTATTCTTATGGTTATCCTTGACAAACGAGTAGTCTCTGGATTTATGAGTCTTCAAAATTGGTCGATCCATCGTTCCAGTCATGCTATTATATAAACGATAACTCTTTAACATAGTAGTTCTAAGAATTGGATTGTCAAATGGAAGCGCCATAGAAATCGACTTTATTGCATTCCCGAGTGCTGCGAATAGCATGTAGACCACCAGCAGAGGTCTTCCAAATGCGACTATGAATGGATGGATACTATAGTATGAGAAGAATGAAGATGAAAATTGACCATAAATAGGCTATAGTATATAGTAGTAGTGAATGGCGGGTTATGACTGTTGAGTGTTTGGATGGCGCCGAGAATCGAAACTGGCTATATGGATTTCCAGGAATTGGACTAAACCGGATTTCAGGGAATTGACCACGCCCTTAAAAGGAATTCCAGGAATTTGTCCACGTGATAATTGACCTTGACCTCGTGCCAAAAGAATTCCAAGAATCGACCACGCCCTAGAAAGAAATTCCAGGAATCCAATCCTCATTAAGCATCCAATTGAAAATGCGCCAAAACCCGCCATTCACTACTACTGGATTGCATCTCTGCAATTTGGTCGACAACAATAGTTTTCAGTGGCGAATTAAGTCACGGTTCGTTAATTGTCGAGTTCTCTTTACCGTAAATATCATACTCTTTCCAAAGCCTGTCGAAAGCACAGCCAGAACGGCAAGTTTAAAGTACAGGTCACAATTCACAGCGGGTCAGGTTGTTAAATTCTAAGACAAAATAAAGGCTCTGTATAGCTTCCTCCTGCTCTGTTTTCAAAGTACCTTTACCCAGCCGCGGAGAAAGAAGCGAGCAGCTGTGTTCTCTCTAGAAAACCTCTGGAACTAGCTAGGGTTAAGGCGAAGGAGATAACTTTGAAAACGGAGCAGGAGGAAGCTATATACAGAGCCTGATATTTACGGTTTACGAACTTGCGAAAAGAGAACTCGACAACAAACCTCTCGCAGTTCACCGATCGCCGCCTTCGCGGCTCTTTCTCCGTGGCTGTTCTCTCTAGAAAACCTCTGCAACCAGGGTACTTAACCTTAGTCTTCAAAAAAGACAAAGCCTTTTGTATTACTCGCCATATTTTATCAACTGCAAGCTCAGTACACAACACTTATTCTAGTTACGCCGCTTCGCAAGGCTACACATATTCCTTCAACACTTGCCGCGATAAGCTTGATTGACACCGTTTCAGCCAATCATATTCCCCGTCCGCTGGTGGACGGGATCTAACTTTTGTACTCAGAAACCAGGGGCTTTCGTGCAGGCGGTCTTTCAGATCTGCTTCTCCCCCACCCCCCTCCCCCCTCCATTTGTCATTCGATCCCAGGTCTCAATCACGCTCGGCCAATATGGCGGCGATGATCCGTTTGCTGCGCGAAAAAACACCCTCCACCGCCTGCAAGCAGGCTACTTTGCACGGGCTAAACAATTTATATATAAACTGAGGAGATCAAAGATTTCTAGATATCGTTGGGACAAAAGTCGCCATTAATATAGCGACCCTAAAGGCAGTCAAAGTGAATCAAATTTCCATCGAGTGTAAAATAGAGGCAGAGTTGCTTCCAAACGGCACCGCCGACATTTCCGTTGATCTAGCCGAAAATTGATAAGATATTTCGATTATTCGAAAACCAGCCGAGCAAGAAGAAATGCCAAGACAACTGCCCTGGAACCCGCAAGCGGTAGCTAGTTTTTATTATATACGGAGCGTTAGCGATTATACTCCATGGCGAAGCTGTGAAAATAACACTTCGGAACGAAGCTGTTAATATCTCAGTTGAAATTACCGCAAACACGCTCGTTCTGCGGACGGAGTAAAACGCAGGGCGCAGGGTACGCAGGGCACGCAGGGTACGCAGGGTGTTAAAAAAGATAGAGTTACATAATTTAATGCCTTTGGAATATCAGATTTATTTTTCAAGAATGAACGTTTTTACATTTATAGCGAGTTTGACTTGTGGCAAGTCTAACATGTTTACTTTGTGTTCTGGTGACACAGACTGTTATCGTAGTTTTGCCTTTACTTGCTGTTGCATTAAACAGTATCTAAAAACCTACGAGCCGGGCCTTGACTTACCTTACCTATTCCACTACAAGTAAAGGCAAGGAACTGTTTTCCGAGAACCGGAGCGCCTATAGATATAGGAAGAAAGAAAAACTTCTGTCCCCGAAGCGCATCTTCTCTACGTATATTTTATTTCAATACACTAATTTCAGTCGGTAGTTGAATGACGGACTGGTTAGAGCGTTCGTCTTTCAATCCAGAGGTCCGGAGTTCAATTCTCGGAGCGCACAATTTTCGTCGATTTTTTTCTTCTTCCTCTTTTTATGTTTTCTTCTTAGCGTTCTACCGCTTCCACACCAGTAAAATTCCAGTATATTTGAGATTCATATGTTAAATATTTATGGTGAAATTGACTTTTTCAAAACTGTAAAATGGGCTGGGTGACAGAGTTATGTCTCTATCAATTCCAAGCCCGCCCATGCCCCCCCCCCCCCCCGGGCATTTGTGGGGATTTTGTCATTTTGGAATCAGAACGTTGCAAATGCCCCACCGTGTAGGCTCGGTTTCCAGCCGTGGGGGTTTCGGTGAGCCCGCGATCCTCTCCCCACTCACGGCTGGGCGCGCGAGCTGAGACATTGTCGGGTTTTAGCCAATCACAAACTTGCCACTCAAATCCTGTCGCTGAATTGATTTGCATAATTTACATTGTAAACTTTTGAAAGCCGGACGAAAGACTTTCGATTGCTGTTCCAAAATGCGTTTAAATTTGCTCTGGAAAAGTTTGGTTTCGAAGAATTCAAGGATTCACACAAAGAAGCAGTAAGAGAGTTAGTTTTCGGGTGAAGACACTTTGTCAGTAAACGCACTGGCTCTGGAAGTCACTTGGGAAACCGTCAGCTCAAAGGTCGCAGCTCGTCATTTCTCATTTAACTTTACTGATGCAAGACCAAGGTAGCCCGGCTATTCTTACTTCAAAGAAAATTAGTGCTGCCTTTATCGGCGAAGAAAAGACTGACGACTCCATATTAAAAGAGTTTATAGAGTTTACGCGTTTAACTCTGCAATCACCGACTCACTTGAACATCGCTGCATCAAATTCACGGTGGGCACATGTACAAACGACCATAAAAACGGCATCAGTTCTATATTTAAAAAGTTTTCAATGCAGACGATTGACTTTTGGTAGAAGGATGTAGAATCGCAAAAGGAATATAACCTGATTTTTTAAGCTATGTTACTACCATCGTGACGTCACAATGACGTCATTTATCCATTTGTAATACGTTTCTTGCAACTGTTCATTATCTCTAAAAACGAAATGTCGTATATTGTTAAAATGTACTCGTGATGAGAATGAAGGAATCGAAAACCCGATGTCGATTGGTTAAGGAAATCAAAAGTTATGAAAGTTTGAATTTTGTCCATTTTCCCACCAAAATTTGGCGGGAAATAAACAACACAAAAGCATTTATGAAAACATCGCTTCATTCAATTTTTAGAGTTGTAAATATTGTTGCACGACATTTTGTCCAATCATAAAACCAAAAAAGGAGGCATCACTTATAACGTCACAACAACGTCATCATACTAACATAAAATACCTAAAATATGTAGTTTCATTTTGTTAACAAGTCGCCAACATTTCTTCAAATTGAGACTATAAGTAAAGAAATGGTGTTAATTTTAATTATTTGTCCACGCTCACTGATGCCGATTTTGACGTACTTTATGCCCGACGTGAAATGAGTTTTACAATTCTTCAAGTCCTATGTACTAAGTTTGTACAATTTATGTCTCCAAGACATACTCTACACAAGTACTAAGCGGGAATACTCGACTCTAGCTCAGAGTTCCGAGATAACATCTGAACTTAATTTTTATCCCCGTATTAATTTTGGCTTTTAATTTCTGTCAGCGAGTGTCTCAACAGCCGGGCTTTCCTGGAAAACTTGGACTGTGAACATGAGAGCTAATAATAACAGGTATGAATTTTTTCTAATATTTACTAATTGCTACCGGCCACTCCTAAAGACTGCTCAATTCAGCTAATAATTCTTCCGTTTGGTTATTACTAAGAGGATTTCAAATGAAAGTGTATTTCATCTTCAATCTCATGTGGACCGAGTGAAAGCCCAGATGGGCTCTTGTTCAAAATAGTTCTGCAAATGGCCTGTCTCGCGGGATGACCCGCGGAACGCAATATGCGCAGAACGGCGTGCGCGCTGACATTAGTAGGCACCGTCCTTCCGGTTAGGACCAACCATCAAATAGCCTCGGCGAAGTGTAATTTTCGTGGCAAAGTTGACAGGTTATGCATCGTATATTTGTCGGTTGTCTCCAGCCTTTTCCTGTTATTAAGAGGAGAGGGAAAGAGGTTCGAAAAAACACACAGCGGAAACGACCCTAGAAGAGCTCAGAGGTATGAATAACCACAACTGAAACATTGTAAGGCGAAGTCGTGTATTTATTTGTCTAACATACATGTTTTGGAAGGATTTATAATATGAACTATTCAAGCGATATATAGTTATATACACAAATCATGAGATTGGGCTGCCTGTGCTTAATAAACTGCTTTAGAAGTCCCCAAATCACCCCAAAACTACTCGCACAACTTCATTAAGTATCAATCTTTTATTATTGAATATTTATTTCGTAGGAATCGGAAAAGAGAATTCACAAGGAGCTGTTATATAAACTCTTCCGAGATCGCTTATGAAACATACCACAGGTAACCCAAAAAGCGGGAAATATGTCGAGTCTGGGCTGCCTGTGCCAAAACGTCTAGATCTTCATCAAAAGCTGACCATTTTTCATCAAAGAAAGCGTTCAAAATGGAACCAGCTCCGATGAAACGATTTACATCTTTATCAAGCGCGAGAGTGAGAAATTGGTAGCTAAAAAAGGTGGAGTATGGAGAGTTGTCAGAGTACAGATTGGGTACTAGTTTTCTCATATGGCAGACCGCTGACCATACGTCAGGGCCGCCATCTTGTTTGGAACTGAATCGAGTGACTTCTCGAGACTTCATGTTGTAACAGAGACATTATCTGAACTTATAGTCCTTTGTAAGTACTATTGTCGGTTTATGTATTGTATTAGACTCTTGATTCATTGTTTCACTGCATCTTATTGCAGGATATTACTCTCCACATCGTTGTTATATAATAAAACTCCAAAACATCGAAGAGTCTTTCTTTATGTGGAGAGTAATATAACATGGTTCGAATAAAGTGCACAGTCCCAAGCTGCGAGTTCCAGACCGAAGATGCGTCAGAAGCCATCGCCATAGCCTTACTCGGAAACCATGGTTTTACCCATCAAAACCCGACAGTAGCGGCACCGGCCCCAGCACCTGTCTCCCAAGGCCCAAAACTAGACAGACCCAAAGTCGACATTGGTGTCACAACCGAGGGCTGGAACGTCTTCGTGCGTCGTTGGGATGTCTTCAAAACAGGATCAGGCATCGGCGAGACTGCTGCACCCTCGCAGCTCTTCCAGTGCGCAAGTCAAGATCTTGGAGACTGTCTCCTTAAAGCGAACCCAAATGCAGCCAACAGCACCCTGTCCCAGCTGTTAGAAGCGATGCGTTCCCTTGCAGTCATCCCTGTCGCGACAGGCGTCCTACGCACCGAGCTACTGAAGATCCACCAGGAACGCGACGAACCATTCCGAGCATTCACAGCACGGGTACGTGGAAAGGCCGAGACATGTGCCTTCAAAGCGAAGTGCGAGTGTGGTAAGGAGGTGGACTACACCGACCACGCTATCCGTGATGTCCTCCTGAATGGAATTGCGGACACAGATATCCGTCGCGAGACACTTGGGACGCTGAACATCCTGACCATCCCGATCAACGATGTCGTGGCCCTGGTAGAAAACAAAGAAATGGCACGAAACGCACATCCCTCTCCTGCCCTGTCAGCCATGTCGACATTCCGCCGACAACAGAACGAGCACCCAGCAGCCCCACAAGAAGCACCACCCCCATCCCAAGCGGACCGGGCCAAACAGGCTAGCTGTCCCGACTGCAGGTCCTCGTTCAAAATCTTCACCGAGGGTGCAAGGGGGTGGAACAAAAAGCCCCACCAGGTTTGCATTAACTGCTATAGGACACGTCGAGCACGACGCCAGCGCCCAACCACAGCAAACCCGTCACCCGCAGTCCAGGCTCTAGAATCCATCTCACAGATCGCATCGGGCCAGTCCAGGGGGGGAACGCCCACTCCGCCCCGCCGACAACACAGACGCAGGCGTGGCCGGGCCACCCACGGCCCAGTGACGCGACCATCACGTTTTCACGAAAGGAGAGTGGAAAAAAGCACGTCTCCTGCCCCACCCACATATCAAGATCTCCATCTCGGCAGCCGAACGGCAAGGCTCCCAGAACCAGACCACTACACCAACAGCAAAGGTGTCGGCTATCGCAGACACTGGGGCACAATCCGACCTCTGGTCATTGTCTGAATACCTAGCGTGTGGCTTTTCTCGCGATGCACTACGCCCAGTCACCATAGGCCTAACAGCGGCCAACCGTTCCCCGATTTCAATCGAAGGCGCGTTCTTCTCCAATCTCCAAGCAGCATCGGCGAACGGCAAGACCAACTCCTGTCGTACCATGCTCTATGTGAGCAGCTCCGTACAGTCAATGTACCTATCGTACGAGTCGATGCTCAATCTTGGCATCCTACCATCCACATTCCCGTCCGTTGAAAACAACTGCACTGGCGAATCACAGCCCAACATATCCTCCGAGGACCAATCGACGCCGCCAATCAACGCCGCCCACTCACTGAATGACGGCTGCAGGGCCCCTAGCAGCTCCAACACCACCTCATGCTCATGTCCTCAACGTGACGTAACGCCCCCTCGACCAACCGAGCTGCCATTCCCATGCACTGCAGAGAATAACGAGCGCATGAAGGCGTGGCTACTCGACAGGTACGCGTCATCCACCTTCAATACATGCCCCCACAGACCACTGCCCTGCATGGAAGGACCACCCATTGAGATCCACATTGACCCTGAAGCAACCCCCAAAGCATGCCACACCCCTGCAAGTGTGCCCCTGCACTGGCAAGAGAAGGTGTACGAGGACCTCCTCCGTGATGAAGCCCTCGGCGTAATCGAGCGCGTCCCCTATGGCGAGCCGGTCACGTGATGTCATCGCATGGTCGTCACACGGAAACACGACGGCTCACCGCGCCGCACGGTTGATCTGTCTCCCCTCAACCGGTTTTGCAAACGGGAGACGTTCGCAATGGAATCGCCATTCCAACTCGCCCGCCGTGTCCCCAAGGACACATGGAAAACAGTGACCGACGCATGGAATGGTTATCACAGTGTGCCCCTGCGCTCGTCTGATAAATACCTAACCACCTTTATAACGCCCTTCGGTCGCTGGCGATACACCAGGGCACCACAAGGGTTCCTGTCATCGGGAGATGGCTACAACCGACGCTTTGACGCCGTCCTATCCAACGTTGAACGCAAGGAGCGCTGCGTCGATGATACGATCCATTACGACACAGACCTTCAAGAGCACTGGTGGAGGACAATCGACCTGCTCACACGAATAGGGCAGGCCGGTATCGTTCTCAATGCAAACAAGTTCCAGTTTGCGGGGAAAAGCGTTGACTTCGCCGGATTCAGGATCTCAGAATCAACCATCGAGCCGCAACCGAAATACCTGGACGCCATCAGGGATTTCCCATCACCTGCCTCCACGACAGATATCCGAAGCTGGTTCGGCCTTGTCAATCAAGTGGCGAACTACGCCCAGCTCAGAGACACAATGGCGCCATTCAAGCCCTTCCTCAGCGCACGCTGCAAGTTCGCCTGGTCCACAGAACTTGAAGTAGCCTTCCAGACTTCCAAGGCCGCCATCGTAGACGCCATCCGAAAGGGAGTAGAGATCTTCGACATCCAGCGGCGTACATGCCTTCGACCGGATTGGTCAAAGCAGGGAATCGGATATTTCCTACTCCAGCAGCACTGCACCTGCCCATCTGGTATACCCAACTGCTGCACGGATGGGTGGCGGATAACACTGGCCGGCTCTCGCTTCCTCTCCCCCACCGAGCAACGGTACGCGGCCATCGAAGGGGAAGCCCTAGCCGTAGCCTGGGGACTCGAGCAAACCCGCTACTTTACCCAAGGTTGTGACAACCTGGTCGTTGTCACCGACCACAAGCCTCTAGTGAAAATCTTCGGCGACCGCACCCTTGACGAAATCACTAACTCGCGCCTGTTCCGGCTGAAGCAGCGCACACTACCCTGGCGCTTCGATATCCGGTACCTACCGGGGAAGAGCAACCTCGCCGCCGATGCCACTTCAAGACACCCCTCACTATCAGGCTCCGCTAGTAACACCAACCCACCTGACACCCCAGACCTTAAAGAGTGGGCATTGATGGCATCTATCCGCACTGATGTCGAGGAACTAGGAACCCTCACATGGTCGCTCATCGCCCAAGAGACAGCTCGAGACGCATCGGTAAGCCCCATCGTAAAGTTGATTGACGAGGGCAGTCACAGCATTGACCGAAATGACCACACATTTGCACCACTCTGGACCATCCGTGACTCTGTCTACACGCAGGAGGGAGTCCTCCTATATGATGACCGTGTCTTAATCCCTGAATCGCTACAACAACGAGTACTGCAATACTTGCATGCCGCTCATCAAGGATCATCAACAATGGAGCAGCGAGCTCGCGCAATCGTATACTGGCCAGGAATGACAAACGACATCCGCGCCACACGAGAACGATGCCGAGACTGCAACCGGAATGCACCGTCACAAGCAACAACACCACCACTCCCCTCAACCCCGCCTTCGACGCCCTTCGAAGCAGTCTTCGCCGACTTCTTCTCCCATGGTGGCAGCCACTACCTGGTAGTCGGAGACCGCCTCTCCGGATGGGTTGAGATTTTCTCGTCACCGGTCAGTACCAACCTTGCAGGTGCTGCTGGACTGATCCGCCACCTCCGCTCATTCTTTGCAACGTTCGGTGTACCGGAGGAGCTGTCCAGTGACGGTGGCCCTGAGTTCATAGCGAGTCAAACGGAAGCTTTCCTTCGCCTCTGGGGCGTCCGCCCCCGCCTCTCATCTGCCTATTTCCCCCAGTCCAACGGGCGGGCAGAAGTAGCCGTGAAGACAGCAAAGCGCCTCTTGATGTCAAACACACGCCCCACTGGTGGACTGGACCATGACGGATTCCTACGTGCGATACTCCAACTACGCAATACCCCCGACCCAGACTGCAACCTCTCCCCGGCGCAGATCATCTTCGGGCGTAACCTACGTGATACCTTCTCCTTCGTCAACAGGTTAGAGAAGTTCTCGAACCCGAACATTCGCCCGCTTTGGCGCGATGCATGGGCAGCCAAGGAGCAAGCACTTCGCACCCGCATGACCCGCACCACTGAATCGCTCACACAACATTCAAGGCCTCTCCGCCCTCTTGTCGTCGGAGAGAGGGTCTTCCTACAAAATCAGCACGGGAACAGCCCCACGAAATGGGACAGATCAGGGACCGTGATGGAATCCCTCAACCAATATCAATACCGAGTCAAGGTGGATGGATCTGGCCGCCTCACACTACGCAATCGCCGCTTTCTACGTGCTTTCACCCCAGCAACCAAAGATATTGGGATGAGCCCCCCTCCATCACCGCTAACCACCCATCATGGCGGACAGAATAGGCAATCTTCAACCTCCCCACCCGCACCCATCACGCAGAAACGCACCGTTGATCCGCCAGAACCAGCTGTTGTACACAGTACGCCTACCAATACATCGGGACAGCACCCTGACAGTTCACCGCCCGATGGTGTCGACAGCCCCCAATCCACACCCCGAGTAACCCCACAACAGGAGGTGACTGACGTGGCACCGCCTGCCCCCAACACGCCCATCCAAAGGCAGCTACAGCCGCCTCGCCCTCGTCGTGAATGTCAGGCACCCAGGCGGTACGAGCCTGAGACCGGCAACTGGATCTAAACATTATTAGTCCGTCAACGTGTGAATCCCCCATTGTCGGACTGGGGGGGATGGAGAGTTGTCAGAGTACAGATTGGGTACTAGTTTTCTCATATGGCAGACCGCTGACCATACGTCAGGGCCGCCATCTTGTTTGGAACTGAATCGAGTGACTTCTCGAGACTTCATGTTGTAACAGAGACATTATCTGAACTTATAGTCCTTTGTAAGTACTATTGTCGGTTTATGTATTGTATTAGACTCTTGATTCATTGTTTCACTGCATCTTATTGCAGGATATTACTCTCCACATCGTTGTTATATAATAAAACTCCAAAACATCGAAGAGTCTTTCTTTAGAGTAAAGACACAAAACGATACTAAAAATGCCGTAGCCGGATGCTGGCAGCGCCGGTTTTGTGTTGAAAAGCAGCTTCCCGAGGAGAAGACGACAAACCTCGCTCGTATCAGGTAGGTCCTGTATTTATGCACACCTTTGCCTCTAGAAAAACTTATGTCTACATAACAAATCACTTAATGACTGTCCCCTCGCGAATCAGTGAGTTTGGTTTCCCATCGATCCTCGATCGAGGAACTCAGGGAAACAAAACTCACTGTTTCCCTCGGGGCCAGTCATTAAGTGTTTAATGTATCCCGCGCGGCCGGGCAACAATTCATCGTTGCCCGCCACGTGATCATGTGTGATGTGTCGCACGCGCCACTGGTTAGCTAAAGGCGGGAAATACGTCTAGCTACATCTTCATCAAAAGCTTAGCCTGCGTAGCAAGCCCAGGGGGGAATGGGGAACAGGAGGGAAGAGGGGAGAGGGGAGAGTAAGGGAGAGGGAATGATGAGAGGGGAAGAGGAGGGGAGGGGGAACGGGGAGAGGAAAGGGAAAGAGGGGAAGAGGAGGGGGAATGGGGAGAGGAAAGGGAAAGGAGGGCTTGCAACGAACCACCCGTTTTTTCCCTTACTCCCCCAAATTGTAAATTCATTTTCAGTGTCGTCTGACATGTCATCTGTCAAAATCAACCAATCAACTTCCTTGTTTCTGTCCGTTACAATTTAATGTTCGACCTTCGGTGCGAAGGAAGTTCAAAATGACCCCTAGGGAAAAACGATTTTCACCAAATAAACACTCTGCAACCCCAATCCATACTAAATTTACAGCGGGAAATTGTGGCTTAAACATACGTTTTTCGACACGTATTTTCAACTCTCTAGAGTCTAATCTTCAGTATATTTTCCTCAAAATAAAATACAACTTCGCAGTTTCTGGTCCTAAAACGTAGCTATCCTGAATTGCTTGACATCCTAGTCGTAAATAATCTGCTTCAGTTCTGATCTTATGGCAACCTAAGGTAAATTAAGGCTACTAAATTGGCCTAGCCAATTTGCAAGACATCGCTGATGTGAAGACCATTTTGGTTTCTCTCTCAATCTGGCGAGCGTTTTGTACGCAAACACACATTTCTGCACCGAATTGAGTGCAATATAAAAAGCTACTGACAGTCTCCTGGGTAAAGATTATCCAAGTGTAGTACAATACTTGGCCATACAAGTCAGTGTTTCTACATCAAAAGTTTGAAAATGTTACTCGTCGATTCACGACTTTCGCTTTCCAAACTGGCGTAACAAAACAACCCTTCAGACATTTGCATCAAAACAAAATACAACTTCGCACTTTCTGGTCCCGAGACGTAGCTATCCTGAATCACTTGACATCCTAGTCGCTAATAATCTGCTTCTTAGGCAACTCAAGGCTGCTAAAGTTGGCCTAGTCTAAGTCTATACTGTATACAGCACTCGAATCATGCATGAACAGGAATTCTTACTGTGTAGGACAAGAAGGGCCGCCATGTTAAACTACCTTCTTAGCCTGAGCTGCGTAGCAAGCCCAGGGGGAATGGGGAAGATTGGGGAAGAGGGAATGATGAGAGGGAAGAGGAGGGGAGGAGGAATGGGGAGAGGAAAAGGTAAAGGAGGGCTTGCAACGAACCCCCCGTTTTTTCCCTTTTATATAACGTTCATTTTTTAGACGCAAAATTCCGATTGGCTAAGCCGACCGAGACGGAGTCGATAAACATCTTTATAGAACAATATCAACAAGATCCCTTAAATCTATTACTTTATTTCAGCACAGCTAATACAGACTGTTTATTTTTTCAACATTTTATTCTAACCTTATAGTACTTCTTCATACTTATGGCTAGGAAAAGCTTTACATGCATGTATACCCGTAAATACCGCGTATAGGCCGCCCTTTTTGGACAAAAACAAGGCCCACATGTATGTGGTTACAACGGCGGGTGTAAAGTACAGGTCACAGGTCAGGTCATGCAAAGGATTACGAGTTCGAGCCCGAGTTGGAGCGCTCGAAAAACGTTTTTCTCTCGTTGGTTATTTGTTAATTCTAAGACAAATCCTAACCCTAACCACAAACCCCGGGAAACCTAACCCTCGGACGAGTTCACCGGTAAACAACGGGTTCTCAATCACCTAGAGCTAGGGTTCACAGGTAAACAAGAAGAGAAGGTAAACGTGAGATGATTTTTTTTAGCACTCCTACTTGGGCTTCAACTCGTAATCCTTTATGTGCACTGTGACCTGACCTGCACTTTACGCCCACCGTGGTTACAAGCATATGATATATACTATATATATCGTATTTTATTACGAACACTCGTCCCAGGCGACTCCCGGCAAAATCCAAGATGGCGGACCTCGGACACTTTCTTTCGTGCTTTATAAGGTATGAGGTTCCTTGAAAATCTTGTCAGTCAAGGTTAATGGATACCTTCAAAATGAAAGAAATGGGGGGAGGGGGTGTATTCCCACAGAAATGTAGTTTTAGTACCAATGTTTCACATACAGTCCAACCTCTCCTTACCGACACTTCTATATTAAATAGGGACACCTCCTTATTACGAATAGCTATCTCGGTCCCGGCAAAATTCCGTATATAAACATAATACATAATACGGACACCTCTATAATAAGTACTTGGGTCCGTCCTTTCGGTATCCGTTTTAAGGAGGTTCAACTAAGTGGGTGCAAATTACAGGCCACAGGTCAGAGGTCAGGTTGTTAATTCTAAGACAACTCCTAACCCTAACCATTACCATTGGACGAGTTCACAGGTAAACAACGTGTTCTCAGTCACCTAGAGCTACGGTTCACAGGTAAACAAGAAGTGACTTAACCTGTGACATGTCCTGTACTTTACATCTGCCAGGTTCAACTGTATCAAAAATTCCATTCAAAAAATTCAATATTGACGAAAAAAAACAAAAGGAAGTTTTCTAACCGGAAGTAAAATGATGTTTGATTGACAGCAGAGCAATTAACATTTGACAAGTGGATCACTCAGCAGTAACAAAAGTGCAGGAGGGCTGTTCCACATCACGGACGTTACATCTCGGACAAGATTTTGAACCTTTTTATTTCTTTAGATAAATGCCAAAAGACAGTTTGCCAAATCTTCAATATCATAACTCTTTACCAGAATACAGTAATACTTAAAATGACACGAGTAAGAATTTGGGCATTTTATACGTTATTAAAATGCAAAAAAAGCACCAGCACTGGCGTTACATGGAAAACAACCAATATTCCAAGCAGAAATCTTCAAAGTTAACTTGCTGTGAGATGAGATGGTACACCAGGCTAGTTTTATAATTTGAAGTATGCAGGTAGTGGATATCATCATCACCTTCTTTACTTTTGGCCGAGGGGAGAAAAAACAGTGTTACATCATTTGTCACGGCCGTTACACATGCAAAGTAGCCTAACAAGGGTGGTGTATAATATTAACATTTTACAATGTCCAGCAGTCAAACAGATGTAACAAGCTTTAGTAATCCCTCTTTGATAACATTATGAGTCCAGGACATTTTTTAAGTTTTATTTAACATTGGTAATAATATTTTTTTTATAACCACCCAAATAATTAATATTTATCCAATTTGGTGTAATTTTTGATGATTTTTTAATATTACATGTACTTTGGGTTCCCCCTGGTGAAGCCAATGAAACAATGCAGCTAATAATGCTATATTTTATAACCCTGGGGTATCCAAACTTCATGAAACCTTTAAGTTGCCCTTATAACTTCCATTTTCAAATTTACCAACCATAACCCCCTCTCTCATATGGAACTGCCCAGGAAAGCTGGCACATACTTATTTCATCTTTGAGTGTTTATGCACCTACTTATGTTAAGCCCGAGGGAGGGAGGGGGGGGGGGGGGGGGGGGGGGGAACTGACGCTAATTAACTCAATAGTAATCAAAACATGTATCTTTAATAACAAAAGTATGCTATATTGGACCCAAAGACAAATCACAAATTATTTAAACAAGAAAACTGATAATAGAAGTACTCGCCAAGCAATATCCAGCCGAGGTCAAGCTGGTCTACCAGGCACATGTGTCGCTAGGTGGCCCAATCTGTAAACATATGAGCGAAAAAACCATCCAGAAGAGCCACTAGCAGGCGAAAATTAGTTACCTTTTTTCGTTCCACTCACACTTACCCCACCAGGTAGCAGACTCGTTCAAAGTTGGTTGCAAATCCAGACAACTGAGAAATGGCAGTCAAAGTCCCACCTCAGCCCGGGATCCCCCACCCACCTCGGGCTTAACATTGATAGGTGCATTACGTTTATTCTGAAACGTTTTTCAACACACGATTCAATAATTCCATCGGTTTTTGTATAAAAAAAAACAAGGATGCCCTAGGACAACAAAGAAAAAGGAAAAACAAAACAAGGCCAAAAATGGATAAGAGCAACAAAGATCGAAGACTTGCGAAACCTGACAACGGTTTGAACAAAGGTTCTACATCAGGACTTATGGTAAACTCAAAATGATAGTATCTCAAAAAATTTGCATCCAAAATAGATGACAAAAACACTGCTTTGACTAAAAAAATCATCTTCTCTGAACATCTCTATGTACCTTGGCTCATATCTTAACATTGATAGAGAATCATCAGTTGTTTCCCCATCAACAGTGAGTACCATGAGTTTTTTATAAGAACGGTCCACTACAATAAGATTGTTATTATGTGTATCTACTGTTAGATGCATGTTGAAATCCGATGATATACATTGGCTTGTGTCAAGATTGTGAAGGTATTGACCAGCTTCGTTGAATAGTTTGATGAACTGGCCATTAGAGTCTGGGACAAAGAAGATTTCATTGTGGTATATGGCCTTACCATAGGGGTTCACCAAATTCTCTTCCCCAAACATAAAGCTGAAATCTCTATCTTCTGTGAAAACTAAGACACACGGTCGACCTTCTTCTTCACTTGTGCTTTCACCATCTACAGAACATGTTGATGTCAAAATCAAACGGCCATTATAGTCAACCGAAACGCATGTCAGCCTCACATCAGACACGGAAATTTTCATGAAACGTTGCTGAAATATTCCTTCTTTGTTGAAGTAGAGCAAACGCTGGTTGGCACGGTTCACAACAATGATGAAATCATCAGCAGAAAATGTCACATCCTGTAGATCTCCATACTTAACATATATGGTATGCAAGTGCTTACCTGTGGTGCTATAGAGCCAAACTTGCCTCCTTTCTGCCCACAAGATTACTAATTCCCCCGTTTTGGGTGACACTGAAAAACTTGTGGGTACAAATTGTAAATTCACATGTTTTCGAACTTGGTTTATACCTGCATCAGCTTGTGCAGCATCCAGTGATGGTACATGTAGTTCTTCAGTATCAAGATCATCATTTTCATCCCAAGACAGTGAGGAATTATTACGGCAACTGAAAACCCTTAACGAAGGCCCAGCATGCACTCTGTCTTCTCTGGGTCTCGACACCCTTCCAAGCAGTTCTTCCCCAGTTTTGCGATTCCCGTTCTCAAAGCTCAGGTCAAAGGAAGGGTTTATATCGATATCATCAAGGACGGAGAAATCCATCGCCTCTGTAAACTCCCGAAGCTGTTCAATGATGAATTCGTGCATGTTTACGATCTCATCCACGTCTCCTTGTCTCAAAGTTTCTTCAACGTTCGGTAAACACATAGAAGTTTGTTCCAAGAGATTTTCCAGTTTTGCTTCGCTGTCTTCAAGTAAACCTTCATAACAAACTCCACAGTTGTCATTAAGATATCTGTCCACCCCAGAACATAATTCTATTTCGTGGCTTCGAACTTTTTTCACTATTTCATCAGCATTCTTCGAAATCTCTCTCTTCAATTCTTGAGCACGTTGTATTTTGCCTTTAATACTGCTCCGATGGCTTTGAATAACTTCCAACCGATCTCCGGCGGCTTGAAGCTTTTCTTTACATTCTTTAAGGGCTTCCTGTATAGCCTTTTTCTCCTTTCTACCGGGGCTGCTATCCAGCAATCGAACAAGAAGTGAATTGGTTGGGAATTCATCTATACCCCCCGCGGGAACAGGAGAATTAACTCGGCACATTGGACATTCGACGGATTCAAAAGGATTTCTTGACATCATTTGTTCCAGACATGCTTTGCACACGTTGTGAGCACATTTGGGTAGCGATTTCGGTTCCTCAAACTCTTCGAAGCATATCGGACAGGAGAGTTCATCGTGGACTAGCTTGTGAAAACTGTCTGTAGCCGCCATCTTTGCAACACATTTCCCGGAAGTGCAGTTCGTGGTCCAGCGAGTTTTGGGTTGCCTGTGGTGGTCCCGCCCTCCAAGATGGCGGCTGACTAAATACATGAATGCTGCCCAAAATCAGATCTCGTTTACTGACCGGTTTGGGTTTTTTATGGTTCAGGATAGGGTTTTAGTTAGTTCTTTTAGTCAGAGCATTCCTGTATTTAGCCGCGACATGACCCTACGATTTCATGCACTTTATGCTGTCAAATGGGACCAAATCCCAACCTACAGAATTGTTTTACTTCTCAGCCTTTTCGTAGCCAATTTCATATTGTCCGCACAAGACTTTCCCGCATTAGACCGAATAATAGCACCAAGTCGAGATTGGGGTAGACAAAAATACAATCTCGACTTGGTGTCATTGTTCGTGGGCATTGGAGCGGAATGGGGGAAATGCCGTATATTTATCACTTTGGTAAATTTATTGTTCGGTCGATAGGTGTGAAGAAACACAATGAAGTTTAAATTTATTCATTTTGAAGAAGGCTCTGCTCGCAGGGTAAATCACAGGCTTCCCAGACTCGACGTATATTTCCCGCTTATTAGTCTGTTGGGTTACCTGTGGTTTATCGATTAGTTTCATAACGATCTCAGAAGAGTTTAAATAATTGCTTCGTGTGAATTCTCTTTTCCGATTCCTACGAAATGAATCTTCAATAATAAAAGATTGATACTTAATGAAGTTGTGTGAGTGGTTTTTGGGCGATTTGGGGCCTTCTAAAGCAGTTTATTAGGATTCGAAATTTTGACCGTTGGCCGAGGCTCTAACAAAATTTACAAGGTAGGCAACTCGCCAAAGCACACACTTACCTCAAAGATCACCCAAAAATCGGCACTTTTCTTCCTCGCTCGCTATTCAGCTTTCAGCACAGGAGGGAATAGTTATCAAGCAACATCTGACCAGAGATTTAGGAAAATCCATAAAATTTATCATCGCCAAACGGCCTCCTCGAGACTCAAAAAGCGCGACCTTCCAATGATCTGTAAGAACCAGAATGATCAAAGCGGCCCAAAATTTTCCCGACCCTAACCCAAAACGATGCAAATCGCCTTTTTTCATGGGGGACCCCCAAGCGTGAAATTATACGAAACTGGCGGTTACAGACTAATTTTGAATTTGGAACTCGCCAATCAGAGGACCAAAACAGTGGGCTGGGGTCTTCACCGAGTGTTATGACAGTTCCACGTGAGAAATTTTCGCGAGTTGCAAATTCAAAATTAGTCTGTAACCGACAGTTTCGTTAAAAGCCTAGTAATGGTCTCTCTGATTGGCGATATATGTTTCCGTTCCTCGAGCGGAAGTATAATTTCACGCTTGAGGGTCCCCCATGAAAAAAGGCGATTTGCATCGTTTAGGGTAGGGTCGGGAAAATTTTGGGCCGCTTTGGTCATTCTGGTTCTTACAGATCATTGGAAGGTCGCGCTTTTTGGGTCTCGAGGAGGCCGTTTGGCGATGATAAATTTGATGGATTTTCCTAAATCTCTCGTCAGATGTTGCTTGATAACTATTCCCTCCTGTGCCGAAAGCTGAATAGCGAGCGAGTAAGAAAAGTGCCGATTTTTGGGTGATCTTTGAGGTAAGTCTGTGCTTTGGCGAGGTCGACTTGCCTACCTTGTAAATTTTGTTAAAGTGCCAATAACCCCCAAAAAAATATTTTTGACGTCTATTCTGTATAGCGCCCTGACAAAGAATTCGAAAAAATAAAAGTGAAAAAACTAAACTTCGACGATATTACTGGCGTCAAAGTTAGCGAAAACATCCGTTTTGGGCTTCCTGTTTCCAGTTGGAAGTCAGCGCGAGTCTTGGTGAGGGCCTGGAATTATGACGTCAATCGGGCGCATTTTACTACAACTACCAGAATCCTTTGCACGGTTTCTTTTGTTCCTTTAATTTAGACTATTGTCTTGGTATTCTCAAAGGAGTTGGAAAATCTGAATAAGAAAAAGAATTCAAAAAGGAAAAACGTCCTATTATAGTCTAATCAATAGGAAATAAACTCCATCACAAGAAAGAGCACAACGAAATTAGTAAATTTACCAAGTTTGGTGATATTTCATTGGATATTTATCATGTGGTGAGCTTGCAAGAGTCGCAGAAATAAGAGACGTTGTTTGGGATTGAACGAACGCCTGACTACATACACGTCACAGGCCACTGGTCTCCAGGCTCCCAAAGGGAATTGAAAACTGACGGCCACATGCTCTGGTTCTCAACTTTGAAACGGCGTAAAAAAAATAGTTGAGTTTTAGCCTCCTATTTTTGCCTTAAGTTCTAAATAATGGTTTAAAGTTTCAATTAAAAAAAATATATTTTTGGGGTTATAGGCACTTTAAGAGCCTCGGCCAACGGTCAAAATTTCGAATCCTAATAAACTGCTTTAGAAGGCCCCAAATCGCCAAAAAAAACACTCACACAACTTCATTAAGTATCAATCTTTTATTATTGAAGATTCATTTCGTAGGAATCGGAAAAGAGAATTCACACGAAGCAATTATTTAAAACTCTTCTGAGATCGTTACAAAACTACCTTATCGATAGACCACAGGTAACCCAACAGACCAATAAGCGGGAAATATACGTAGAGTCTGGGAAGCCTGTGGGTAAATCAGGACGGCATAGTACTTCGTATTTTTTAGATTTGAGCGTTTTTACTAAACACCTCTTCGCTCACTTTTCCTAGTGGTTACAATCGACAGGTATTTCACGGGGGTAAGGGGTGTTTTTGCTTTCACGTGAAGATCAATGGCACTCAAGGTCAAACTTGTGGCGAGGCATTTTTACGAGGAAATGTCGAGTTACTTTGATATTTCGTTTCACAGTGAATGGCGCAACCAAACTTTCTGTGCTGATACAAAAGTAGAATACAGAGATTGAGGGGCTCCCATACTGAAGCGACATGGGTGCTCGGACCATTTAGGAGTTAATTTTCTATTTTCCGTTGCGACTTTATTCATAAAGGCATCAAAGCGAGGCCAGTTGTCACAGGAAAATAATCTACACTCGATGGCAGAAAATGACCTTAAATTTCCTTGACACAAAACAAGGGCACCCAACGAGTACTTTTTGAAATTCGTTTGAAACCAGTTGAATTGTCTGCAGCTTATCTAGCCATTTTAAGGCGCCTACTATGTCTTTTGACGTATTCTAGAAAGCTATTAGCTGTTCGGATTTTCTAGGTGGAAATCGCGTCAACCGAAAATACTATGGCGAAATATTCCCGGCCTACGAATTTGTTAGTAGTCTAGAACAGAAACAAGAATTTTCTAGCCCAAGTAACTTCATGTTGCAAAGTTTTGTGGAGGTACGAATTTTTTAGGGATTCTTTTTTCCTTTAGGCAATTCTTAGGGAATGAAAATGTGTTGTTCTGACTCTATTGATCAGACGAATTGGGACGTACGAATATTTTAGGGGAACCTTTTAGTCTCCCTTTTCTTCTATAATTTTCTAGGGATTGAAAACAAATTTTCTAGCCAGTATTTCAGAAAACAATTTTTTAGGGACAATTTACTTACTCTCCCGAACAGCTTTTTAACCGAAAACTTCGTTGGGTGCCCTTGACAAAAGAACTGCACAACATTTAAGGCTGGTTTTCACTAGCGACGGAAGCAGAAACGGAAGCGTAAGCATTAAGCCTGGTTTTCACTAGCGACGGAAGCAGAAGCGGAAGCAGAAGCGTAAGCGTAAGGAGCCTTAAGTTCTAGTGAAAATCAAGAAACGGAGACGTAAGCGGAAGCGTAAGCTCGACGGAAGCATAAGCGGAAGGAACGGAAGGTTTCCTTCTTCTTACGTCTCCGCTTCTGCTTCCGTCGCTTCCGTTCCAGTGAAAACTAGTCAAACGTAAGCAGAAGCGGAAGCAGATGAATTTAGCCAATCAGAATACTCATTCTCAGGCCCTTTGCAATGTAAATATAGCATGCAAGCGAGGTTTTCGCTTCTGAACGAGGCTTATGCTTATGCTTCCGTCGTGTTGATTTTCACAAGAACATTAGTTTCTTATGCTTACGCTTACGCTTCCGTTTCTGCTTCCGTCGCTTCCGTCGCTAGTGAAAACCAGCCTTAAGAAACTAATGTTCTTGTGAAAATCAACACGACGGAAGCATAAGCATCGTTCAGAAGCGAAAACCTCGCTTGCATGCTATATTTACATTGCAAAGGGCCTGAGAATGAGTATTCTGATTGGCTAAATTCATCTGCTTCCGCTTCTGCTTACGTTTGGACTAGTTTTCACTGGAACGGAAGCGACGGAAGCAGAAGCGGAGACGTAAGAAGAAGGAAACCTTCCGTTCCTTCCGCTTATGCTTCCGTCGAGCTTCCGCTTCCACTTACGTCTCCGTTTCGAGGAGGCCGTTTGGCGATGATAAATTTGATGGATTTTCCTAAATCTCTCGTCAGATGTTGCTTGATAACTATTCCCTCCTGTGCCGAAAGCTGAATAGCGAGCGAGTAAGAAAAGTGCCGATTTTTGGGTGATCTTTGAGGTAAGTCTGTGCTTTGGCGAGGTCGACTTGCCTACCTTGTAAATTTTGCTTCCGCTTCCGCTTCCGCTTCCGCTTCCGCTTCCGCTTCCGCTTCCGTCGCTAGTGAAAACCAGGCTTAAGAATTGTAATGATCATACAGCAGAAGCTATAAGTCAATTTAAACATTGGTCTCATGTTAATGAATGTCTTTTAACACGTAAAAGTGCAAGGAACTAATTTTTTATGAAGAAATTCTCGACGGGCACTTATTCGTGCGTTGACAATATTCCTCAATGTTCAACTCTTAAAATCTTCAATCGAATTGTAGATTTTATGACCATGTGTGTACTAAACTTAATGAAGCCAATAAGTGTTTATATATTTTAAGATGTCTAAGGCAAGGACGTTATAGCCAGAAAATAATCGATCATCTTTTTACAGTAGGGGTCCGGCTAAGAACGAGAGCACTGAACGGCAAGCAATGTAAAAAGGTGTTAATTTCCTATTCTTCTCTCTCGTAATTTCATTGGTTGATACTCATAAATTCAATAGAAAACCATCGAAATAATACATTTTCACATAATTTGTTTTGAAGTTTCAATTTATTTTTGATCAAATTGACTGGTTTAATTTCGAAGAATATCGACCGTGGGGAAAATGATCAAATTTGCGATTGAAAGATATTTTGTTTTCACCCTTTCCGATTGGCTGGATGGTGGTTTCTTTGAGTTTTCACAGTAAAAATAGCCAACTTTATTTTCTGTGTGTACAAACTGCAGACATCTCATACAGAAAAATACAAAATACACGCAAAATCGACCGTGAGGATATGCTCATTGCCGCGGCGCTATTGTTTTACTATAGTTCTTACGCGGACCATTACTACATCTATGGTACTCCCTAAAGTTAACTATGTTTTACCAGTTTATGCTGCTTCTCCGTCTGAACTTACTACTATCCAAGCTTTTTTAACTCGCTGTCATAAACGTAGATACATATCCTCTCATGTAAATATAACTTCCCTTTTGGAAACCACTGATCGCTCTATATGTAAAAAGATCAGAAAAAATAATTCTCATCCACTTAGTGAATTGTTGCCTAGCATTAAGGACTCAACGTTAAGACAACGGAGACAAGGAAGCTTATGGCCAAGGATAAATACAGAACGTTTTAAAAATAGTTTTATAAATAGGTGTGTTTTGAAATATAACTTAGCATTTGAAATATTGTATTATTAATTATTCTTAGATTTGTATGTAGATTTAGTACTTTTTTATCAGATTGTCTTTTATCATAACATTGTAACTATTGGGATATAATTTATCATTAGTAATGACATTATTATTATTATTACAACAACAGTGCGGTACGACAGACATTTCTGACCGGATCCAATTTTGTGATATTTGGTACTAGCCTCGATTTGGTACCATTGTTACCAGACTTCTTCCCACGCGAGCATGAGATATGAATAGAACCTTGGACATGAGAAAGAGAGAAAGAGAGAGAGAGGCTAGTTTGTATAACGAAAACAGGGACGATCCTCAAGGGCACTTTTGTGTTCGAAAATAACCACTGCAACACGATGACTAAAGTGCCCCTAACTCCATTTGTTTTATTTCTTCATATAAATTCCTATAATATTTAGAGTAATACCATTGTTTGCTCAGGGACATTTAATCTCTAAATTCCATCATTAGCATGCATACTTGTTCTAATTTTCTCCATTGACGTGCAAGAGAAATTAGAAGGGCATGCACGCTGATGAGGGAACATTGGAATGTCCCTTGGCACACCGGGTCATGATGCAATGCGTGTTGAACCCTCTACCCTCCCTATTTTATGGCTCAAGAAAGCTCTTCTCTTCATTTCTCAAACCCGCTTCTTCCATGTGAGATACCAGGTTCATTCAATGAATGGCGCTCAATCAAGCATACTAACAAATCGTTTTCGAAAGCAACTCAACTGCAGAGAAAACTAAACTTCTCAGAGATTTGTTCCGTTCCTCCTATAATAATTCTGAGAAAAGAAATTTTGTTTTTGTTTGAATCCTTGATTGTCTACAACCTGTTGAAGTTTGCTAAAAAATGGCGAAAAGCGACCAGGCCCTTTTCACAACCGAGCGACAGCTAGTACACTAATTAGAAGCATTGCATTGTGTGACGTAAGATGAGGACCATAACAATAGTAACTACAACACACGCTAGTAAACAATGGCTTTTTGCCACATCTTACGTCACTCGACCCAGACCTCAAACTGCGCGGTCGTGAAACAAAATGCGCGGGCCTTTAACCACGATTTAAAAATCAGGGATTATACCAATTTAACTTTTTTCTTTTTCTGTCGTCCTCAATTTTCATCTAGACTTTGAAAAAACTAAACTAAACTGGCATTTGGGGCACTTTAAATATTCATTCTAGACCCCAGAGCTCTACACTCTGCGCATGTTCGAGTATACTCGAAAGAGTAGGGGTCTGGGTCGAGAATGGTTTAACCAGCACAACACGTGAGATATTCACAGCTCGTGTGTCCTACTCAAAAATGGACTCTCATAGAAACATGGTGAAGAATTCATATTTATTCCACTGCACCTACATTGTGAAATTACAGAAACGAGCTAAAGAATCCTGTAAACACATCTCTATGTATTTGGCATTTTGAACAAATACAAATACAAACACAAATACAAACACAACAAAATGAATTACTGATGTTATTGCACCTACATTACCAAATTGAAACGGACAAAACAATTTCAACAGTTGAGGCAAAGTTAGACACTAGTCAGGTTCCCTGCTAGCTGAGATCCCTTCCTTCCCATGGCGAGAGAGAGAGATAGAAAGGAAGATACCTCTCCCGTGTAGGACGCTGTCGCGCATGCGTTTAGGTTACCTAGCAACCCTTCACGTGACTTTGAAACCCGATGTGAATCAACAAACGCGGGCTCAAATAGTGTAAGCGACGTGTTGTGTTTCCCATGTGCCTCACGCATTTCCGATAAAAATCGGTTTCAAAAACTCTGGTTCATCCACAGTTGTGGACGGCGGTATATCAAAGCAAGCGTCCTACACCGGCCAAGGGCTTTTCCCTTTCTCTGTCTTTCTCTTTCGCCGTAGTCAGGTAGCTGGTGAGTAAACTCATGGTATGTATCTGAACTACTTTGAACGCACGCACAAAGAACACATTGCACCACTGATAACTGCTACACCATCTCCATCACATAATACATTCCACGCATCGGCTAACCACTGTCTGTCTACAAACCCCAATGAATTATAAGAAAGGTTAAGTTCTGTGAGACAGCACTTTCCAGAAATGCCCTCTCTTGGTCTTAGTTGGCTTATTACGTCCTCTGAAAGTGGAGACGAAATTCCGCAGGCTGAGAGATTAATTTTTTGTAGTCGAGATGGCCTTGTATTTAAGGCGGTCAGTATGACGCGGAGCGAATCGTTACGTATGGAATTATTCCCAGATAGGTTCAGGACGTTGAGCGTCTCGCTTTCGCTTACCAGTCTGAAAACAAGACAAGTGATTCATTTTTAAAAAGAAACTTACTGGAGAACGTCTACCGTATTTCCTCGATTAAGCGCCCTGGGCGCTTATTTCAAATTTTGTTGCCAAGGGGGGCGCTTAATCGAGGGGGGGAGCTTAATCGAGGGGGGCGCTTAATGGCTCACGGAAACTGGGAATTGGTCTTGTCGTCCCCGGCTGTTTCACAGCATTTACCCAAAGCGTTGAAATGGGAAGAAGGCTGAAGAACGAGCTGCTTCGGGTACAAGAGCTATGCAAGCACATGGACTTAATAATCACGGACTGTGAGTTGGAAGAAAAGAAACAAATTTCCCTTATCAGCCAAACATAACTTTAATACGGTACTACATATAGGAACGGCATGCCGTAACTTTGTAATATAACGCAAGTTGTATGCTATCTCTCTTACTGTGCCATATTTATTGTGGGAGGGGAGGGGAGGCGCTTAATCGAGGGTGGGCGCTTAATCGAGGAAATACGGTATTTAGAAACTAGGCGTATTTTATTATTTAACAAATAAAAGCTGGTTCTCCATGTTCTATAACAAAGCTCGAGGTCTTGGAAAACTGCGCATGCGCGGTAAGCGGAACACGAGTCAATTTAGCAGCTTTTCAAGACCTCGAAAGTGCATTATTTTGTTGTTGGACAAGGGCAAACATATACTATTTGTTTTATAATATAAAACTCTATCTACGCGGGAAAAATCTCGAGATAAGAAAATCAAGCACGCTGAGCAGCCAATGAAATCGCGCGTTCTTAGGATGCTCCCGTAATTAATAATCTAACATCACGATTCCGTGTCATGTTCTTCGCGTGACGTCATCGCCACCATCTTGGTGGTGCCTCGTTAGCTTGGTAGAGACTTGTTTCCATACCCCTAACCGCCCTTAGCCTGAAAAGGCCTATGCACTAACCCGAACCATAAAACTTCGAAAATAAGTTTCAGATAAACGACGAGTTCTCACTCACCTTGGGCTAGGGTTAAATGTAAACAAGGAGAGAAAAACGTATAGAGAACAAATTATGGCCATCTGATCCACGCGTGATATATTTTTATATTTGTGCTTGATTAGTTCCAAGATTAGTCTTGATTAGTCTAACGGATAAAGGCAGTTTGGGTTATGGAAGAAAGTATCTACCCGTTAAACTCGGGCCATTGTTGTTGAACATGATTCCAACATTGTTGGTTCCAATAAGACTGTTTAACACTCTATTATACGCATGTTGTACGACATGTTTGATCGAACGACAGTCAAACACTAGTTTGTTTAAATCTCGACTACGTCTTCCCTATTTATCCTCTTGTTCTACAACCAAGACTCGAAATAACGACTGGGTCGTTGTCGGTCAAGATGACCGGCCAATGAATTTTAGTCCTGTTATACAGCTTTTCTGGCCGGCAAGACAAACGTTTGACCGGTAACGTCCTCATTCTGACCGGACATTGACCGTTGACCGGCCATTATTTCGAGCCATGCATGCGTTCACTAATAATTTTTGTTCTTGTTCGGTTGGTTTTTGTTATTCAGACTCGAAGCAAGTTAAGCCAAGGGAGCACGGCAGACTTACCTGTTTTTGTTTCACTCGCGATCTCTTCCAACAATGCGACTTTCTGCTGACAATAATTAATGTTGCCGCTCACGAGGGACGTGATGCCGAGCGAGCCCCAAAGGGGATAGAAAAGGCGAGGAGTGAAACCGTTAAAATTCTGTAGCTTGATGCTCGTAGCAAATTGCTAGGCACGGATACTGTAAACACAACACCAACTAGTAGAAGGAAGGTGGGAGTACCTAAACGAAGTAATTACATACGGATGAAGAGCTATTGCTAGGCACGGATTTGAACAAAGTACTGTGAACCCAACACAAACTAGAAGGGAGGTGGGAGAATTACATACGGATGAAGAAGCTATTAAATTAAATATTAAATTTAATAATTTAATATTTTATTTTGAGGCAAATTAATGTACTGAAGTTTGTGTTTAATTGCCCTATATCATTATGACGTCAAATCAAAACAATCTATTGTTTAAACACTAAGGATCACGGTCATGGGAGGGGGACAAAACAGCAACAACACAAAGGAAATCGCTATCAAATGCATTTTGTAGAACGTAGAATAGCGGTAACAGCCAACAAATACGGTAAATATTGTGGCATAAACATTGATACAGCTGATATCTGGAAACCAGGCAATTCGAAGTTAAATTTTCCTCAGCAGAGCAGAGTTTAGTTCAAAATTCTATTGTTCATGTCGATTCTGTCCCCCTCATAAACAAGCCGTGACGTCATAATGATATAGGTCAATTGCTACGCCAGTGTTTTCAAAATCACAAAACGACTGCCAATAATTGAAAACTTTTGAAGTATTAGAACCTATTAAAAATATCCGGTCAGCTGAATTCAAAGGATTTTCCCCGCGGTTTGTAGGTTGTTCTCGTTTGATTGTAACTGTTAAAGGGCAGTGTCACGATTAGTATTCATGCCCAAGTTTTGAAAATGTGTCAGGCGGACAAGAAATCAAAAGATCTGACAGAAGTAGAAGTCTGTGAGTAATCCGCTTGCATCGGCGTATTTGCACGATATCTCGATCCGAAATTGCTTTAAAACTATATTTCAGTATTATATGGTTAGGTTTGATGTTATATTTTTATAAAGCAGCATTTTATTTATTTCAATCGAAAGAGAAATTTGCAGCCACGCGAGACAGCGTGATTTTGCCATTGTCTATAACAACCAATCAGAATCGTGAGATAAGTGTTAACGGTTCTTCAAATACGTTGAGAGAAAAACATTTTCCCAGCGATTTAGAAATCAACAAGGCAGTCGGTCTGCGGTTTTCAAATGTCAAACCTGCCTACAATCCAGTTCTTGCTACTCCGAAATCGTTTCCTATGAAACTGTTACGTGCATCAGGAGAAGACACACCGAGTTCTTGTTTCCAATTGGTTCATAGACGTCACGTGTACCACAGTTTCACTCCCCGCTTTTTTAGTTACACTCTCCGCTTCGGGACTCGCTCGGCACTACGAGTCTCGTGCGCGCCAACATTAATTATTGTCAGCGGAATGTCGCATTGTAGAATTTCAAGATGGCGGCTAGATATCGTGAGTGAAACAGGCAAGTCTGCCGTGCTCCCTTGGTTAAGCTGGCTTACCTCGCTAAAACCTCAGGAGCTTGGTCTCCAATAGTATTACAGCTGAAGTCAACAGCATGAAGCCCTCGCTTGAAACTGCGAACTTGGACAAACGCTTCTAGCTCACTGTTACCGAGCAAACATTCCCCTAATATTAGGTCTCGAATGCAGCATTCATCCTGCAGAAAAAAAAACACGTTTAGACCATAAGGGTTAGTATAGCTTTGGTAAAAATGGCATCAACTTTAAGTGCAGTTGAACACACTTTAAATAACTAAAACTGATGCTCTGCTAGCTCGAAAATACTTGCCATTACAGGCTAATATGGAAGTACAACTGAAGTACCGTTTTGGTTACTCTTCAGTTTAGAACCACACACTCAACGTTTTGCCCAATAATAAATATTCATCAGAAGATCGAGTGTTGTTCGCACCTTTGCGAGATTCCATGGCTTCTCATCAAAATTAGATTTTATCCCACCCACAAGAAGTACAGGCGTCCCTGAACTACTCTTAGTGTTATTGTATCCTTAACGGGGCACTGTCAATCGAATTGAATCTTCTAGTTTCTTAAAACAAAACTACAAACATAGACCCATTCGAAAAATGGTGTCACCAAACTTGGATTGTTAGAAAATGTTAGCACTAAAATAAACACTGCCACTTTAGAGAGCATGCAAAAATTAGTACGTTTGTAAAATTTAAGGGGTATAGCACCAAGTGTTGCGAAGTTACCAAGGTTCGAAATAAGAGAATTTTGTATGAGATTCAGGACGTCAGGACTGACTAGCCTCGTTTTCATGTTTCTTGAGAGTTTCAAACGTTGATTGCTTTGTCAGGATATATTCTTCCATTATCAAAGAGCTACATGTTGCTAACACGAATTCGCTCTTTCACATAGGCTAGTTTATTCTTCAGAAAATATTGAATATCAAAATTATGCAAATTATTGGCAGCCATTTTTCGAATGGGTCTATAACACCCCCTGAGATAGAAGAGAAATACCATGTGAACGCCCTGATATGTTTTTCAAACTTTTTCGATGGTGGATGGCAAAGATTAAAGTGGATTGCAAAGATTATTATAGAAACCTGATTTTGGATACAGTGAACCGATTTCAAGTTACTCTGAATTTATCTTAAAACAGTATTTTTTATCCACACGAATCTTTGCCAATATCAGGCATGATTGCCTATAGGCTAATGATCAATGGCTATTAGCCAGTCATGCAGAGCGCCTGTATTATCGTGGTTTTAACGCAATATAAAGAATGATTAACCAATCACTTGCCACAATAATATTTTAAAATTATTTTCTTAAATTCCTTCATCCGCACTAGAAATAGAAAATTCTCAGAAAAATATATAATTCTGGCCCTAGTTAATGAGCTCTACTACATATATGAATATCCCAGATGTCATTCTGACAATGATAGAGAACTTACTCAGTACCTTGTTAAGTAGTGCAACAATACCCTCCATCATGTCTGAACCGTTTTGTTCTACTCCAGTCGAGGTCAGATCAAGATGGTGAACTGTGTGGCCTGGCAGAACAGCCAGAAGGTCCCGGATGCCATGCGATCCCAAAGCATTATAGGCCAAAGATAGATAATGCAGTCGTGATGATCCTAAGAAAAGTTGGTATTTTAAGGCAACATTTCTGTTTTAATTATATTTTTAGGGCAGCTGAATTTCTGCCACATTGCCTATTAGAGCCCAGTTGTTCGAAACCCGATTGAGTTAATCCAAGATGAAGGGTAATCACTAGTTTTATTTATAAAAGTCATGGGCAACCAGTTACTACTTGTAATTGGAAAAATACACCTTTTACCATGCATGAGAACCAAAATCCTCTGTCAATCCAGGATTAACGCTAATCAGACTTCGAACAACTGGGCTCTGAACATTGCCACATGACATACCTTTTATGGCATCAGCGAGTGGCCTTCCTGCCTCGCAGACCTTTCCTGACAGATCACATGACTTGAGGTTAACTGCGCTGAGTTGGGGGCATTTCTGTACGATAACAGCCAATGAACAACCAGCAGCATCACCTATCGCATTGTAACTAACATCAAACTCCTCCAGTTTAACGAGGGCTACTCTCTCCTGCAACGAAGGTTTAGACACTTGAGTGAAACGTGCAATGAGGAACATTAAAAACAATTATTTGGTTAACGCATGGATATTGAGGCTTATTAGACCTCTAGCAGATCCTACTATAAATGATCCGAGCATTCTCCACATACGATTTTCACTATATGATCAATATGGCGATGTTTCGTATTTAAAAAACACCGAATAACGACACCAAAAACAACCATAGGGGTTGATCAAAGCCAGGACCCGGCTAATCCACAGAATTTAGCGTGTTGATTTTTCTGGAGGGCGGAAAAACGGAGAACCCGGATAAAAAACCTTGGAGCAAGGGCGAGATACCAACAAACTCAATTCACATATGGCGCCACGTCCGGGGATCAAACATTGGGCCACAGAGGTGAGGTGCAGCGCTTAACCACTGCGCCACCCCTGCTCCCCACTGCCGCCGCGTCCGGAGATGGAACCCGTGTCAAAGTGGTGAGAGGCGAGCGCTTATACGCAACGCCACCCAGCTCCCCAACATACAACCAAATCACCTTAAACAACACATCATTATACCTGGTGGTTGGCAGGAGTTTGTGTGAGCACGCTGGCGAGGTAGGCCATCCCTTTGTGGGATATCCCATTCGCCTGCAGGTTCAGCACGACCAGGTTGGGTAGAGTAGCAAGAGCAGCTGCTATATGCTGCACACCACTATCGCCTACAAATAGACAACACACAAAACACTCTGTTATATATACCAGGACAGCTTTCACTCCACTAGTGCAGTCAATTAATAAGTATTATCATATTACCCATAGGGCCCCACGCGCGCCATTTACAAAAGTCACGTGATGTGGGCAGTAGGTGTGTGACGTCAGCGGGATGGAAAAAGCCGTCCGGTCATGCTGGATTTTTTGCTTGTTGTTTTACCATTATTAATACAAACTAAGTGGTCATATGATAAAAACCTTTGACTGAGTTAGGTCGGACCGAACGGAAAACTGATATTTGGCTCTCGGTCATTTTGTACGCTGTACTCGGTCCATACGTCATGAGCCAAATATTCTCCCGTCCGGCCCTCCCTCAGTCAATAAGTATTACAATTTTTTTTATATCCAATGAGATTACAAATGATTTTTCGTGTATCTAACGTGAGTACAAACGTTTTTTTATATATCCAATGATATGAAAAATGTATTTTATATAAATAAATTATTGCAAAATTAAAGGCTCATTGTACGGTTATGGAAAATATATAATTAATACCGATATTTCGGTTGGCATGGCCAAACTTCCTTGGGATACACAAGTACATGGCAAGAAACCGTTACAAATATCGGTATTAATTATATATTTTCCCTAACCATACAATCAGCCTTTCATTTTGTCTTAGTATTCGTATATATTTGCTGATTAGATCCCATCCAAGGTGATCCGGTACTTGCACTTCGTCCGAATTGGTCCTTGCATCTAGTATTTTACATTTTGATTATTGCAGCCTACAGCTGATGTGGACCTGATTTTACTTCTCACACACTCCCCACTCCTCCCCACTACATTAACTGCTGTGAACACGCAACACTCAACTCACATGTTGATTTTTACGTAGGGTGGAAAACCGAAGAACCCGGAGAAAACCTTCGAATGCAGATAAGGAATCAACGACAAATCTAACTCACACACGGTGCCCGAGCCGATAACCGAACCCGAAGCGGTGAGAGGCGAATGTTTTAACACTGCGCAAACCTGCATCCCCATATTGTATTCCATCAGATGCGTCGATAGTCTTGTTCGTACCTCACAATCAAAGCAGCTCTAAGCTATTGTTAAGAAGATGGGGGGGGGGGGGGGTGGTGTCTCACCAAGATAGATGGGTGGGGTGGGGGTCTCACCAAGCTGGGTGGGATGGGGGTCTCAACAAGATGGGTGGGGTGAGGGTCTCACCAAGATGGGTGGGTGGGGTCTCACCAAGATGGGTGGGGTGGGGTCTCACCAAGATGGGTGGGGTGGGGGTCTCACCAAGATGGGTGGGGTGGGGGTCTCACCAAGATGGGTGGGGTGAGGATCTCACCAAGATGGGTGGGCAGGGGGTCTCAACAAGATGGGTGGGGTGGGGTCTCACCAAGATGGGTGGGGTCTAACCAAGATGGGTGGGGTCTCACCAAGATGGGTGGGGTGGGGGTCTCACCAAGATGGGTGGGGTGGGGGTCTCACCAAGATGGGTGGGGTGAGGATCTCACCAAGATGGGTGGGGTGGGGGTCTCAACAAGATGGGTGGGGTGAGGGTCTCAACAAGATGGGTGGGGTGAGGGTCTCACCAAGATGGGTGGGTGGGGTCTCACCAAGATGAGTGGGGTGGGGGTCTCACCAAGCTGGGTGGGATGGGGGTCTCAACAAGATGGGTGGGGTGAGGGTCTCACCAAGATGGGTGGGGTGGGGGTCTCAACAAGATGGGTGGGGTGAGGGTCTCACCAAGATGGGTGGGGTGAGGGTCTCACCAAGATGGGTGGGGTCGGGGTCTCACCAACATGGGTGGGGTGGGGGTCTCACCAACATGGGTGGGGTGGGCATCTCACCTATTCTGTTTCCAGGTAACAAGAGTTTAACGAGCATGTCGTGACACTGTAAGGCCCTCAGGAGTGGTAACACGTGACTTGCTCTGAGTGAAAGGTTTTCCACTGCTAATACAGACAGCTGTGGATCGGCTTGAAGCAGTCCTAGGACATCCTTGTGGACATCTGATGAAGAAGAAAAACAAATCAATGGGCAATAATTTAGAACACGTAAAAGCCTTAGACCTATCCAAACAACAGTCTAAGAACATATTGGCAAGGACTTATACCTTTGCGTCCTTTGACACAATTAAACAACTTGAAAACAAAATCGGTCGGTAAGGAGTGACGTCCAGAGTACTTTATTTCTCTCGTGTTTGGAACCCATATTAAACCGGCCTCGACACTCAATTTACGTTACAGCGATTTAAATATTTACACGGTACGTGATGTGACTTGTCGCAGTTTGGCTGCTGTCTCTCAACAACCCAGCATGATTCTAATTCGACGCTTTGGCGCCTAAACCATTCAACTACCGAAGACATCTAAAATCTCGTCTCTTGTGACAGATGCCAGGAAAGACTTCAACTGAAGAAAGGCTGGGTCGCGTAAATAGGATCTTTTGATAGCTTACGAAACCATGATGACGACTGCGACAACATGAAAAGTGTTTTCTCCCGAATTCTGGTGTTTATTGCTTCTGTGATCCCCATTCGGCTATTATTGTTTTGCACATTCGAGCTTTCGAAAACTACACTTAGCACAGAGTTCCGTTCAGGTCGAATGTACAGCAGCGTGATTTACTATCTTACGTTCTCATCTAAACGTAAAACTCGGCGTTTTTACGTTGTGTTTGTGTAGAGAATGGCCTAAATGTGCGTGACTACGAACATTTTCATGTGTAGTTATCGCGTCCTAGACGTTAATGAGTAAACATTGTTGCTAATGTTTCTTGGGTGAGCAAACGAGCGGGAAACAAGATTTTCTGCCTGGCTGAACAAACCAAGAAACATTTCAAGAGAAACAAATGCTAGCGCATGTGCCTTCATCATACAATGAAGTTTGCGCGTGCGCAACGTATGTAGCGCAGTCCTGGGATCTACTCAACATTGTTGCTTCGGCGAGCAAACATTTGTCGAGGACGTAAAATTTGCTTCTCGGAAGGAAATTTTGCTTCCTCAACCAATGTTTCGAGCGCACACAAACAAGGAAACATTTTGGGAAACACTGAAATTCACAAATGTTTCCGTAACAATGTTTGCTCGTTTGCGCAGGGTTTTAGTAACTGGGAAGGTGACGTCTTGGACGACGGCAAACAAATGTTTTAAAAATATAGAGAGAGCGGTTTTCAGTCGAGTGTCGTAAAACCAAAGTAATTACATAGCCAATCACAGGAGCAAGTGGAAACACAATGAGCCACTCACGAACTGAAGTAATTCACGATTGAATTTACTTGAACCAATCACGAGGCAAAGTAAACGCAATCGTCGATACCGTCACTAAAACAAAACCTGATTGCGCAATCTTTATACAACCACTCACCTTTTGGGCATTTTCTGCAAAAACTCTACGATTAATGTTTATTAGATAACGTGAAATAAGTAAATCCACTCTGTTTTCATTCGGCCTCTCATTCTATTTTTCAAAAACCTGAATGAGCACCTTGACATGCCCGATCATCACCACAATCACCGTCCTTATTGCTAAACGTCTCTAAGCACTTCACCCACCTGTACTAGCGTTCATACAAGCAGCTTTGTATCTCTCAGACAGTGGAGGCAAATCCCACGACTCCAGCGATGCAATCACTTGCTCGTTATTCGACAACACGTCAGTAATGCTATCATCAGGACAAAGGAAGGCTCCTTCGCTTGTCTGAAGAGCGAGGACAGGACGCAGCCCATATGCTGAGAAATACCGCAGTGAAGCCTGGGAGATAACGAAGTACATGAATTCCATCTCTAGTTATTTACTTTACTGGGTTGCCACAGAGTTCGGACCTCAAAATTCCCTGACTTTTCCCCGACTTTTCCCTGATTCAACTTAAACATTCCCTGACCAAATACTCAAATAAATCAGATGCCACATGGCGGCCATCTTGAATATTTTACTCACCCCAGTCTCCTATTTACAATGACACAGACTGAGAAGAATAAAGCAAAAACCTCCCAAGACTTAACGAATGCACTATGTTCAAATTCGAACCCCGAGACGCTAACAAGACGTTTCCCCCTCCCTTTCCTGCTAACAATATCTTCAATATTTAAATTTTCCCTTACCAATGGCATTTTTGCTTGACTTCTAATCAAAATGCTAGTTTTCCTTTACCAAGATCAAAATTCTCTGACTTTTCCCTGACTTTGTAACCCCCCTCCCCTTCCCCCAATTCTCAACACCCAAATACAAATGCTCACTCACAGGATGGTATGTTATTGAAACAAATAAAAAATAATTTTAGAAGCCTCAAAAACGCTAGGTCTGGCATTTTGAAGAGTCGAAATATCACCTGCTTCGTACATTGTACACCCTCTCTAAGGGAAGAGGTCAAAACAATGGTACTCTGGCGGGACCCAATTTTGATGGAAGGGGGGTTGTACCCGGAACCCACCACCTATTTTGGCAAAATCTAGATTTTTGACCACAAATATCTTCTTGAATAAAATACTTATTGAAGAAGTAACTATATTTCTAGTTTATACAGGCAGAGAAGAACGTGTGTCTGCATTAAAATCAGGTATCCCTATTTTACAACGCGAGAAAATCACCCTCGAAAAAAGGGTAGGGGTATTACCCGCCACCTCCCCTGACAAATTTGGGTCCCATTCGAAATCCATTGTTTTGACCCCTTCCCTAAGATATACTGCTTTGAATGGATCCTTTCATAATTGTAGGTTCCTACTTCCGGTTACATCTCTACCCTAACTTCCATGCAACCGGAATTTTTAACACTCTTTACAAAATGATTCAGCTAAGAAATATAGCGAAAGACAATAGGTTGCGGCTATGGGCATATCTCCACGATTTTGCTTGAATATGCCTTAAGTGCTGTATGAGATGTCTACAATCCAAACTACACCCAGAAAATATAACATGTTTTATGCTATTGGTTCTTTTTACTGTAACAACTCTAAGGCACCATCCAGCCAATCGGAAAGGGAGAAAACAAAAGATATTTCAGTCGCAAATTTGATCACTTTCCCCAAATACGATATTAGTCAAAATTAAACCATAGTCAGGAGCCCATATAAGGAGCGTCCATATCTCCTATGAAGCTGTCACAGCGTTTTCACAAGTTGGGCTATTTTTAGATATTTTTCTCCGCCAATTAAGTGGGTTGTACCAGTGGCGGAACAAAAGATGCCTTATTAGCTACTTTTTTATACCAACAACATGGCTGCTACGCTTTTGTGATTATATTCCCTTAGGAATGATTGCAACCTAAGAATAGCGAGAAACCGTTCTAAAAATAACCTAACTTGTGAAAACGCTGTGACATAGGCCTATTATGCGGGATGGACGCTGTGACATAGGCCAAGTATGCGGGATGGACGCTGTGACATATGCCTAGTATGCGGGATGGACGCTGTGACATATGCCTAGTATGCGGGATAGACGCTGTGACATACGCCTAGTATGCGGGATGGACGCTGTGACATAGGCCTAGAATGCAGGATAGACGCTGTGACATATGCCTAGTATGCGGGATGGACGCTGTGACATTGGCCTAGTATGCGGGATGGACGCTGTGACATAGGCCTAGTATGCGGGATGGATGCTGTGACATAGGCCTAGTATGCGGGATGCACGCTGTGACATAGGCCTAGTATGCGGGATGGATGCTGTGACATAGGCCTAGTATGCGGGATGGACGCTGTGACATATGCCTAGTATGCGGGATGGACGCTGTGACATATGCCTAGTATGCGGGATGGACGCTGTGACAAATGCCTAGTATGTGGGATGGACGCTGTGACATAGGCCTAGTATGCGGGATGGACGCTGTGACATAGGCCTAGTATGCGGGATGGATGCTGTGACATTGGCCTAGTATGCGGGATGCACGCTGTGACATAGGCCTAGTATGCGGGATGGACGCTGTGACATAGGCCTAGTATGCGGGATGCACGCTGTGACACAGGCCTAGTATGCGGGATGGACGCTGGGACATAGGCCTAGTATGCGGGATGGACGCTGTGACATAGGCCTAGTATGCGGGATGGATGCTGTGACATTGGCCTAGTATGCGGGATGGATGCTGTGACATAGGCCTAGTATGCGGGATGGACGCTGTGACATAGGCCTAGTATGCGGGATGGACGCTGTGACATAGGCCTAGTATGCGGGATGGATGCTGTGACATTGGCCTAGTATGCGGGATGGACGCTCCTAGTTATGGGCTCCTGCCATAGTTTGATCAAGAATAAATTAAAACCTCAAAAATTATCGAAAGAAAATGTATTATTTCGATGGTTATCTATTGAATTTACGAGTATCAACCAATGACATTACGAGAGAGAAGAATAGAAAATTAACACCTTTTTACATTCCTTGCCGTTCATACTATCGTTCTTAGCCGCAGCATTACTTAATTTCTATGCAATAGACTTTTGCATAATGTGGGATTCTACTTCCGGTTGCATGTAAGCGAGGTTAGAGATGTAACCGGAAGTAGGAACCCAGAATTATGCAATAGATCTTACCTGTTCAGCAAGCCATGCGATTGTCTTCTGATCTTCACTAGCCTTCTGAGGACAAGGTACGAGGAACGCTTTCCCTTGAACCTGAACACGAAGACGCATCGGAGGCGAACCTCGAGCCGGAACAAAATCCTGTTGACCAGAGTTCGGACGACTGATGTCCCCAATGGATGAGGTACCTAACCCAGACGAGGCTCCAAATACTGGACTTGGCGTTCTGTTAACTTCTAGCCTCGTTTGTTTTGGCTGGGAAGACTTCCTCGACAAGGAAGAATGTCTAATGTTTCTAGCACTATGACTACTTGCAGATGCTGTGGATCTACTTTGAGAAGCATTCCGATGTGGTACGTGAACCGAGCTGTTCAAAGTCGTCTGTTTAGATGTGCGCCTTCGTTTGACAGGTGGCATGTCATCGATAAGCCAGTAGTTAGTACCTTTGCGAGCTGTATTATAGGTGTCACTGTCTGAAATAAGAGCAGGAACGGCGTCACTGTTCGTTCCTCCTATGCCATCACCACCCCGCTTGCCTGTATAAATATCAACATAGGAAAGCGAAGAGTCGGCCTGATCAAGATTGGAATTTGAAGACAGACCTAAAGGGCGTTTAATTCTGGCTGGCATCGTCGACTGAGTACCCATACAAGCACCCAACGACCGTTTGGTTAACTGATGTACACTGCTTCGTTCTTCACGCGTTTCAACAACATCCAGATCATTTTCAATTGGAGCTACAACTATGTCATTGCGATCACTGAATTCTAACTCGTCTTCAATTGCACACGGAAATATTTCGGGGTAGTTTCCTTCAATTAAAGATTGATCATCGCCCAGTATAGTCGTTTCTCCCTCTGTATTAATTCCCGTATCCCGAGAGAAAACATCCCCCAAGTCCCCTCTATGCGGGGATCCATGGCCAGCTCCTATCCTTTGGGTCGTTGCCTCTCTAGACGAAGTATCTCCAGTATCCGAGTCCTCATCATCGCTGCTACCAAGTACACTGTTATACTGTGCTCGTTTCTCTCCCCTCTGTTTCAACCTCTCGTTAAAATTTGAGAGAGAAAAGGTTGTACTATCTTCATCATCGCTCTCGTCATCCAATAATCGATTTCTGCGTTTCATTTCCGGCTGTGTATCTTTGCCGTGTGTTAAAGCTTTGTCGAAGATGGGGTTTCTCGTTTGACGGCGCAAGAACTTCTCGACTTCTTGCCTTCCTACAGATAGTTCATCACCGGAATCGTCATCGTCATCCCCCCTAACTGCTATCACTGCTTGTAAAGGGGTGCGACCCTGTATAAAATGGGCACAACACGGTTAGCTCAGTGGTTAAGCGCCGGTTTGTCGTGCGGTTCAAATCCCGGACGGACCAACACTCAGGGTCTTAAAATAAATGGGTAGAAGGTGCTGCCTTTGTGAAACAATCTCGTTCTCGAACTGCAAATGGTTAGACCTTCACGTCTTCTAGGATAAGGACGTAAAATCGGTCCATGACCAGACCGCTGTCAAAAGTTACCGACGTTAAAGGGTGAACAAATTAATGTGAAATAATGTCCTCACATTCATTGTATCCAACCTAAACGCAAATCTAACCCAACATGCAGTAATGTAAAGGGCAGTGTCAATAGAATTGAACCTTCAAGTTCCTTTAAAACAAAACTACAAAAAATAACACCCAGAGATAGAAGAGCCTGGCAAATACTAGAATGTCCCGACATGCTTTTCAAACTTTTACGTTAAACGATGGCAATGATTAAAGTGGATTACAAATTCTTTTGGTCTAAATTTCTCTTAAAAGCAGTATTTTTCATCCACTCGAATCTTTGCCATCCTTCAACAAAATTGTGTCATATTTTCTCCAGTATACCTGGAAAGCATACTCTGCTAATCTGAGTAGTTATTTTTGTCTCCAGTATACCTGGAAAGCATACTCTGCTAATCTGAGTAGTTATTTTTGTCTGCTATCATAGCTTGTCATTTGGGTGTTGACAGTGTTTTACACAATAAAACAAAACAGAGTTAAAGTATATCAGTCTATAGTAAGGAAACTGTTATATATTTCAGGGTTCGAACTTAACTTCTAGTAAAATTCCTACTAGCAGACATTAACACTGGTAAAAATCCTACTAGAAGACATTAACACTGGTAAAAATCCTACTAGCAGACATTAACAGCAAAAATGTAGATAGTACTAGCAAACTAAAGTAAAGAGTAAAAAGCAAAGGTATTCATTGATGTAGCACACATTCTATATAAATATATCCAAATGCGCATCGCAGGTAGGTCTTGAGATACGGACTGCTATAGGCCTTTTGCAGTCAACAGTCACGTGCTGATATACTTCATCAACGAATGAATTGAGCTCGTGATCCCCATGGCAAAGACGTTGCCATGGACGCTGGAGAGCAAGCTCTCTTTAAATACGAAGTTTTAGAAAGATCGACAATCGACTGGAGGTGGAAAATAGCATTTACAAACAGGTTTTGCTAATAACACTACCGATCTCGTACAAGGCCTTTGAATAAATGAAGTCAGATATTAATTATTCTCCAGTACAACCACGTGATTTGTTGGCTGCAAAGGGCCTATTGTGGCGCAAAGTTCTGTAGCCTGCTTACAGGCTCTCGGTTTTTTTCGGAAATATTAGTTTTCGGGTTGGGTGGAAATGTTGGGTTACCTGTGGGCCGAGCGAGGGCCGGACCCGAGCGAGGCGGAGGCGAGCGGTCAGAATGAGAGCCTGCACGGAAGGTCTGTGTTTCAGAGTAGCCCGCGTTCGTCCACGAACGCAGCACTGTGATTGGCTAATCGTTGACAGATAGGTTTTTGCACGAGCCGCTTCATTATGATTGATTGTCAGATTGACAGATTGTTTCCTGAATTAAACCAAGACGAAGGCAGGATATGGAGTGCAAAGACTGTACGAAAAGTTAGATAAAACCTTTCTTTGCTGGCATAACAATCCACGATAGCCTTGTGAGAAATCGACATACATATGACGCTATATAAGCTAATTATTATCGACTACATACGAGTCAAAATATCGAAGTGCTATGAAACAGCTAGTCAGTTTACTCACTTTCGTGACAAGCGAACTTTTCTACTTTCGACACACGGTCGCTAAACTGTACGAAATCTCCAAGAATAAATATCTAAATGTCGAAAATAACCCGGGGATCCGAAAGAGGATAGTATTGTGACCAATAGACATTCATATGAAGCTCTAAACGTTATTATCCTTAGCATGAAAATTCCGTGAACAAACATTACGAAACCGCTAGTTTACGTACTTCTGTGACAAGCGAACTTTATTTAGTTTCGACATATGCTCGCTAAGTGTACGAAATATTCGTGATTAAATTCCTAATGTCCAAACTAACCAGGAAAACTGAAAGGAGGAGATCCTTGTGACCAATCGACATACATATGAAGTTCCAGAAGTAATTATTGAATACATGAGAACCCATAGAGCAAACTGATAACAACGGAACGAGTCGACAACAACGGCGAATTCACAAGTTGCACGCCAACATCTTGACACTGCCGCGACTGCCATCCCGATCAGAAACTTCGTACAGATTTTCCGTAGAAATACGGTTCTTAGAAGAACGGCAGGAATTATGCATTGTTAAATTCACTGAAACTCTACGCACTTTTTGCGGTACTTTCTGCCGATCCATACATTCAGGCGACCAAGACAATCTCACGTGGAACAGTCAAATATTTGCATTGTACTTCGCTCTGATTTGTTACTTTTTGACAGCTGTTAATTCACTGATGCGTGAAGACGTCATGCAGCATCAGAGGGCGGCTACTCTGAAACACCGGCCTTTCGGGCAGGCTCTCGTGCTGACGCACTCGGCTACGGAAACTAACATTTCCGAAAAAAACCGAGAGCCTGTAAGCAGGCTAAGTTCTGCCGTGCAGTTTACAAACATTAGCGCGTTATAGTACCTCCAGAACACAGACTTCTCCAAAATGAAATGGAACATATTCATATTCTATACGTTCACAGGATTACTTTAGTTCATTTGAAGTACACTGTATACAAGAATATATTTTACAGAAGTTACATTGCTACTATACTAGATGCTTCGTACTTTCTATCATGCATCGGGTAAGAATCACGCTTAGAAACTCTTATAAATATGCCACGTTAGTTTCAAGGTTTTCAGATTCCAAGTTGTACCTTAAAGGAAGATCGACTCCCAGAAGTTTTGCTAGTAGAAACGATTTTCTCTCGCAAATATAAAAATCTGCTAGCACTGTGCGAGTTTGCTAGCGTTAATTTCGAGCTTTGATTTTTGTTAATGTTCCCACTAATAGAGCAGATTTCGTATGAGTGGGACAAACTACGGCATGTCTGTAGCCTTACCGCAACCGTGCTGTATCTCTGTAATTTGATTGGATCAGCAGGACAAAAACAATAGGGAAACCATTTCAATGTCACGGCATGCCGTACAGTAACCGTGCCGTAGTCATTGCCGTAGTCAATGCCGTAGTCATTGCCGTAGTCATTGCCGTAGTCATTGCCGTAGTCATTGCCGTAGTCATTGCCGTAGTCATTGCCGTAGTCATTGCCGTAGTCATTGCCGTAGTCATTGCCGTAGTCATTGCCGTAGTCATTGCCGTAGTCATTGCCGTAGTCATTGCCGTAGTCATTGCCGTAGTCATTGCCGTAGTCATTGCCGTAGTCATTGCCGTAGTCATTGCCGTAGTCATTGTCGTAGTCATTGCCGTAGTCATTGTCGTAGTTTGTCCCACTCATACGAAATCTGCTCTGTCTGTATAGCACTGCGTCTGCGTATGTTGCGTGCACTTACGAGTAAGCGTGGCAAATGAGGTTGTACTAAATATATGGATTTTAAAACAAAAACTTACTGAAATATGGAAAGTCGGATTCATTAGGTGACGTCTACCCAGGAATCGACCCAGGCCTTTACTTCACCCGATGCGGTCATGGGTCAGGAAAGGTAAATTTTCATGATTTCAAACAAGCGTAGAACAGAATATTCCCTGTAAACAAAAACCTTCTGTAAACAAAAACCTTCTTTACAGAAGTACTCGAAACTTGATGAACAATCGATATTTATGATAATAAAAAAACGTTAAGTGCACTTTAAGGATGCGGAAAATTTTTCACCGAATAAACACAAAAGGCACGAAATACAAATGAGACATTAAACAGGTTAGTAGTAACGTCTGTACTGTAACTTACGTGTGCATCCTTACTAAAGAGAGACGCGCCACTCTTGACGAGAAGTTTTACAGCCTGTATGTGACCATTGGTCGAAGCATCGTGTAAGGGTGTTACTCCCCGGCAATGGGGTCCGCCAGGATCGTTCACATTGGCACCCATTTCAATAAGGACTTTTGCTACCTCTGCAACGATAGTGGAAAGTAACTTGTAAGTATAGATTATATTCTAGATTAAAGGCAGTCAGGCAAATAGGGATTCATTACTCTACGTATTATTCAGATAAGGTCACACATACAGACTGTTTTTTAGCGGAATGGACGAGGGGATAAAGGCAGTCAGGCAAATAGGGATTCATTACTCTACGTATTATTCAGATGAGGTCACACATACAGTGTCTTTTTAGCGGAATGGGCGAGGGGTTATGGGTATTTGAAAGATTCCATGTCTAACGAGAAAGGACTAGAATTAAAATTAAAGAAACGAACAAGTCACACCCAAGTATTCTTTGGTTTGCGAAGGCTGGTTGAAATTTGGTGTGATAGACTATATCGTATCTCCGCCGTCGCAGTGCACACTGGGATGGATATCTCAGTTTTCCATTGTTGCTGTTGGGCGGCCATCTTGGATTTAACAATGGAAACTGAGATATCCATCCCAGAGTGCACTGCGACGGCGGGGTTGCGATATAGTCTATGGTGTATTGTGTTTCATCTTCGAAATCAAAAGTTGATTGGTCAGTAGATTCCCTCCGACGCTTACCGGGAATCCAGAGTAATTTGATAATGAAATCCGAGTGTTCTGGTTGCACAGTCAATTATCGAGAAATCTTTCCAGTGCTCTGTTATGCGTTCTACTAAATATAAATACTAATTTCTTAACGACCCGCTGCGAAGCAAACCCTAATCAACATTTACATCGACAACATGAAACTGGTAGTAAGGCTTCAATCTGTATTTAATGTATTACTAGTTTTAGTATTATACATATTTTATCTGGATTACTACGATGATTTTTTGAGAATATTTAATTTTAGAATTAAAGGGTAGATATTTATACCGGAAAACAATCCAATAGCATAACATGTTATTTACCGTCCCATTTATGAAGAGAAAATATTGAGCGACAAGGCCAATGATTTTGTCATCTCTCCGCAAGAGCAAGGCCAAGATTAGATCCCATACCTCCGGAATTCAAGGCCACCACGCTTGCATTTGGCAGTGCCTGTACCGCAACGGCGTCTGAAGCTGGTAACTAGACCACGTCACTGCGTGCGCAGTTATCGTGACGTCACAAACGGAACTGTATTCATTCTTTAGATTTAATGAAAATTTGTGGCAACTGAAGTTTAGTCTCGCGAGTAAAAAGATTGTCAACATGTGTGGATCGTTTTTATCAAAGTTTAAATTGCTAAACAAAGTGAGTCCAGTTTGTGGAACATTAATTAAAAGCGACTTGGAGCTTTTAGAAAAGGCGAAAGATTTTATTGCGGCAGAGCAAGTAAATGTTTTAGTGAATTCCATTTCGACACAAACCGGGGTAAGCCTAATGGCCTTACAGCCGATCAAGTCTCAATTCACCGTAACAAAAGCATCATGGACTGCCTTCCAAGTGAATGGAGAAATGACCCCATTTGCCGTCGAGACTGCAAGGAGACCACGGCGACTTGAAAAATTAAGAACTGCCCCAAAAGTGACAAGGGAAATGTTACTCGACAAACAAGCACGGGCAGAGAAGAACAGAGAAAAACAACTTGGAAAGAAGAAAAGAATCGCCAAGAAGTTTTCTAAAATTACACCGAAGACCAATGAAGCAGAAAAGATAAAGAAAACGGACCAAATTACCGCGAAGCAAACCAAGGTAGCCTATAATAGACAGAAGCAGCTAGAGCTCGTCAAAAGTGTGGCAAACCAGTCATCGGGAAGCTCGCGAAGGATGCTGGTCGAAGCGCAGAATTTCGCCAAGGCACAGGAAACCCATGCCAAGTGGGAAAATATTAAGTTATCCACTATGAAGAACAACCGAGAAAGAGCTGTAGAGGAGGTTATCAACAAACAACATGAACACCAGGATCACGCCAGGAGAGTCAAGGTAATGATGGAATACTATAAACGAGCCATCAAATAATTTTAATCGGCATATTCAGCAATTTGCCTTTTGATTTCTTCCCCAAAATATACAACTTAAAGCTTGCACTGCATGCAAGCTGTGGCAGTTAAAACGCTTTCCAAAAATGTTTTTTTAGGTTTTCAGACTTAGGCATAGTTAATGTCACGAAACAGAGGCTTTGGTATTGTCTAGGGATTCGCTGGTACTATTTAAGCATTGAGCGAGAAAGATGAGTCATTCTACGTCAGTCAGTCAGTTCTAGATTAGTTTAATTTTTTGTCTCTTGAATGTATCTTTCCAAGGTTTATTCAGTTATACCTGTCCTCATCCCGGAGGTTCAGTGCCACTGCATTAGTGGGGGAATACGTTTCCACATATTTTTGGGCCACCCCTAAAGACGGAGTGGTTTTTCATATCTGATGTATTAAGTTAGGGTGTGTGTGATTGACTGTAATTAGGGCGTTTTATTATTCAGCAAATATGACTGCCTGTCACTCCTAAATAACTATTTCACTTACTAATGTATCGTGGTAGTATAGGCTGAGAATGCCTGATTTTCAAACGGTCCGAAGGTCACTTTCTCCCCCTGACTGTCTAAAAATCAGGCTAAGGCAAAGTGTTTTTCGTTTTTAGGCCGAGTGCACAGTTTACAATGGACAAGGTGGAAATGATGTGGATATTGAATCCTGTCCATTGGCATCCGATACAGAAGACGAGGCAGATCTATGGGATGACTTCTGGGAGACGCATAAAATATATCAGCAAAATGATCATGGCTAAAGTACTCTTTCGTGCTTTGGCAGAGAATTATCTCTTTGTTTATAGCCAGCTCTTAGGTACCTCTCTCACGCCCCCTCTTTTTTTTCTCGATCGTGTTTGTAATTATCCTAGATATTGTCAGTGGTAAATGTTAGCTATTTATATATTTACTCTAGTGTTATTTTGATCTCTTTGACCAAATTGTGATGCATGTTAAATTAATAACATATCTTAAGTACTCAGCTAGTTTGGCTTAATGGTTATTCTGGGTACCTTTTACCTTACTCTTCTGTATACCCTCTTTATCTTTTCACAACATTTGTAATTTAGTCTGTGGTAATAAATCGATGTTTGGTGTTTTTGTTGTTGAAAGTCTTTTAGTGTGTGAGAAATGTACACAAGACATTCTTTCAAGCTAGTAAATAATGAAACAATTGAACATAGCTCTGAAAATAAGCCTCTACAGCTACACCCCTGGCATTTTCTCTTGGATTGTTTTTAACTTCACAGGTAAGAAGATAGTGACGTCACAGACACGTTACCAGGCCCCTGTTCGAGAAAACTTTGTCGTTGATTACTGTGATTTAGAACGGACTGGGACGAAGTGCGAAGTTTTTCGGTCCAAATTAAGCCAAACTTTTCGGGAATTTCGTCTTTATGACACGTAAAAGCTTTTTGACACGTAAAAGCGCCACTTCTTCTCGGGCTAGGAAAATCATCTGTTTTTCGTATAACATTAAGAGGAAATAAGTGAAACGATACGGTTGGAATCCCTTCAAATAATTTTTTTCTCCGTGGGGTTAATAATATCGTTTCATAGTGTACGATTTCGCTAAGGAGGAAAACGTTTATTTTTTTCGATTACTCGAGAATACCTTTTCAAGGACATTTTTGGATTCAATGATTTTTTCAAGATGAGCAGTCAGATTCAATGATTTTTCAAGATGAGCAGTCAGATTCAATGAATATTCAAGATGAGCAGTCAGATTCAATGAATATTCAAGATGAGCAGTCAGATTTAATGGTTTTTCAGGACTTCAGTTCTCATCAAGCAAGAAACCGCCTCCCGGTTAGCTCAGTGGTAAAGTGCCAGTGCGGCCGAACCAACACTCAGGGGCTTAAAATAACTGAGTAGCTAGAAGGTGCTGCCTTTACTTTACTTTACTTTACTAGACTCTTAACTCTAAAGCTTTTACCTTTATGTTACTGGTATGAATACCTTGACCTCATCTTCTTGTATAAGGCAAAACACGGTTTAGTAACCTTAGCTCCAGATGTTTTGCCAAAGCTTGTAAACAGGGTGAATTTAAGCATCTCTCTACGTTCGATGGATAACTCACTTAATCTTATTACTTATCAGATTCCTAATGTCAAGACCCTGTGTTACCAAAATAGTTATTTTATAAGAGCTTCCCGAACTTGGAATACACTTCCACACGAACTGCGTAAATCAGATATCTCTTTACCTAAGTTTAGATCATTACTATTTAAATATTACGTGTCTGCCATCACTTCTGTATTTGACATCGAGAACCCTAGGTCTTGGAAGTCTGTATGTCTGAAATGTCACCAGGCAAGACAGTTAACCGCACCTCTCAAATGCTGCTTTTAGGTTGAAATAGGTATTGTAATTAGATCATTTATTGTAATTTTATTTTTCATAGGTAACCAACGTAATTGGCTAACGCTGTGTTGGTTCTCCTGGCCTCTATGTTTTGTTTGTTGTATATTTTACTTTATTCTATTTTGTATCTTCTATTATGGCCGAAGTAAATAAGTAAATAAGTAAATAAGTAAATAAGTAAATAAGTAAATAAGTAAATAAGTAAATAAGTAAATAAGTAAATAAGTAAATAAGTAAATAAGTAAATAAGTAAATAAGTAAATAAGTAAATAAGTAAATAAGTAAATAAGTAAATAAGTAAATAAGTAAATAAGTAAATAAGTAAATAAGTAAATAAGTAAATAAGTAAATAAGTAAATAAGTAAATAAGTAAATAAGTAAATAAGTAAATAAGTAAATAAGTAAATAAGTAAATAAGTAAATAAGTAAATAAGTAAATAAGTAAATAAGTAAATAAGTAAATAAGTAAATAAGTAAATAAGTAAATAAGTAAATAAGTAAATAAGTAAATAAGTAAATAAGTAAATAAGTAAATAAGTAAATAAGTAAATAAGTAAATAAGTAAATAAGTAAATAAGTAAATAAGTAAATAAGTAAATAAGTAAATAAGTAAATAAGTAAATAAGTAAATAAGTAAATAAGTAAATAAGTAAATAAGTAAATAAGTAAATAAGTAAATAAGTAAATAAGTAAATAAGTAAATAAGTAAATAAGTAAATAAGTAAATAAGTAAATAAGTAAATAAGTAAATAAGTAAATAAGTAAATAAGTAAATAAGTAAATAAGTAAATAAGTAAATAAGTAAATAAGTAAATAAGTAAATAAGTAAATAAGTAAATAAGTAAATAAGTAAATAAGTAAATAAGTAAATAAGTAAATAAGTAAATAAGTAAATAAGTAAATAAGTAAATAAGTAAATAAGTAAATAAGTAAATAAGTAAATAAGTAAATAAGTAAATAAGTAAATAAGTAAATAAGTAAATAAGTAAATAAATAAATAAATAAATAAATAAATAAATAAATAAATAAATAAATAAATAAATAAATAAATAAATAAATAAATAAATAAATAAATAAATAAATAAATAAATAAATAAATAAATAAATAAATAAATAAATAAATAAATAACAATCTCGTACCCAGACTCCATTTGCTGAATAACGTGACGCGCGTAGACTAGGGACGACTGCAGCGTGTACAAAAATGGCGGAAAATTCAAAATTTAGCGAGCACCTTCATGTATTCTGCGAAGAATAAGAGTTTTGCTAGAAGGATAAGATTAAAATACTCTGACCATTTCCTCCAGAAACTGACAAACAACATATGTTATGGACAATGTAGTTTAAGTTTTGACCACTGGGATAAAATTGCCTTCAAACGCGAAAGATTGACCGCCAAGATAGTGTTTTCGGTAATATTGCCTCCGATTTATGCATCAGGTCGCGCATGCGCCCTAGTTATTCAGCTCTGTCGCCTAGCCTCATTGCCAGGCTTCTACTCAATAGTTTTTTTTTCAAAATGACGGCCGTTTTGACTGCCGAGTAAGAAGACTGGCAAATATCGCAAAGTGAAATACATGTATTTTTTTCAGTCGGTTTATGTTCTCGACCTATTTAAAGTGCCTACGGCAGAAAAGTTCGACTTCGTTTCACACGTATATTTCTTAGACCTCTCAAAATCTACCATAGACTTCTTGATTTCGCTTTCAAGAGGTTTTGGCCAGGCTTCTTGGCGTGGGGCTAAACAGTGACGTCATCCAGCCGCGCGTAAAGGAAAAGCCTGCGGATGAGGCTAACATAATCCAACATTAAACGGTTACACCTTCTCAAACTCATTAATAATACAATCATTACCACGATGAGTATTTAGAAATCGCTAATTTTATCATTAAAGTGGAGTTTGAGAAGCCATGTAAAACAGCCTGCGTTGCGGCTCTGGAGTATCGGAGCGCAGCGAGCGGAGATTAGGGGGTTTGGGGCGAGAAAAAAAGAGAGGGGGGAGGGGGTGGGGAGAAGAGGAAGGGAGAGCCTGCTGGCAAGCCATGGTTATTTTGGTACCCACCCACTAATTAAAATGCATAAAATTAGTAAGTCATTCGACCGATTCATCCAATCATCATGCGGCGGAAGTGAAAACCATGTTTAATATCTGTCAAACTCAAGGAATCTCAACTCGAGCGTAAAATTCAAAACAAAAAATATACGAACTTGGAGAATGTCAGCTGAAACTGAAACAAAAAAATTAAGGTAGCGTTTGGGAATTCAAATATTTCCACAGCGAGAATCTGTTCAAGCCGAAAGAAAACAGAGCCGAGGTAAAGAGAACTCGTTGCCGCTGAATATAAAATCGCCACCAAATCAGAAAAGAACAACAACACCGAAACGAAGTTCTGCCAAAAGAAGCGCTAAAAACCATCCCACGCAGCGTTACGAAATCATCAAAGCAGCTCGTATTTTCGGAAGCACAAGCCTGTTCCTCGAACACACCGGAGTGTACGATTCGTCGACGACAATACAAGCAAGACGCTTGTGGATTTCCGATGCAGGGTTCTTCAGCTCATCGCGAAATTCGCTCTCATTACTTCTTATGCAGAACTAAACAGCAATTTGAAGTTGCACTTCTGTAGTTCCTCGGGTTTTAGGTCTGAAAGTTCGGCAGCAGGATAACCTAAGGAACTTAACTGGTTCAATTGATCTTTCATAATACTAGCCAAAGGAGCAATAACCAAAACGACAACCCCGGCCATCATTTTCGACGTCTTTAACACTAGTGAATGCTTGGAATATCCTACTTTTTTCGAACCCAGTTGGGATTACAGCTGGAACATCTCTTCCAGACAAAAGATCTCTAATAGTCTTGCTCCTGTTCTTTCTTTAAATTCATCGCTGAGGGAATTCTCGGTATGTTTGTCGCCATATTAATTGGTTTCGCATGCCATGCATGAATAAAATTTAATGATTTCTGTCAATCACGCATTTTAGCCAACAGCAATACGCGGCCTTCTGAGGCCGATTAAGCGCCCTCCTTCAAATAAGCGCCCCCTCCCAAATAAGCGCCCCTCCACCTCTCTCGATAATAAGAAACACGTGTTATCGGTATAAAGTCAACTTCGACATTTTATTTATCACATTCGGGCACATTACAAGCTGGTCGTTTTCTTAGTGTTTCTACTTTGATTTCCATGTGTGCGCAAAGTTCTTTCAATCGGTAGATCTCTCTTTCAAATCTTTCAAAAATGAAATAAGCGCCCCCTCGACCCTCAAAAATGAAATAAGCGACCCGGGCGCTTAATCGAATCTTTACGGTAACCATGGTTTGCCGGCAGGCTCTCCCTTCCTCTCCTCCCTACCCCCTCCCCCCTCTCTTTTTTTCTCGCCCCAATCCCCTTAATCTCGCTCGCTGCGCTCCGATACTCCAGAGCCGCAACGCAGGCTATGTAAAACACTCAGAGCTTGTTTTAGAAGTGCGTTTCTAAATACAGTGAGAAGGGTTTGAAAAACCTCGGCTTTGCCTCGGTTTCCAACCCCCTCTCACTTGATTTTTTAATGTAACATATTTTCTCACTACGTTCACCCCAAGAGCAGCACTATTGTGCGCTCATCAAGGGAGTTTACATAGAAATTTGAGAATGACCTACAGTATAGAAAAAGAAAGAGTATACGTAACAAGAATTAGGATGAAGCAGTGAATCTCCCAGTGTCAATAATGAAACTTTGAACTTGACGAAAAAACTGAGATTAGTTTTAAAATACACTGAAATATCATTAGGCCCATAAATAAGAAGAGCATACTTTTGAGAGTCAGTAGCTTCAACCCAAGTATTACCTAAAAGGCGAGCAGCCGAGGGAAAGAGCGAAACTCTCAGAGCAGCATGGTTGGAACAGACTAAAAAGAAATGTTTTGCTGTTTCAATACCAGAACCACTGACACAACAATTAATACCAGACCTCAGAGGGTACCGAGATTGTGTACACACTAAAGGGGAAGAAGACCATGTAGAAAAGAAGGAGTTAAACCATTTACTATTTTGTAAAATAAAACTAATTTATGTTGAGGGTAATCATTAGTGATTAACTTCTGGACTACTGAAGTTAAAAATGTAAAGTGAAGTCACCGCATTATAAATAGAGGGTAACACCACTAACATGGTCCTCTGTTAACTTAGTTCTACGATTTTATTTCCTTATCCGAGAAGACGTAAAGTAATATTAAAAAACCAAGAGCTGTTTCAGAAGCGATTTCTAAATACAGCGAGAAGCTCTAACAAGGTTTCCTTGTTTCCCGAACAGCTGGACCCTGAAACAACACGTTGATCATTGAGATTGTGCAAAACGACAAAAGAAAGAAAAATTAATAAAGAAAACTTGGAGTATGTACTAAAAAACGATGCCGCCAATAGAGTTGATAATTTAATATTTATGACAAGGAAAAAACAAGGTAAAAAACCCACAAGGTTGACATATCCATACGAGTCATTTGAATGACTACTTCCGGCATCAAGTTAAAAGAAGATATTACATGGCTGCGGCCACGGTGTTTATCTGGAATCGTGTGGTTCATGTCGTACTACACGAGTGAGCACACGGCGAATTTACCACAAGATAAAACCGTATCTCCAAGCTGCCATATCACATCCTGGGAACCGCTGTTCGAAGCAAGGGTAACTTTATCCCTAGATTAACGCTAAATCTGTAATTGTAATCTGTACAGTTTACCCTCGGGTTAGTGATTTAACCTTACCCTTGCTTCGATCAACTGTTTATTATTCACTAAAAGTGAAGTGATGAAATGTAATCGTTTTATTATTAGTTCACTTTGATGTCGCGGGCAAAACCGATAATTTTATGGTTTGTTGAATAATAATTAGCCGTATTATATAAATGTCCTTTCTTTATGTTATCATGCCTCTTAAACGAGATAACTCTTACTTTTAAAAGATCGAAAACCTTCGCTCGGCTACAGCAAAGAAGAGAGAAGTGGAGAGAGGCGTCCAATTTCCTCAGGACTTAGTTGAGAGTGCGCGTTGTCCGATGAGCTATCGCGCCGACACAATCGAAAAGTGTTACAATACTAGAGGTAAGGCCGTGCATTGTCTGTATACCTTCAGGCTACAGATTAAACGTCATTGTATAGTGAACAATATAACGGCTGTACATGGACAACCTCAGCCGGTAATTTTCTTATATAATTCTTATATATATATATTTCTTATATAATTCTTGTTTTTACACTTTTATTCTTCAAATTGCTTTGATAGAGTAGTTTTTTTCAGATTTTCCTGCAGAATGAGTAACTCAGTTTTGCTTGGAGAACTGACGTCATCAAAACATTGCGCAATACACTTTCCAAAAAAATTCCTACACTCTTGCAATGCAACTAAATAAATAGTTTTCATTGCGATTTCAGTTTTCAGTACAGTCCAAATATCATTTTGAGACCATAAGTGTTTTATACTCGGGCATCCCTTAACTCTTTTTCCTCATTCTGGAATTTCTCTCTCTTACCAAATTACATTTTGATAATAATAAAAATTTAAAAAATCACTAGCCACGATCAGATATAATTGTAGCTCCGCCCACGGCTTGCCTATGCATATATTACTTTTCCTCAACTGAAATAAACACGCACGTTTGTAGTCCCTGATGAGTTATTTAGTCTTCTATCGTACGGTGATCGATGCCTTGTTTTACTTCAATCAAACCTTATTCCCCAATCATTTAGTAAACCATTTTAGTTTAAGTGACTATATCTTTGTGGCTTTTGAAACTAATCATTCATCTGTGTTATTAAATTACAACGAAGGTCAATTTTTAATAATCAATTATCTTCCCATCTGACCAGTTCATAGTTCCGAGTGTTATGTTTACAGATTAGTTTGCCGGTAAATTTAACCAAACGAATATCTTCCCTCTCTACATCTTAACGAGACTTGAAACAACCAAAGCGGGGCATGATTAAAGTCAGGACCCGGCTAAAACCACAGATCAAATTGGAAATTAGCGTGTTGGTTTTTGTCAGAGGGAGGAAAACCGGAGAACCCGGAGAAAAACCTCGGAGCAAGGGCGAGATACCAACAAACTCAACTCACATATGGCGACTTGATTGGGAATCGAACCCCAGCCACAGAGGTGCAGGAGAGGTGAAGCGTTTAACCAGTTGCTCCACCTCGGCTCTTCTCTCATCTGGCCAGCAGTTCCTATAGTTCAGAGTGCTATGTTTATATCTTCCCACTGGCTTGCCTAATTCGTCAGTAGTTTCGAGTGCTATGTTTACTGAACTTTACAGGGTTAGTTTGTAAATTCGACCAAAGGGATAGAAACAGTTCCTGAACGTCTTGGATCATGGGAGGGGAAATGCGGAAATGCGGTTGTTTCCTTTCCGGTTGTTTCCTTACTTGGCATGGCGGCTTTAAGGTAGAAGATATTCTTCAGGCCTAAGCGAAAGCGCTCAATGAATAAGAAGTAGATTATCGGGTTGAGAGCCGGGTTAGAAACCGCCAAAAATTGAGCGACGAAGTAGAATGTTTTCCAGCCACAGAACGATGGCTGAGCTTCCCATTTCCAAACAAAAGTCCAGGCAAAGAGAAGCGCATTGTATGGTCCCCAGCATATCCCAAAAACGATCACGACTGTGAAAGCCATTAGTACAACTTTCTTTGTCTTCTGAAATCTCATTCTGCGATATTTGGTCGTCTGACTGCATGCCATAACACTCTTGTCTTGCTTTTTCAAGGCTCCTAGTATGACAGAGTACAAAACAACTAAAATAATAAATGGCAGAATGATGAAGAGAATACAAATCACCATGGTGAAGACCTTTTGGACGTGGAAGTGGCGCTGTGAATCTTCGTGCCACTGTAAATAGCAGTACACGCTTCCACCATCGTCTAACAAACGAAAGCCATAGAAGTAAGGCGATAAAACTGCTACAGGGATCACCCATGTCGCCGTGATGAGGAATGCAGTCGCTCTTGAAACGAGCGCATTGGCTTTAAACGGAAATACAGTAGCACAAAATCGATCAGCAGTGATGAAAATTAAACTGAGTATAGAAACGGCGGGAGATATATCTGTTGTGAAGTGCAGGGCTTTGCATAACACCAATCCCGCAGTCCCATGGACATTCCAGATTTCCGAAGACTGAGCTGTGTTGACGATGAGTTTTGGAATGCCAAAAACTGGTGTCAATAGATCAGAAACGGTCATGTTAATAATCAGATAGTTAACTGTGTTGCGCAGTTTTCTGTCTCTGTAGATGACCACGATAGTTAAAACGTTCCCAACTAACGTGGCTACGGCAATCAAGCAGTAGAAGAAGATCTTTGCGATTTTCTCACCTTCAGAGTCCACGGTCGCAGGGCAGAAGTCTGTGGAGTTTGTAGAATTTTCTGCCGAGATGTTCACTTCCATTTCAGAAAATCTTGATTAGTTCTCTCAGTTTGCTTCTGTTTGGATACCTTAGTTGGTCACGGGAGATATTGCTCGCTTTCTCCTGCTGTTTTCCAGCTTATTTAGACTGTACTGGCCGCTCTCGTTACGCGAAGATTTTGCAACGATATCTTGAATTTCTCCCTATTTTTAGTCTGCACGATTGAAACTCAATCCCTCGTTCGATGTGTTCTTTTTTCGAGGAGCGGAGATTCGAGGTTATATCCCCTTTATGAATAGGTCATTAGCAATCGTAAAATTAGAATTTTCAAAAGCAGACCTATTCCGTGCTCGCAGCTCCCGCTGGCGGTAATTACGAGTGAAGTGGCACGGTGGGTAGTTTAGTCAACTGACGGACATCAGTCACTCATATTCATGAGTCGTGATAAACAATACGACTCAAGATAAAATTAATCAATTATTGAAACGTTGCTTGACGCAGCTGATCTGAGGCATAAACAGCAATCAAGTGAAACTCAATTAACAAATATCAGCCAATAGATCTGATAACTGAAAACAGCTTTGCCACCTTTGGTTTTACCTCAGGAATAAGTGTATACGTATATTCACTTGACATCAGATTTCTTCAAAGATGTTTTTCGCCAATTCTTGGTTTGCATCGGCGTCACACAATGAAATAAACTGTTTTTTAGCTTAAAGAGAAATCAAAACTACATATCTACGCCAAATTGTGAAGCAAAAGAGTATTTAATTTCTGAGTTATGGGCGAACAAATATGACATATTGTATGCCGGACGGAATCCATGTTGGATGATAACCTTATTATCCGAAATGGCTGCCAAAACAAAGCGAACATTTCATCCATTTCAGTCGGTTTCACTATGAGACTTTTCAACATTTGTACGGCCAAAAACCTTTAATTTGACACACATTTGTTGATTTTTGTGACTAATCTGAAAAACGTGATGGGTGAAGGGAACATAATTCAAACCCGGCCCTGTAACTAGTGAGCAAAACATCGTCAAGGCACCCTGCGAGATTCAGCCGGCCGGCGAGCGAGGCGAGCGGTTTGCGGGTCCGAATTTACCTCAAGCCTTTCAAAATTATGCAAAACCAGCTTCTAACATACATAACTATAATACTAGACATGCTTTAAAGAACCTCTTTGTCTTACCAGCCTCGACAAATTCTGGAAAATTTTCTATTAAATCAACTGGTATTAAATTCTGGAATAATTTACCAACTAGCATAAGAGATCTCCAACGCTCAAAATTTAAAAGTTGCATAAAAATAACTGTTTAATGGCCTACGTGTAAATTTTCATCTCCTTTCACTTTACTTGTGATGAAATTATGATTAATCAGATGATACAGCTTAATGTGCATTTCTTAGTTATTGTATTTTTTTACCATACATTAACAGTCTTTAACTTCTTTTCAATTTTGTTTTTTATTATTTATTATATGACTATGATTAATTGGATTTATAGGCAAAGGCAGATCACACTGGTTTAGAAAACTTTTAGTACCTTCAACTTCCCTGCACCCATTCCTATTATATTTTTTCCACTTCCCCCCCCCCCCCTAATATCTATTATTATAAATATTAAGTGTATGTCTGTAAATTACCCAAATGTTAGTGTGAAATATAGAATGATATTGACCTGAAATTTCGTCTGAGAATTTAAATCAGGGACATCTACAAAACTTTATACGTAAGGTGCAAATGAAGAATAGCACGCCAGTCTGTGTGGATAAAGCTTTCACCGCTTTTTATATAGTCGTCTTTCCTAATCCGTTTGCACCCGACACAACGGCTTGAAAAAGAATCACAGGCTGGGATAGACGTTTTTCAAAATATTGCCGACTCAGACAGATAAAGTAATTACTTGGGAGACTTGGCCATGGGGCAAAAGATAGCCAACTCGAAAGCTTATGCTACTTTGGCTACTGTGCACAGATACAAAAATGTAGTAAACTGCATGACCTCTGCCGGATATTATTTTAAATTATACTATGTCCTTCAATTTCTTTTATATATAATTTCATCCAATATGTAAGTAGTGCAAAAATAAACTTGAACTTGGAAGGTACAGGGATTCACTGATAACGCGAACATTCTCTAAGTGTATTCAAATGCGCTTCACGCGGGAAGTCTTTAGATACGGACTGCTATTGTGGCGCGAAGTGCTTCCGTGCAATTAATAATCATAAGTGGTACCAGGCTGTTGTGCCGGGAGACAATTCCCAACTCTTTCACGAAATAGCAGAATAGGTTCTTTTACGTGCCCTTTGTATAGATTAGAAGAGCAAGGAGACAAGGTGAACGGCTTATACCGCCGTCCCTTCCCACCTCTTTTCCTTCTAAAGAGTGGACTAGAGGGCTCTCAAAGATTTCAAACGAAGATGGTTATAACCCGAGGCGATGGAAGCGTATACATCAACATGTTTTCTGCAGTATAATCTAGATACACGGTCCCTTGCTGACATACATACATACATACATACATTATATAATATAAACAATCAGAATAAAGGTGAAAGAGAAAAATATGCCCTGAGTGGGATTCGAACCCACGGCCTCGGTATACTAGTCCGATGTGTTAACCACTACATCATCAGGACGACCACGCTGGCAACGCAGCCGACTTATTGGTTTTTGTGGTACCGTGAGTTTTCCCAGTAAAATAAGCTCGTATCCATTTGGATCCTTCTGGCTAAGCAATTCCTAGGTTGGACGTATGTGCCGGCTGTGAATCAATAATGATCCTTAGGTTAAAAGCTTAGTTGAGAGGTTATGGGCTTTCCCATCCCGAACCCGAAAGAGAAAAAGCCTGAGAAAACTCACGGTACCACAAAAACCAATAAGTCGCGGCTGCGTTGCCAGAATAAATGATTACCGACGCCGTGGGTTCGAATCCCACTCAGGGCATAGTTTTCTCTTTCACCTTTATTCTGGTTGTTAATATTAGGGATGGGTTTCTTCTCTCTAAATACTTAATATACATTATATAATATATATACACCCGATCAAAACATTGATGACACTCCAGAATATTTAACAATTATTCTAGTTACGTTATTTTCTGTCATATGGACAAAAACTCGCGCGAGGTGGTCGCTGCTTCGCTCAGAGGTGAATATGAAATCATATTCACTGTTTGAGTAGCCAATCAGAGCGCGTGAAAAGTGATATTCACTGGTGCCGGGTATATACTAAATATCCTCATCTGCATTGTGTTCGTTTTTCCTACAATGCACAAATGAGTGAATAACATTGGACGGAGTGGTGGTACACTAAAACATATAAGCGAAATGAGTAGATCGGCTCAAATTGACATAGCCCCGAATACATCATCGAGGACACAAAATGACTATCGGGAGAGATCCGATTTATCAATTATTTCTGAAACAAGAGGCTTCAAAATGGCTCTATTAAACATCGCTAGCGTCCCAAAACATATTGACGAGTTAAGAATTATGTTATTGAATCAACCCTTAGATATTCTAGCCTTAAACGAAACTTGGCTTGACTGGTCTGTATCTAATGCAGAAATGAACATAGCCGGGTACGAGTTAATTCGCTGCGATCGCAACAAATCTGGCGGAAGCGTTTGTCTTTATTTAAAGAATACCGTCAATCATATTAAGAGATATGATTTAGTTCCCGCTGATCTAGAGGCTGTTAGTATTGAAATTTTGAAACCTAAAAGTAAATCATTTATTCTATCAACTATGTATAGACCTCCAAATTCGTCTTCTGAATATTTCTCAAGGCTTGATCTGAACAAGTTTATGGCAATTTTTGTTTGTATCTATAGACAAAGTTTATGACGAAATTAGCCGTTATATAAACTCCGAGCTGGTTGGCAACAGCCGACTCGAATACTAATCGACTGAAATCATTTTGTGATCTATACCAGCTCAGTCAGGTTATCAAAGAGCCTACACGCGTAACTGAAAATTGCTGTTCGCTATTAGATGTCTTGATCACTAGCGATCCAGAGAAAATAATTTCATCTGGAGTTATTCATTTAGGGATAAGTGATTACAGCTTAATTTTTTGAGTGCGTAAAATAAATAACACAGCAACAAAGACAGCGAAGATAATAAATACCAGAAGCTTTAAAAACTTTAATTTGCATAACTTCCGCAGTGATTTGCAAAGCCAACAATGGTCAAATCTTTTGTATCTTGAAAATTCCGACCAAATGTGGGATGGCATGGAAAACAGTATTTATGAATGTTGTGGATAAACATGCTTCCATAAAAACAAAGAGTTAGAACAAAAAATTTACCTTGGATAACAAAAGAAATTAAAGAGACCATATGTAAAAGAGATGAAATGAAGCGCAAGTTGGCAATTACTAAAAACAAAGACTTCTGGTATGAGTATACACTGTTATTTTCAAGGAGTTATTTTAACTCCAAAAGAGTTATTCTGTACTAAAAAAAATACCGCCTTAAGAAATAAAGCAAACAATGCGCTCAGAATAGCTAAGCGTGACTACTATAACGAGGAAATAGATAACAACAAAGGCGATCCTAGGGGTACGTGGAAAACAATAACTTAATGGGTCGGCAGCAACAACACCAGACGCTAAATGAAATTAAGTACAATAATGAATCATTCACATCCCCGCCGAAATCGCCGAACTGATAAACAATCATTTTGTTGAAATTGGCCTTAAACTCGCTGAAAATATCGAAACTAGTCCAACATCTAATTTCAAAGACTATATTAAACGGGTCCGTTGTACGTTTGAATTTAGTTTTATAAACGACTCAAAAGTACTTAGACTTATTGATAAATTATCATCGGCGAAGACAACGGGTCTTGATGGAATATCTGCCAAAATACTAAAAGCTGCTGGACCAGTAATTTCTGAGTCCTTGACGTTCCTCTTTAATGTAGTCATCGAATCAGGATTATTTCCTTTAGAATGGAAAATAGCTCGAGTCCGCCCACTGCATAAAAATGGAGCACGAAATGATATGGACAATTATAGACCCATATCAATTCTTCCGGTCATCAGTAAAGTTTTTGAAAGAATATTATACAACCAATTAAAAAAATACAATTACCTTTCTTCAGAAAATCTACTAACAAACAAACAATTTGGCTTCAGACGACTGCATTCGACAATGTCTGCTTTATTAAATTCCACCAATTTATGGCTAATAAACATGGATAGAGGTCTCTTTAATATCGTCATCTTCTCTTGTGTCATGATTCTCTTATTCAAACACACCTGGATTATTGTTGTGAAGTCTGGGACACATTTGGTAAAGTCCTTTCAGACAAACTACAGATCTTACAAAATAGAGCTGCTAGACTCATTCTAAGAGCGGACTACTATACAAGTTCCAGCCTACTCTTAAATACCCTAGACTGGGATAGACTAGATGAAAGAAGAGCTAAGCATAAAGCGGTTGTCGTGCATAATAGTAGAAATGATTGCGCACCAGCCAGTCTTGCCGAGTTGTTTAACACAGTTGGAAGCTTAACCCACTATAATCTACGAGGGTGCGACACCAAACTTTGCCTTCCTAAACTAAAAACTGAATGTATGAAAAAGAGTTTCTCATACAACGGTACAAAGTTATGGAATAAGCTTCCAGCTGTATTACGCGAAATGAAATCTCTTGTTTCCTTTAAGAAAGAAATTGCGACAACCACTCTGCTTGATGGTGAATAAATACATGTAGCTTTCATTAGCTAGTAGTTCAAATAATTAGTTATAAAGGCTTAGTATTTTTATTATAATATAATTTGGATTAGTATTTAGCACTTAGGGGTTTATATTCTTAGAGTTTTCTTATTGAGTATTTTGAATATTTTTAGTCTAGATTTAATATATTGTATTACCTAATTACACGGCATCTATGGAAATCAGCGTGAAGCTGTTAGAATTTCCGTGTCTAAACAATAAAGATGATGATGATGAATCGCTTCGTTTATTTCCATAACTGCCTCACAACTTTTCTTAGCGCTAGTGAGAATTGAATTCAACAAACGTCAGAAACAAAGCTGGCTATTTGTCTTGTTGTGGCCGAATCGATCACAATATAAAAGCTAGGGGGTTTAGTTATAACTTTGGCTGTCAAAATAATATTTCAAAATCAAACAAGTGTTCTTCCCCTTACTTTTCTGAGAAGTTTCCTTTTTATTGTCGCAAAATCGGTTAAATAAATCCTACATGAGATAAATTTTAATGGTAGAGATATATTCAGTTAGGGGGTTTAGTCACGTAATCGGGACGCTTGGAAACTCTCAATACTCCGTATTAATTACAAATAATTTTGCCTCTGATATTCGTTATATTAAGAAATCACTCAAATAAACTGCTCAGAATCGGAGATAAATATTAATTAATAGTAATATCTGTGAAACAATGTTGCTTATTTCAATATAAAAAAAACGTTTTTGTTTGCTTCAATAGCTTAATTCAACGCAAACAAAAAGCCGCCGTAAAGAAATAACCGCGTCTGAAAGAATGAAAAAAAAACGCGCGTATTATCGGCCAAAAAAACCACTGAGGAAGCCGTCTATAACAGTTTCCTCGGTAAAGCACGGAGCTGAGACAGTTATTTTACGAGTTAAAGTTTTTTATAGCGAAATTTCTGCCACCCGATGCTATAATCATTTTGTTATCTGGAAACTACCGAAGTAGCAATATTAGATCCTATTTGAGCTACTACCCAAACAATTGCGTAGTTTTGCTTGAATTCTAGCTCGGAAATTTAATTTTGCTCAGACCGGCGATCGATGCCTTGTTTTACTTTAATCAAACCTTCTATTCTTCCATCCAATTCATCGTAAATTTAAGACAATTCTTTATAAGTAGTTCAACGTTTTTTTATCACTTAATCTTATGTTCAAAGTTTATGAAACGAAGTCATACCGTTATTCCCCAATCATTTAGTAAACCATTTCAGTTTAACTGAGTATTTCTTTGTGGTTATTGAAACTAATCATGCATCTGTGTTAATTACAATGAAGGTCAATAATTAATAATCAATTATCTTCCCATCTGACCAGTTCCTAGTTCTGAGTGTTATGTTTACAGATTAGTTTGTAAATTTAACCAAACAAATTATTCCCTCTCTACATCTTAACGAGACCTGAAACAACAAAAGGACCAGATTAAAGTCAGGACCCGGCTAAAACCAAAGATCAAATTGGAAGTTAGCGTGTTGGTTTTTGTCAGAGGGAGGAAAACCGGAGAACCCGGAGAAAAAACGCGGAGCAAGGGCGAGATACCAACAAACTCAACTCACATATGGCGACTTGATTGGGAATCGAACCCCAGCCACAGAGGTGCATGAGAGGTGAAGCATTTAACCAGTTGCTGCACCTGGGCTCTGGCCAGTTGGCCAGTTCCTATAGTTCCGAGTGCTATATATATGTTTATATCTTCCCACTGGCTTGCCTAATTCTTCAGTGGTTCCGAATGCTATATTAACTTTACAGGATTAGTTTGTAAATTTGACCAAAGGGATAGGTCTTGGATCATTGGAGGGAAAATGCGGAAATGCGGTTCTTTCCTTTCCGGTTGTTTCCTTACTTGACATGGCGGCTTTAAGGTAGAAGATATTCCTCAGGCCTAAGCGAAAGCGCTCAATGAATAAGAAGTAGATGATCGGGTTGAGAGCCGGGTTAGAAACCGCCAAAAATTGAGCGATGAAGTAGAATGTTTTCCAGCCACAGAACGATGGCTGAGCTTTCCATTTCCAAACAAAAGTCCAGGCAAAGAGAAGCGCATTGTATGGTCCCCAGCATATCCCAAAAACGATCACGACTGTGAAAGCCATTAGTACAACTTTCTTTGTCTTCTGAAATCTCATTCTGCGATTTTTGGTCGTCTGACTGCATGCCATAACACTCTTGTCTTGCTTTTTCAAGGCTCCTAGTATGACAGAGTACAAAACAACTAAAATAATAAATGGGAGAATGATGAAGAGAATACAAATTACCATGGTGAAGACCTTTTGGACGTGGAAGTGGCGCTGTGAATCTTTGTGCCACTGTAAATAGCAGTACACGCTCTCACCATCGTCTAACAAACGAAAGCCATAGAAGTAAGGCGATAAAACTGCTACAGGGATCACCCATGTCGCCGTGATGAGGAATGCAGTCGCTCTTGAAACGAGTGCATTGGCTTTAAACGGAAATACAATAGCACAAAATCGATCAGCAGTGATGAAAATTAAACTGAGTATAGAAACGGCGGGAGATATATCTGTTGTGAAGTGCAGGGCTTTGCATAACACCAATCCCGCAGTCCCATGGACATTCCAGATTTCCGAAGACTGAGCTGTGTTGACGATGAGCTTTGGAATGGCAAAAACTGGTGTCAATAGATCAGAAACGGTCATGTTGATAATCAGATAGTTAACTGTGTTGCGCAGTTTTCTGTCTCTGTAGATTACCACGATAGTTAAAACGTTGCCAATTAACGTGGCTACGGCAATCAAGCAGTAGAAGAAGATTTTGGCGAGTTTCTCACCTTCAGAGTCCACGGTCGCAAGGCAGAAGTCTGTGAAGTTTGTAGAATTTTCTGCTGAGATGTTCAGTTGCATTTCAGAAAATCTTGATTAGTTCTCTCAGTTTGCTTCTGTTTGAATACCTGATACGTGAGATATTGCTCGCTTTCTCTTGCTGTTTGATACCCTGGTTCCAGAGGTTTTCTAGAGAGAGAACAGCCGTGGAGAAAGACTGCCGCGAAGCGGCGATCAGCGAGCTGCGAAGCAGCGAGAAGAGAAAACTGGTATGGGTGGGTGCTAACCTCACTTTCATGAGGGTCAAGATCTGACTGTCTTTTCTGATTGGAGGAATATTTAATGAGCTCAACAAGAACTGTGATTTTATTGTTCTCAGGGACGGAAGGATAAGTAATCACTGTGATATCGTATGGTCAACGGGGACGGGAATTATTTACGTTTGCTGGCTCAGCTTCGATCGAAGTCCGCTCGATCTCGTAGTCATTCGTACGGCGATTCCTCAAAGCATGACTATGAAGACATCGTATCATCTGTACTAAAAGATCGCTTTCCCACTGACTGATATAAAGCAAGACAAAGCGTTATTTGGCGTTATAAATCGGAAATCCTACCGACTGGTCATGGCAAGTCGATAATTTTTCAGTTGCTACCAAATATAAGCAAATAATAACCATCGAGAGGGTTTAGTTATCCACGGAACGCAATAGTTATTTAGACTGTACTGGCCGCTCCATCGGATTTCTTCTAAGATTTTTTTCGTTAATTCTTGGTTTGAACCGGCGTCACACGCATTTTTGTTTTTACTCCCAAATGAAATAAAATGTGTTTTTTTGAGCTTGAAGAGAAATCAAAACTACATGTCTACATGTCGCTGGTATTTAAGAATGTTTAACTTCAGAATGAGGCTAACCTTGCGTACATGCGTCTGTTGTTATTGCATTCAGCGGGAATTCTGGGTTATTATATCTTATAACTGCTAACAGAAGTACTGGTTTCCTTTCGGTTTCAGCACGTGTGGACGTGATGAACGATGAACCTTTTAAGCACGTACACGAACACTAATACTTCCGCAGATATATAATTATGCCCACATTTCTTGAAAGCTTTTTAAGTAGATCACTTTGGATGATTTTGTAAGATATATTTTTTTTCAAAATCGAGTTTTAAATTTCAAAATCGCTTGGATGTCACTGTGATGGATCTGCTGGTGTCTCGTTTCTCTGTTTCTTTTCGCCGCATTGACAAGGCTCAACGGATGTCCCAAAAGGATTAACACGAACAAAGCGACATTGTACTACACCTTTAATGAAAATTCAAAACCACAAGATGCGTTATTGAGTGTTAAATGACTGCAGACGCTGTTACGTTCGCCCCTATTAATTAATTTGGTCGTCGTAAAGTCGCGCCGCAGTCATTGTGTCCTTGTCTTGTCTGATAATATCACGAGAGAGTCCCCGTTTGGCAGGTGCCTTTTATACACGCTAACCCAATCAAACTAATAGCTGGTTTTCAAGCTGGACGTGTTATTAAAGGGGCACTTTCCGTTAAATTGAACCTTCAGGTTTCTTTAAAACAAAACCATCAAAAATAACACACTGAGAGAGAAGTGAAATACCATGTTAATACTCTGATCTGTTTTCAAACTTTTTTTGATAGAGGATGGCAAAGATTAAAGTGGTTAACTTTATTTCGGTTGCAGTGACCCGATTTCCAGTTGCTCGAAATGTCTCTTAAAAGCAGTATTTTTCATCCACTCGAATCTTTGCCATCCTTCATTAAAATTGTCTCCAAAGTGTACCTAACTACTTAAGTTAGCCCAGTATGCTTTCCATGTTCTGCCTCGTCCCCAGGTGTTTGTTTGTGCCAAGCGAAGCCGTCTGTTTGTGCCAAGCGAAGCCGTCTGTTTGTGCGAAGCTGTCTGTCTGTTTGTGCGAAGCTGTCTGTCTGTCTGTGTGTCTGTCTGTCTGTCTGTGTGCGGAGCGAAGAGCACACATACATACATACTTTATTTCTTTAAGCAGGTTAGATTAATGGCAGCTAAATAGCTGATGTGGACCTGCTATTCTAAATACAAAGTTGATAATGGCATTAATATAATATAAACTATACGATATACATTAAGTATTAATAGATAAAGAATAAGTAGCCGATCTTTATCCGATTTACAAACTCGAGCTGAAAGCGAGGTAAATTGGATAAAGATCGGACACGAATTCTTTATCTTACTTATCAAACGTCTAGATGTAAAGAGTCATGTTTTCAGTTATTTTGGCGATACGACTTATTTTGGCCGAGAAAATCGAAGCCAAAGTTTATGTAAATCAGGTCGAAATCTGTATCAGATTTAAAGATCACTTATCGGTCGGTGATTTCCTTTGTTTTTGCTTCATGAATTATTAATGAGTTTGATAATATAATATAAACTATATGATAATGCTAAGTTCCGAGTCCTAAAGTAACAATATGGATATATTATGTGATAATTTACATGTATTAGCTAATTACAGTAATGATAGTACTAATAGTAATGATAAAAATATAGTAAAGATATGTAAAAGTAAATATATAATAAAAATATGGATATCATTATGTGATAATTTACATGTATTGGCTAATTATAGTAATAACAGTCCGGGTCCTTATTTGTTACAAGGCAATTTTATTTGTGAAAGGTCAAGTCATCCAACACTTTCTTGTTTTTCTTAAGTACTAATTTAAATTGCCTTATTTTCTCTATCTGTTTCATCTCATTTGGTAGGGTGTTCCAGGCTACTGGGCCTCTAAATCTCAGTAAGGTTCTTCCAATTTGTAGGTTGTAATTTGGAATGGTAAACGATGTAGAATAGGGTAGTATCGTCTGCATACATAACTATTTCTCTTTCATTAATTGCGTCCGATATATCATTAACATAGTATGAAAATAATCTGGTACCAGGCAATGATCCTTGTGGTATCCCATACTTAACAGGTTTACATTGGGATTCACACCCATTTACTACTGCGTATTGCTTTCCAGTTTAGGAGATTTCCAGTCAATCCCACTGCTTGTAGTTGCCATTATAGAATAGGATGGGAGACTGTGTCGAAGGCCTTCCTGAAGTCTATGACGATGACACTGACCACATTTCTGCTGTCGACTGCCATTTTCCAGGTTTCCGTAAGATATACAAGAAGCCCTTCTGTTGATCTTCCCCACTTGAATCCCCATTGATTGTCGTGGTAAATTGGTTTAAGTCCTTACATACTATATCCTCCAGGAGTTTACTGGGGACAGTAAGCATTTGTAGAGGTCTGTAGTTTCCCCGTTTGGAGGAATCACCTTTTTTGTAGATGGTATGCATTCTGGATTTTTTACACTGAATGGGTACTGCTGAATCTTCTAGGCTGCGTTTGTAGACTAAATAAAGGCCCTCCACTGCTGCTTCCCCTAATAAATGTAGGTCCCTTGGGGAAACCAGGGCAGGACCCATTGCCTTGTTTGGATTTATTTGCGCAAGGAACTTTGATATTTGAGCTCTGTTTACTGTAGATTGGCAAAGCGTTGGAGTGACTCTGTGCAGGTGGTGTATTTTAGGTGGTCTGCCATTGGTTCAATTTCTGAGGCGAGGTTCTCTCCAACTGCAATGCCTCGGCCTTTAAATTGTTATTGAGGATGTTATTGTTCTCGTCATCTTTGATAGGGCCTATGCTTGCTTGTTTTCCCTTTCTTGTTATATACTCTTGTGACTAGTTTCCAGAAGTCCTTACTACATTTTATGTTCTTAAATTCTTGCTTCCAGTATATGGCTTCTTCTTCTTTCAGCATTCTGGTCATCTCATTTCTTAGTTTCTTATATTCTTCCCATGCCTGCTTGGACTTTGTAGCTTTAGCATGTTTCAGTAACTTGTAACGTGTGTTCATAGTTTTCCTGATATTTGCATTCAGCCAGGGTAGCGAGTCGGTCGTACTTTCACTTTTCTTTGTGCTATGTGTACATTAATATTATGTTCTTGTGTAGGGTTTCCCATGCCCAGGCGAGATAGTCGATATCATCAAATACTTCGATAATTGACCATGGGAAGCACTCGAATAGCGACTGAGCCTTGAGGCGAAGTATCCCTTTCTACGAGTACGTAAATTTCCAAGATGGCGGCTCCCTTCCCATGTCCATGGTGAGTCCGTTTGTAGCCGTAGTTGCACTATTTCTTCTTCACTTAGTTGGAAACTGAGCTCTGTGTATCCCACTCTTTGTGAGTGATATTGATATTTAGTTTTGCTAATGTCTCCGAGGCAAAACTGTAGCAAAAGGACGAAAACTAGGGAACTCGAAGAAACATGATCCCGCCATGGTCAGCGGCTTGGGAGGATGGAGGCCTGGGACGAGGCAGCGTTATGTTTGTCTGTCGCCACGAGAAAGGTTATCATTTGGGGGTTGCCAGTTCCCTTTAAGGCCCGTACAAACGAACGCAACATCGTTGGCCAACATCATCCAACACGGTGTCCAAATTGTTGGCCCAACATGTTGCGCTCGTTTCTATGTACAGTAAAATATAGACAACTTGTTCTTTGGGACAGATCGCCGAGGTTAAATCAGTTGTGTTTGAACGGAATTAGGAAAGACGACTATTATAAGACTGAACGTATGTCAGCAATGTGCTATTCTTCTGGTATATATAAAGCTATACGGATATGTTCCGCCCCAAAGGGTATAGTTTTCGAGCTGTTTTACTGAGTCTGAAATAGGGTATTATTTTGAAACTAGTAAGGCAACAAAGAGTATTCTATATAACTAAGTGTAATCAGCCACATTTCACATAGGATCACTGTAGATCTGTTATATCAAAGGTACTGAATATGTAAAGGCATCAAAGAGAAAGACATAACATATAATAATCTGGAAAATGTGGTTCGCCAACGAGGACTCGAACCTCGGTCTTCATTTTGACATAAAAGTACGACACCGCACGTGTTCATAGGTTTTTTATAGTTTCTCGTTATTTTGACATTGATCTTCAAAAGAAATCAAGAAAGAGAACAAACCACGGCGACAAATATCGTGCGATTAAACGTAACGCGATTAAAGGCAGCTTTAAGTCATGCATGGAATAGGGTACATATTTTAGCGATTTCGGGGTAAGGTCTGGAATAGGGTATAGAAAATCATATATTTTGGTGTGAAATAGGGTATGGCAAATCATATATTTTGGTGTGGAATAGGGTATGGAAAATCATATATTTTGGTGTGAAATACATGTAGGGTATGGAAAATCATATATTTTGGTGTGCAATACGGTATGGAAAATCATATATTTTGGTGCGAAATAGGGTATGGAAAATCATATATTTTGGTATATTTTTGAGACCCGGGCAACACATCCCCACCCAAAATTCTGGGAGTCCACCCCCCTCCCCCCCGGGATGTGAACTGTCCTGTTTCTCGGCGAGTCGTCTCTTCTTCTTATTTGGCAACCATGACTAACACGTTTGTGTGTGCGATGGTAAAAGTAGCGCCATCATTCGCGAGGAGGAGGAGGAGGAGGAGGAGGAGGAGCAGCAGCAGCAGCAGCAGCAACAACAACAACAACAATAGGCCATATTTATATAGCGCCATATACCACAGTCTCATGGCGCTTTACATATGACTGACATATCCCGTCAGTGAAATATTTCGGACTCAATGTCTTTTGTTCCGTCCTCCAACATGGCTGCCGCGTCTTTATCTTTTGAATCTCCAGGGATTAATGGCAACCTAAGAATAGTTTTTTTTTTATGTGACCCCTTAGTTTGTTTTAATAACGGCAAAACAACAAGCAAAAAAATCGAGCACGGAAATACGGCTTTTTCCGGCCCGCTGACGACGTCAAACACGTACGGCCCACATCACGTACATGACACTTTTGTAAATGGTTTTGAAAGGAAAGCGCGCGGGGTCGTACGGGTTATATGATAAGTCCTCTTATTCCCGATGGCAACTGGAAGCCAATCACGAAACGAGAAACTGAGCAGTTGTTGTAAGAAATATTATCATTGTCTTACCTGCATGGCCGTGGTTGCTGGCTTCATGCAGTGGTTGCCACCCACAGTAATCGCGACCGTGTAAATCCGCACCCTGTGGAACGTAGATTTGATGATCAGTGAGGATTCTAAACAAATTAAAGTTTCACTTTTCGTTTTACGCTTTTCGTCAAAATTTCAGAAAATTGTTCAAGTTTCGAAGAAATCATATTTGAAACCGTTCTCAATAAACTCGCAGTACGAATTCGTAGACATTTTGGTCGTTGCGCTTCAAAATAACATCTCCGAGGTGGGAATGTGAACGTTCATCATAAGCCCGGTTTACATGACGAGTATTTTGGGAACGGCACTCCTAACAGGCGGGCTACCCGGGTCTCAGTATCCTATCTTAGGGAGACCAAGAAAGGGTAAAACTAAAGCCATGTCAGGAAGTTGACGCATGGGCAACATATATAGCACAGCCTGGTAGGAATCTAGCCAACATTGTTGCTTCGGCGAGTTTGTTTTTGATATATTTCAGAAACACTTTTTGCTTCTTGAAAGCAAATATTGCTTCCGCAACAAATGTTGCGCAGGGGAATGGAGGACACATTTACATTTCCCGTGACACCGTAACACTGTTTTCCGTTTAGAGAATATCCAGATCGTCTTCAGACTCCAGAAGCGTACAGCACGTGTAATACTTGGTGCTGATACACGAGCGAATAGTGTCCAACTTTTAAACAACTAGGATGGGTCCCATATTACCGGCATGAAGCAAAAATAAATAAATCCTTATTAGTATATAAACGGCTGTACGGGGACTTTCCATCGTACACTATATGTCCCAGATGCTGATGCGGAATGCTGATGTTAATGCATATGACAGAACCAGCAGACACGGAAAATTAAACCTAGTCTGTCCCCGATTCAAACGGGAGATAGAGGGAGGGAGGTCGTTTGTAGTGTAGACTACACGTTTCTGGAATACGATCCCAAATGAAATAAAAAGAAAACCGAATCTAGGTAGTTTCAAGAAAGCTATGTTCGAATATTTTATTGTACTTATAAGGATGTAGAACATTTTACTATTTAAATATTAGCTCTGCCTTTGGCATCACATTTTTACCATTTTAATATACACTGTACATATAGTTCCAATATTGATACGTTTGTCTTTTAGCTTGCTCATAAATTTTTTATATTTTGTAATTGTTATTCAGAGTTTTTATAATTATTTTATGATATTAATTGTAGGAGGGCCACTGGTTTTTCAGTTGTAATATTGTTATGTGTCTACCCTCTATCCAGATCGTCTTCAGACTCCAGAAGCGTACAGCACGTGTAATACTTGGTGCTGATACACGAGCGAATAGTGTCCAACTTTTAAACAACTAGGATGGGTCCCATATTACCGGCATGAAGCAAAAATAAATAAATCCTTATTAGTATATAAACGGCTGTACGGGGACTTTCCATCGTACACTATATGTCCCAGATGCTGATGCGGAATGCTGATGTTAATGCATATGACAGAACCAGCAGACACGGAAAATTAAACCTAGTCTGTCCCCGATTCAAACGGGAGATAGAGGGAGGGAGGTCGTTTGTAGTGTAGACTACACGTTTCTGGAATACGATCCCAAATGAAATAAAAAGAAAACCGAATCTAGGTAGTTTCAAGAAAGCTATGTTCGAATATTTTATTGTACTTATAAGGATGTAGAACATTTTACTATTTAAATATTAGCTCTGCCTTTGGCATCACATTTTTACCATTTTAATATACACTGTACATATAGTTCCAATATTGATACGTTTGTCTTTTAGCTTGCTCATAATTTTTTTATATTTTGTAATTGTTATTCAGAGTTTTTATAATTATTTTATGATATTAATTGTAGGAGGGCCACTGGTTTTTCAGTTGTAATATTGTTATGTGTCTACCCTCTATAAATAAAGTTGATTATTATTATTATTGTGAAGGGCTAACATCCCCTGGCAATTGTTTTATGGCAATCAACTCACCTGTTCCAGCAGAGAACGAACCAGCTTAGCATTACCATCTATGGCAGCTCTGTGTAGCGGGGATTCTCCCTTCTCGTTGATTCTTGTGCGCTGACAAAACAAGATCCGTCTGAATGTTAAATAAGTCATCACAGCATGAATTTTAGAATATTTCAGATAGCCACATCAGCTTACATAGTTGAACCTTTCTTTAGAGACCACATTAATGTCAGATGTAGTTGGTCGCTTACAAGAGTAACGGGGAACCGGGGTGGTGCAGTGGTTAAGCGCTTCGCCTCTCACCTCTGTGGCCCAGGTTCGATCCCCGGAAGCGGCCCATATGTGAGTTGAGTTCGTTAGTATCTCGCCCTTGCTCCGATGTTTTTTCCTCTGGGTTCTCCGATTTTCCTCCCTCCACAAAAACCAACACGCTAAATTCCAATTCGATCTGTGAATTAACCGGGTCCTGACGTTGATCAGTCCCTATGGTTGTTTCAGTTCCCGTTAGAAAATCAGTGGGTCTTTTTCCAGATGTTTCAAATGTAGTGATTTGAATGAGAAACAAACTAAACAGGTTTACAGAAACATGGTCTCTTGAGATGGGGTCGCTTAATAGGTTTCAAATGTAGTGATTTGACTGAGAAACAAACTAAACAGGTTTACGGTTAGGCTATTAGCAACAATCCAATGTGCGACCATTTGTTGTACAAGGAGCTAAAGTACATCTTGCACCATTATTTTGACCAAATCGTACCTTGGACCTCATACACGATCTAGTTTGTCGTCTGGAGGAGGACTTCCCTTCATCTTCCTCGATATCTTCGTCTGTTGAATTTAATGATGTTTTAAGCACCCAAAAATGAAATCGGCTAGATCATAAAGTTCTTTAATATATACTACACAAGTGAATAGTGCTTTTCGCGCGCTCTGATAGGCTACTCCGTAGGTTAATGTCCTTTGCTATTTACCTCCGAGCGAAGCAGCGATCACCTCGCGCGAGTTTTTGTCCATTTGACAGAAAATAAAATAACTATTTGGTGCTGGCTATTCACTTGTGTGGTATATACTAAACCAATTATTCACCTCAGTGTCGGTGAATAGTGGTGGATATCCACCATTATAAACCATCAAATATTTTCTCTGGCGAGCGATTGGTAGAATGCGTCACGTGACCCGATATTTTCTCTCCGCCAGCGGGAAATATCAGCAATTATCCTATAAATATTATATTTCAGCCAATCAGAGCTCAGCTTTACTATGAAATACAGGACGGTATTTCATGGTTTTTCTATGAAATACAGCGGTATTTCATAGCTAGGTCAAGGCCAATCAAAATGCAGGAAATTTCGCGCCATTTCTTTATCAGCCAATAAGAATTCACCATTTTGAATACATAATTAGTCTGCAGACGTGCGCGGTAGCCACTCGAAATTTGTGTTTTCCGGCAAGAAATTTGCAGTCTATCGTCGGGTAAGTTACTTTGTTTTCGTGATAAATCTTTTTGTAAATTTGTTATTTATAGGATAATATGGTTATTTCATGGTTTTCTATGGAATACAGGCGAAAATTTAACTCGAAATTCATATTATTTTGGTATACAACTCGCCTAAAGGCTCGTTGTATACTAAATAATACAAATTTCTCGTGAAATATTCGCCCGTATTCCATAGAAAACCATGAAATAACCAGTAATTACACCTCCTGTGAGCGTATAAGCGCGCGTTAAAGAAAATATTTGAAGGAAGATAACAACAAAAACCTACATTGTGGCGTCGAAATATGTCCTTGGACATTATTTGATCCTCGAAGCTCTCAGAAACTGTTCTTTTGTTGGAACAGATAATGTCCGCGAACGAAATATCAAGGCATATTTCAACGCCACAAATAGGTTATTGTTATTCTATTCACCTTCACTTCGGTGAATAATAATTGTTCAATACAACACTCCCGCTCATGTTGTAAACACTACGTACAAAGCTGATTAGATATTTAGTCCATACTTCGACAGGCATTAGTTCTTGTTGGGTACAAAACTGAGTAACACATACACTGTATGAGGGAGACTCGGATCAAATTTCTCGTGAAATATTCGCCTGTATTCCACAGAAAACCATGAAATAGCCATATTATCCTATAAAAAAGAAACAAAATTACAGGAAGATTTATCACAAGACAACGTAACTTACCGGACGATAGACTGCAAATTTTATCGCCGGGAAACAAAAGTTTCAAGTGGATAACGCGTCTGCAGACAATTATATATTCGAAATCTTGAATTCTTATTGGTTGATAAAGAAAGGGCGCAAAATTTCCTGCATTTTGATTGGCCTGATCTAGCCATGAAACACCGCTCTGTATTTCATAGAAAAACCATGAAATACCGCCCTGTATTGCATAGTAAAGCTGAGCTCTGATTGGCTGAAATATAATATTTATAGGATAATTGTTTTAGTATATACCACACTCCAGGTGAATAGCCAGCACCAAATAGTTATTTTATTTTCTGTCAAATGGACAAAAACTTGCGCGAGATGATCGCTGCTTTGCTCGGAGGTGAATATGAAATCATATTCACTGTTTGAGTAGCCAATCAGAGTGCGCGAAAAGTGATATTCACTGGCGTGGTATATACTAATTACCGATACACAATGACCTCCCATTCTGTATCTATTACATACATGTACAGGTCGTCCACTCATATTATAGTAATTTAGAGGTCCCACAGTAGAATTACATGTATGGGAAATGTCAGCACGAGTAAACAGCGCCCATTAACTCTAGTGCTAGGTATAACTGTTCAGAGCGAACAAATGAGTTCATTATGCAGTATGTATACCAAACTTAATGTAAAAAACTTAAAATACTGCAAGTGGACAGTACTATAGGAGAATACGACGAAATCTGTTTTGTTAGTATCCCTTGCAAACATATATTTGTACCTACGATTTTAGATTTCAACAACATGGGCATTGCAAAACAAGGGAATCACACTCCTTAAGGTAATTCAAACGTTAAGGCTGGATTTCTTATATTTCCCTATTTTTGTCCAATGCAAAATACCTTTGGGCAAGCTCGGCTCAAGCTCGTACTCTACGACGTCTCACCTGAATCTGGTAGTTCCATTTCTTGTTGTATCAATACTTCCTCGTCTTCACTGTCATTAGTAGCTTCCGGTTCCTCGTCATTCTCGCTGTCATCGCACACTCCGTGCTCCGACTCTAATTCCACAATTTTCTGTAGCGTCTGAGCGGAGAGTGTTTTTCTATCATAATTCTTCTGCATATCTGCCAGACATTTAAGAACGCGAATCTGTACAAAAAACGGTTAGTTAGTGGCTAGTTTTTCTGTTTTCTAGCTAATAGCGTTAAAATTTACCCAACTAAAAACAGTTAGAAACCAAAGAGTAATCAAAAGCAAATTGTTTGGAGAACTCCTTTTTTGTTACTGGCTTGTGATTTTTATTTTCACATAGAATATGTGGAATATTTGTTCTCAAAAGATCAGATATTACGAAAACATAATGATCTTGAAAGGTGACCTAAGAACCATCATTTGAACTGGAATGGTCCAACTCGTAGTTCTTGACCGCCATTTTGGAAGGTAACCAAGCCTTTGGTGACATCAAGGCTGGAGTTGAGTCATCATAATCAAGGTCTATCCATATTTATAGAAAGAGGATTTGTATCAGTGGCTTATATCTAGTTAGTATGATAATGACAGTCTATCCATATTCACAGAATAGGGTTTGTATCAGTGTTGGGTCAACTCCAGCCTGTTTGTCGGGTTGATACCTGTACGTGCGGATTGTTAGCTTCCTTAGCATACTGTAGCGCCCTCTGGTAGGCTTCCTCGCCCTCCTCATACTCATGGCCTGCCGTCTCGTGCACCTGAGCCACGTTACACCACGTGTCACACATCTGATAACAATAATAGTTATAATAATGATGATGATGATAATACTATTGATTTTGATTATAATAAATTATGGTAATCTATCCTATTAAATTTCATGCGCGTTTGTTCCAGCGATCTGATTGGTCGAATAACGTCCGCCGTTCAGCGATTTGATTGGTCAAACAAATTCGACAGATTTCAGAACGACTTGTCAAGGACAATCCACACTTTTGAAGGACTTGTTTTCCACAGGTTCACACATTAATGACCTAAATTTCAATGCAATTTAGGCCTTATCTTTGACTTGTGATTCAGTGCCGCTTTAAACGAAAACGAGACTGTTTTATTGTCTTGTTTCAACTAAACTCAAGGTGTTTTGGTAAAAAATATTTTCAAGGAGAAAACCTCATCTGCCAAAATGCAAGGACTTTCAAGAAACTGGCATTATTTCAAGGACTTTTCAAGATCCGTGCAAACCATGGATGAATGAAAAACAAACATAAAGCACAGCGCCGGACTAAAACCAGGAGGTACTAGGGCGCGAGCTATCCGGCAGCACTATTTTAAACTCACTGCTAGCAGAGATCTCTTCCTTCCCACGGCGAGAGAGAGAAAGGGACGAGACCTAGCTCTGCCGGTGTACAACGCTTTCTTTAATATACCGCCGTCCACAACCGTGGATGAACAAAACAAGTTTTGTAACCGGTTCTTACCGGAAATGCGTAATGCGCATGGAAAACATAACACATCGCTTACACTGTTTGAGTCCACGTTAGTTGATTACGACAGGTTGCTAGGTAACCCTAACGCATGCGCAACAAAGAAAGCTTCCTACACCGGCAGGTCTAGACTTTCTCAAAGTCCTTCTTAGCCCCCCGCACGAAGGACTTTTCCCACTTGCAGCGCGCCAAATTTATCGGTTGATTTTTCAACCGGAGGCATGCCTTATGACGTACTATGATTTGCCCAATCACAAAGCGTCAATTCTTCAGGCATTGTATTTTGACGTGTCAAGTCAGTCGACCGTGGATGTGGTATTTACAATTTGATTGTATTCAGAAAGAGTTTGTCAAAGGCGCGAAATGTAAGCTCCGCCCCTAAAACGTGTTTTCCCGCCAAAACATAATCCCCCGATTCAATTTCCTGCAAGTGAAACAAGTTGAACTCGCCTCTCGCTTCGATTCTTGCGCTCGATTTTTGACGCAGTAATTGCTTACCCAGTGACTCAGCGAGTTCGACTTGGAGCAAATCTACGGCAGGTCTCTTTCTTCTCTCTCTCTCTCGTATTAGGAAGGAAGGGAAATATTTGACATGAAGTTACCTCCTTATAGTTGCCAGTAATGACGTCGAGCTCGTCCATGTAGCACTGCACAGCATCCCGTGGCTGCCTGAGGTCTGTATAGGTTATTGCCAGGGATATATAAATAGGGGATAGCTCACGGAAAGGCAGTCCCATCGACTTGGCTACTTCAAGCTAAAAAATACGTTTATTGGCAATTTAAATATGTAGTGTACAACTTATTAACAAAGTTGATCAGTTGAAATGTTTAACTTAAACGACTGGACATCGTAAAAAAATATCGGTCGCAAAAATTCCAAAGAAATAGACCTTAAAAAAAGGCTTCTCAGGAGCGATATATCTCCTTTTTAAATAATTATCTGTCTTTTTAAATGCTCATTTTCTATTAACATTGAGATTCAATGTTAATAGAGAGATGGCTTTTGGAGACGGCGTCCCCAAAACCACACTCTCTCTTATATTTACGATATGTGAAGCTCGCCACATATTTATTATCAAACTAATCTTCCTCAAACTTGATAAACTTACAATGTACTAATTTTAGTGATGTTCTTGTAATGGGTTTTTTCTTAATCAGATTAATTTTTGACACTCCGTCCCAGTCCCTTCCTCAACTCCAAAATGGCTAATAGAAATATCACACTCTTGGGACTGGTTCCCACTAGCGATACAAGCAAAAGCGCAGTCAATATACAGACGCTGACGCAGTGCCGTAATAGTCCAGTTTCGTATTCTGAATTACCGCTGTACGTGATGACTGTAGACGCATGTGCTCAGTGTTAGCCTCATCTTGGTGTTAAACATTCATAAATACCAGTGAGAAAGTGGACTATTCACAACTCTGCGTATTGTTGTAGTTTTGAGTTTTACACCCTCTCGCTGGTATTTATGAATATCTAACCTTCAAATGAGGCTAACACTGAGCACATGCGTCTACAGTCATCGCATTCAGCGGTCAATTACGGGACTATTGTGAGATAAGAACAAACGCTGCTAATGATCAATCCATTACCGCGTCTTGCATATGTTTATGCTTATGTCGCTAGTGTGAACCAGGCAAGCAAACTAGAAAATGTACATAAATATAATTAGACAGTTTGTGTAGTGTGACTGTATATGCTTAGAGTTGTAGTTAATTGCGAGGTATATTAATATCACACTCTTAGCAAACTAGGAAATGTACATAAATGCCTGAAGAAAATAAATCTGGGAAAAAGTATAAGTATAAACCATAAACAATACGATACAATGGTATGCTACTCTACGCTATAAAAATACAAAAAGAGCACAGAAATGTCTTGTACCTCCTCGTTGTAGCATCTGAGAGCCTTGTCGAAGGATTTCACTTGGGAGTACAAATCACCAAGCTTATCAAGGATCTTAATCTGCTCGCTCTTTTTGACTTGGGATATTTTGTTCAGCTTGTGAATAAGCTTGAGGCCCTTGATAGCTGGTAAATATGAATAAATGAAGCCAGTCAACCAAGATGGTTTCCAGAAATACTGTACAGCACTTTAAAATATATAAAGAGAAGAATACATGGGTGAGCAGAGATATGGAATTTATTATATGGACGATGTTTTACTGAGAAATAAACCACTCATAGAACTCATACGAAACTACATCCGGATACTGAGTAGCATATTTTCCATATCCTCACTAGTAAAATATCGATGACATCACGTTTGCTGCCTTTTGAACTACAAAGATGGCGGCAGGTTTGTGAAAATCACAGAGGAAGATGTAAACAGCTTAAATGAGCTGCATGACAATGAATATTCCGAGCACAAAAAGCAAAATACAATCTAAAACTCTCTAAAGATTTTCTCGACTGCAACAAAGAGACAAGAAAACCCGATGAAACTCCCCAGAACAGCTTAGAACTGAAAATCACGAAGAAGTTTGTACTGACAGCAAGTAAAAAGAATAGATAATAGTTCTTAGAGCAGTTTAATTGTCCATATAATAAAAAGAAAATTACACGGTGGTTTGAAGATTTAAAGTTTATGCTCTCGAGTCCAAATCATTTCACTCGTTCGCTGCGCTCACTCGTGAAATGTTTTCGACTCTCGAGGATAAACGTCATATCTTCTCCCCACCGTGTAATATCCTCAATTTATCTTCGAGTGTTCACCTCGATATCTCACGAATGAGCGCAGGGAACGAGTGTTCACCTCGATATCTCACGATTGAGCGCAGGGAACGAGTGTTCACCTCGATATCTCACGAATGAGTGCAGGGAACGAGTGTTCACCTCGATATCTCACGATTGAGCGCAGGGAACGAGTGATTTATCGAGTTGAACACAAGAAGATAAATTCCACATCTCCAAGCGTCCATGTATTGTGTTACTTATTTTATGGCCGAACTGTGATAATAGCCCATGTGGGATACTTGAAACCATAAACGTGACATAATTAAACTCCACGCATGTCAGCCAATACACAGAGTGCAAACGGGCAGACAGATCGATAGACAGTATGCTAATTATATCTCGACTATTCTGACAAAGGTGCATATGATATTTTCAAAGTAGGTAGTCGGGGTGGCAGAGTGGTCAATGTTTCACTTCCCACCATTATGGTTCAGGTAAAGCCTGATTACCATATGGTCGTTACAATCGCTGAAAAAGTATTCGGCGATCGTAACGCTCAATTGGACACTGGGCTATAGTGCAGCAATAGTTATTTGAGCTCTATCCCAGCAATCGTGATCGCTACAATCGTTTCGATCGCTGGAAACTACGCTTTAGATTCCCGATTGGGGCACACGTAAGTTGAGTTTGTTGGCATTTCATCATTGCTCTGAGAGTTTTTCTCCAGGTTCTCCAGTTTTGCTCCCCCTCAGAAACCAACAATCCTAAATTCCAATTCGATCTGGAGCAGTGAACGAATAGCAACCTTTGTAGCTGTTAAAGGGACTATGCCATATATGGAGTCCATGCACAACGCGGCAAAACATTGTGCTCCGCTGGCCGAAAAAACAAAGGCTCTGGTTTCAAATACAAGTTCCCGAGGGCTTAAACGTTTTAAGTATATAATTTTATAACTTACATGTAGTAAACTCACAGTGAATTACAAATTAAGAAAACTTCAACCTGTTAAAGTCTTAGGCTTAGCATTTAAGTCAGTTCTCTTGTTTGACGAGAAACATTTCAAGTACATACTTAAAATTAGAAACAGGCCGGGTGATTGCCTCTGTTTTCTTTTAGTTTCGGCGGGAAACTAGGGAGAGCCGCGCGTGCGACCGGCTCATCAAAAGCGCATGCGCGTGACGTTTTGCCGCGGTGTGGAGTCCATGGTTCATACAGACTTCAGAACATTTTCTTCAAGGACTTTTTAAGGACTTGTTTTCCACAGTATCACACATTCATGAACTCAAAATTATATGCATATTCGACCCGAAATTACACCCTTTGTTTGCACGCATGCAGCTCTAACGATCTGTTGGAGACAAACATGAGCATGAGGCTGTTTTCGAGGAGTTTGGGTTAAAATTCGAGGTCTTTTCAATTAGAAAACCTAATACGTCGAAACGTAAGGACTTTACAAGGACCTGGCATCAATTCAATGACTTTTCAATACCTGTGCGAACCATGGAGTCGATATTCGATTGGTACATGTCGTTCGTGTCGTTCAAGTCGTTCGTGTCGTTCAAGTCGTTCGTGTCGTTCAAGTCGTTCGTGGTGTCGTTCGTGTCGTTCGTGTCGTTCGTGTCGTTCGTGTCGTTCGTGTCGTTCGTGTCGTTCGTGTCGTTCGTGTCGTTCGTGTCGTTCGTGTCGTTCGTGTCGTTCGTGTCGTTCGTGTCGTTCGTGTCGTTCGTGTCGTTCGTGTCGTTCGTGTCGTTCGTGTCGTTCGTGTCGTTCGTGTCGTTCGTGTCGTTCGTGTCGTTCGTGTCGTTCGTGTCGTTCGTGTCGTTCGTGTCGTTCGTGTCGTTCGTGTCGTTCGTGTCGTCGTCGTTCGATTGGCTGCTAATCCACCGCACCGAAAAAGATGGCGGCTTGTACTTTTACCCACAATCCATTGCGCACGAAAATCTTTAAATCCGTTATAAAATCGCTGTAGAGAGGTTTAAAATCTTATAAACAAAACAGTACAAGTGCTGTTGCCAATACACTTGGGGGGAAAACAGAGGCTTTCTACGTGTTATCCTAATAACAACCCAGTACAAGTGCTGTTGCCAATACACTGTCATTGGGGGGAAAACAGAGGCTTTCTACGTGCGTGTTTTACTGTTAGGCTCGCAAGGGATTGTGGTCAAATGTCCAGCCACCATCGTTTTGGGTACGTTGGATTCATGCTTCAAACAGTTGACATCTCCTCCCTCGATGCTTGATTGAAATAATTCGAAATATGTTCCTCTAAGACTACATCAATGTACAATTTGTTTGTCATTTCTACATATTTGTTTTGATTATTTTAACCATCCGACATATGCGTGGGGTTTGTCAGTTCATATGAAAATTGATGGGAAATAACTGTGTCAGCCCTGCAAACCACTGTTAATATAAAGGACCTTCACCATGACACAGCCCCATTACACCTCATTTCTCAGTTTTAAGCTGTTTCCCCACTCCACCCCAACTCAAAACCCCAGCCTGGGCCCATCCCATTGCGAACTACATGGCCTTTGATAGTTTGTGACTAGAGAGTGTCTGCATGTACCTGCTATGAGATTCGACTTGATGCCATCCATATCTCCACTCAGTCTTGTTTTAGAGATCTTGTAAGCACTCTTAAGAGTTCTTCTGGCAGCAGAGAACTCACCCATCTTAAGCTGAACCTTTTAGGAATAACACATGGTAAAAATATTTTTATATATACATAATTAATGTCCATGTACATAGGAGTCTTGTTAACGCAAAAGGGACCTTAGAAAGGAAGACTCCGCTTTAATCTCTGATATAGTGCACAGAGAGAACAATGGGACCGGATAATTAACAATAACAGATAATTACTTCGGCCAACATATTAATAATATTGCTGTTGGCCGAAATGATTATCCAATAACTAAAGCATGCATGCCAGTCTCTAACCCTTAAACAGGAAGTTACGGTATAAAAGAGTAAGCTCCTCTTCTTTACACGTATGGCGAACTGGAAATTTGAAACTCAAATTAAACAGCAGTGAAGAATCAGCCTATCTATTAAAATGCGAAATTTTAAGGGTTTAAAATCACACCAACAAAAAGTGAACAGAATGAAGATAGTTATTTGTTAAGTAATGGTCCGCGCAAGAAGTAGGCATATGTTATGCATGGAATGTAAAAAGTGCTAATTGTGTTATTGTTTCAATCTTCCACCTCATTGGCTTAGACATTAAAATCTATCTAAAATTGAAGAAGAAGAATATTTTTTCTCATTTTGTAAACAGATTTGAATTACATCTAGTGAAAACTCTCATAACTTTCAATATGATGAAGTTTCAATATGGGGAACATTTTTAAATTAAATGTTTTCTTGGTTATTGTTTTGCACTCTTCTGATTGGACAAAATGTTTTCACACAAAAGAACTCTAACTTTAAAATGCATTTTTAGTGGATATAATTTCAGAAATTTATGATTTACGGGTTGATGAGTTGTCAGTATGAAAAACAGAAAATACTAAAGTGGGGAAAGCAAATTGCATCTGAACAATAGAATTGTGCCTACCTCTTGCGCGGACTGTTACTTAAAGACATTAGGTGCTATTTTATGAGTTTGTAAACGAACTCTGTATATAAAGCCCTTAATATGAAGTTCGATTTTTATGTATTTGATTTGAATTTCGCACGATAAAGTAACCTGATTTCACAGGTTTTCTCATTTCTCAGAGAGCCGAGAAGCGGTGATCAGCGAGCCTGGTTCCAGAGTTGAAGTCATATAAATCTAACCGCGCTTTTGCACCTCATTCAAATTGCTGTTAAAAACATGAACTGGTCTATGGTCTTAATTAATGAGCAATTAAGTTTCTTGGTGTTTAACTGTACATGCATGTACTGGTATTCATTTATTGAAAACATTATTTCATCCATCTGTCATATATTTATCCGTGATGCAGCTTTTTCCCAGACCAGGTCATTTTTAGATTTCACTTCTTGTTGTTCACTTTCATCGTGGCATGTTGTTAACAAAATATGCCTCGTTAGCTTCTCTTGTTTGGTCAACCAGCATGGCTGCAACATCATTAATCACTTGAATTAACATTAAGCAAACGCTAGTGATTGGCTAGTGCAACGAAACTTGCTGGAAACACGTTCTAAAATAGGCTGCTCTGTAAGAATGCTGCAACACAGACGTAGTATGGGAGATGGCTGCTCCGGGTAATGGGCTCATGTGCATATCAAGCATCATTGCCACAATGGCACAAAGTTGCTAGCATCTTTTCTTTTTGTTTTTGGAGCAGATTTGGTTTCAGGTTATCTGTTATCTGAATTATGGTGGCTTGTACATTGTAATTTTAACCACAGTCCTTTGAACCATTATAAAATCATGGTAGCCAGTTTTTACATCTTAAAGACCCCATGTCCAAGCCCATGAATCATTTCATGCACAACTGATTTTCGAGGGTTGCGAAAATCAGAAAGATTGCCATTGTTGTTATGTGAATATCGAATCTTTCAAAATCCATCTCTATTTAGGGCCATCGTGTATTTTCCACATATATACGTTTAACTGACGTTCTTTAGTCTTAACTTTTGTATATACAATGTATACCGTTTCCAATGTAGCTTTCAAATGTCTTCGAAATCCCGGTTTAGAGTACCCTGGGTGCCAGAGGTTCTACTGCCCTCTCTAAGCCAAAGTTTAGGATTGACGAGAAGGCTGGGGGAACCTCTGGGCACGTGAAGTACAAATGTATGTCTGACTCTGTCTGAGTCAGAATTTGACCCTGGCCCTCTGATTGGCCTAGAGCCAATTCATTTGTAACCATTGATGCGATTGGATCACGCCATAGCAATTTCCAAGGCGGCATTGTTTACCCGTTCCGTGTCATTGAATCCGTCGCGTCACTGAAGTTTGCATGAGTTCCCTCAAGCTCTATAACACTCCTCGCCCCATGTAAGAGAATCCGGAATCCGTCACTTTTTGCTTTTGGAATCCGGAATACATAGGACTGGAATCCGGAATCCACTATGGTATGAAATCCGGAATCCATAGAAATCCGGAATCCATAGAAATCCAGAGCTTAATTATTTAACTTGTTTTTAAAATTATTTACACGTCGCTTACACTTACGGTTACTAATTGTTAGTTGATTGACGTCAGATGTCAAGGTTGCTAGGTAACGCAACAAAGAAGACAATGTTTCCCAGAGCCCACGTATTGTTACCATCCTTAGCCTCTCCTTTCGCAATTTGCTTTTCGACAAAGGACAATTCCAAGTTTTTTGTTTCAGACATTCACCTTAAAAAAGATGTTTGTGTTTCACAAGTATAACAACATGAAGAAACATCAAAGTGGGTCGGAAGGATTAAAAAATTGTCAGTTTCCCTAGGTCCAATTGCTATTGCAAAAACACGCGAAAAAAAGGCATATACCGTTGGAGACTGTGATAATAATAATAATAATAATTAATAATTTAAATATTTATACAGGAGGCAAACCTCACCCTAAGGTGATTTTCAGGAAGGTCCTGTATTAGAGTAAAAAATAAAAATATAAAAATGTCTATGAATCTATAAAAGCTTAAAATCTAGTAATATAAGGTATTAATAAAAAAATAGCTATAAAGATAATAATAATAACAACAATAACGTACTACTATATATAAGTAACTAGATAAATCGTTTAAATTGATCTAGATTTAGAAAGTTTCTCGTGCTCTCAGATAGCAAATTCCAGTCCTGAATGGCATGAAAACAAAGGCGATGTTGGGCAAACGAGCTACGCCGGAGATTTAAGCTTATAGATGTCGTTCTTACTTCTGGTATTGTAGTCGTGCATGTCTCTCTTAAAAGTAAAATCCCAGTCTATAAAACCATTTAAACATTTAAAAACAAATAAGATACGGTGCTTTCTGCGTCTCTCTGATAAGGAATCCCAGCCAAGTTCTTCCAAGGCCTCTTGAAATGGGTGCAAAAGTGAAGTTGAAGGGGTGATTAAAGTAACAACTGCGAGTCCCATGGGAATTGCCGTTACAGAAAACAGAAAATGGAAGAGTCTTCGTAACCTCCAGCAATGAACATGCTATCTACAGCATCAACAAAGAAAAGTTAATAGCAGGACGTAATCTACCAGAACGGCCTATATTTGGAGGAGATGCTGCAGGCCACCGTGATGTTTTGAAGAGCACATTGAATATGTTCTCTGCCGTTTGCACATACCAAAACACAGTTTTGTATGTGATACTGGCAATAAAGCTGCCAGGATGATAACATTGGCTAAATGACTCATTCCACTCCAGCGTGTTATGGAAAATTACGCCAATGTCTTCAAGATCGACAAAAAGGAGAACTTAAGTGACACAACAAGATTCCTGGATGTTGTCGCATTTTTGTAAGGCATGAAGAGTATGCATTTGAAATAACGTCTGGGAAACGAAACAAAAATGGTCCAGACATGGAGATTTCTCGGACCACGAGCCAGTCGTTTGTCATTGCCCTTGAGTCGCTCACCAGTCTAGTCAATACTATCAGAGAAATTGGGAAGGATGTCCTGGATGGCATTAAATTTGAAAGCTTAACAACTTTGGCAGTGTAAAGCTTTTTCAAAGGAATGCACGCTGACCACGACATGCCAACAGTACTTCAATATGCATACAGAACTTCACCTGAGTAGGAAAGAGGGGTGAGACAGGAAAATGTACGATCAACGGACGACAGATCTGACCGGAACACTGCCTTGTGCTATATATAGCTTCAGATCAGCAGTAATAATGGCGGTAATAACTCATCAACTACACCCGTGTGGATACCCTTCACCTTAGCTCCAGAAGAGGAAAACAGACTCCGCCGATTAGCTAATGGAGATGACATCGAAAACAATGATATTGACCAAGATAGGCCAGTTGAAGATCTAGAGGAGATGAATGGGGCTGTCAGACCATTATTCAGTCTGCCCCAGCAAGACCGGCAGGGCCATAGAACTACGAGCTTTATCCTGTAAAATGTCCTGTGTGTTATAATATGGCGATTTTCACGAGTCAAGCATTTTTTCTATAGGCCGTTGTGAGGTTTTCTCAAGCTGATTCAGGTGACCCTACAAGATGTTAGTGGTACTAGATTTTAGGGAAGGGACTAGTTTAGGGAGGGTCATCAAATTTTAATTGTGTATTCAGTGGAAGGGTAACGTTTTTTAGCCCATATATATTATTTGAAATTCCCTGATACAAGTTTACGATTTTTGTCAATACAACATGAAAAAGTATTTTTACTCTTTTCATACCTTTGTTGGGGAGCAGCCTCATAAATTGAACAGTAACAAGTATATAGCAAAGTTTTAGACATTGGAAGTTATTTCCCACCAGGTCAGGTAGAATGTGCCGAATGTGGAAAGGAATCTCGATGATATGAAGCAAATAAATGTATTTTCCATAATCCATAGACACAGCAAATCCAGTAGCTCCTCACCCACTCCCCTACCCCCCCCCCCCCCAAAAAAACCTCGCTAAATAATGACCGGTCCCTAAGGCTAACTTGTAGGTGTCAAATTGGCAAATAACAACGAATTATGCATGTACTGACCATGAAAGATCAGTATGGGCAGCATGCAAGAGACATAAGGTAATGATAAAATTCGTAAAACATAGCTTGTACAAAAACGCTAGAATCTCAAATCCAGAAGGTTGGAATCCGGAATCCAGAAAGATACGTAGGAATCCAGAAGCCAAAGTCGCCGTAGGGTTGGAATCCGGAATCCAGAGGCTGGGATCCGGAATACCGGACCTTGGTGGATTCTCTTACATGGGGCGAACACTCCAGAAAACGGCTGAATTAAAGGCCATTTAAACCAGCTGACCTATTCTGTGTATAAGTGCTTCAGCCCTTGGGAGAGGAAAGTGTAATTTATTTCAGCTGTCCGAAAGTGCTGGCTTTTCATAAACCTTTTCATTAAGCCTATGTGGACAAAACCGGTTTAATCAATGGTTTCTCAGGTGTCAATCAAAAGATATTAGTCTGGCATGGAAGTGAGATTCATACTTCACGTGCCCAGAGGTTCTCCCAGCCTTTTTGTCGATCCTAAACTTTGGCTAGAACCTCTGGCACCCAGGGTAGGGTTAGAGTGGGGAGTAGAAGAAGGACGAAGAAAGACTACAGAGAGAGGTGAAGCAACTCCACAAATAATCCTTCAGCAGTCCAGCTTTTGCTTTCTGTACGTAGGTCTACAAAAGAACACTTGCAGTTCAAAAGGACTACTATCATTTCGTGCAATGATTCATGGACTTGGACACAGGGTCTTTAACAAGCCAGTACGGGTGACGTTACCAATACACTGTCATTCAATGAAGAGAATAGAGGATATCTACCGGTTTCTTTTTACTGTTAGGTTTACATGGGATTGTGGTCAAATGTACAGCACACTACACAGAGACGAGTATAATAGCCAGGCAATAGGTCATATTTCCCTGGCTGTTCTCAACTTTGGACCGGCTATGGACAAGACAGGGGCATAGCCAGGAGTTCCACAAGGGGGGGTTCCGAGGGGGTGGGGGATTTCCGAGTCTGGCGATCCATCATCTTACAAAGCTTTTTACCCTGTGGAAATCACGAAGGGGCCAGGGTTCTGGAACCCCTGGAACTTCCCCCTGCAAGAAGTAGATAATGAAGATATTAAATATGTTAAACCATAGTTGCCCCCTCTACACTTCTGCATGGCCCTGTTGGAGCAGATTTCGTATGAGTGGGGCAAACTACGGCACCGGCTACGGAACGGTTACAGTACGGCATGCCGTGACTTTGAAATGGTTTCCCATTGATTTGTCCTGCTGATCCAATCAAATTACAGTTATGGTACATCATGGTTACAGCATGGTTACGGCAAGGCTATGGACATGCCGTAGTTTTATTAAATAATATGAAATCTGCTCTATCTACAAAAGTTGCTACATGTACATCTACATGTATACTACACTAACCTGGCCGAGCTGAACAAGGGCATCAGCCTCGTCAAACTTATTGTTGTTCTTCTGAGCCACTTGCAAGGCTTTCTCTGTGAACTTGAGTGCCTCTGAGTCACTCCCCATCTTCATCAAGTGACTTCCAATACAATAACAACAACGGTATTCTGTATTCACTAAGTCCAGATTCCTGAATGAATTGAGACAAATAAAATAATAACATCAAACGTTTGGTCAGGATGACTTAAAATGTAGATATTACTGTTATTGTACAAAATGTAGTTATAGAAGGTTAAATTGAATGTTTTCCCATATTTGTTGTACAGTAGTCAGGTAGATCATAAGTACAAATGTAGATGGGGTAGGAATTAGCTTTTTTGCCACTAGTACAAATTTGTAGTTCATTTTTTTCAAACTAGCAAAGAAACTACCTACATGTACATGTACATGAATGACAAAAATAACAATCAGTTCAAGCTATAACTGAAATCAAGTTTCTAGAATAAGCTTTTGTAATCCACTTTAATCTTTGCCATTCTCTATCATAAAAGTTTGAAAATCATATTAGAACATTCACATGGTATAATAATCTCTTCGATTTTTGTAGTTTTGTTTTGAAGAATATTAACTTGAAGGTTCAATTCGATTGACAGTGCATGCCCCTTTTTAAAGTAAAGCATAGACTTCCACAAGTCGACCACAACATTTTTTCAGGCGAGAGTAGCATTTTTTTTATCCTGCTGTCACAACAGGCAAGCAACAAAGTCGCAAGTGGTCTACTTGTGCTATGGTATTCAATTAATATTTTGCACCAAAAAACCAGCCGAGATGATGTACATCTGTACCAGGTTTCTTGGAGGCAGGACCAGACAATATCTAGACAAAGTGTGGTGTAATTTGATATTTTTCGCATAAATCTACAAAGACTTGAAAATTAATGATTGACAGGTGTGCACTAAAGCTATTTTGATTGGCCACTCTTGTAATTTATTCATAGACCCAAAAATCCGTCGGTAATTTTGGCGCAAAACAAGGATGAAAAGTCCCTTGTTCAGCACTAACTCAAATCACAGAAAAAGTAGGTGGGGACTTTGACTAAGTCTAAGTACAGTATTGCAGTATCAATGGTAAAGCTAGAGCTCACCTTGCAAGAGTGAGGGCCTTGTCCATGAACTTTCGTGCATTGGAAATATCACTTTTGCTGTCATAGACAAGCCCAAGATTGAGGTATAACCTCGATCTCATCTCCTGGACCTCTTTTTCATGAACAAACTCTTGCAAATGATCGCACACTGACAATCCTTCTAGGTATGCCTTTTGAGCCTCCATTAAACTTTCATCAACCTCAGCTTGGTCAGTGATGCTATCTGTGTAAACAAACCACGTCCGACCAATAGTAGCCCAGGCTCTTTGCTGTTCAACTAGATTTGTGGCAGACTTCGCTAACTGCAATATTTATTCATAGTTCTAATAATTAGTATTATAAATCAAAAGTGAAAATAAATAGAAGTTGTAAACACAAAACTTTGTGTAATATGGGTGTGTACTGCAGCCTCCTCCGCAGCTGTAAATTACGATACATGTACATGTACTTTATAAAACATAAACTATAACTACATGTACATGTACATGTATTTACAATGTATGTGCACACTGTACCTGTAGGTGCAGGTTTTGATGAAACAAAGCCTCTTTGTGCTTGCCAAGGGCACACAGACACTCTCCAACTTTTCTGTGGGCTATGGCACTGCCAATAGAGTCTTGTCCTGCTTCTGAGAGCTGAACCTCCTGTTTATGCTCCTCAACAGCCTTCTCATAAAATCCTGGAAATAAATTGTTTCCAGTATACATGTATGAAGCTAGTTACACATACAGAGAAACATTACATGCAATACTGAGTGCTGCAAGTTATACATGTATAGACAACCATAAGTTTTCCACTGAGATATAACATGTGGCCTTATTTATTGATTTATGGTTACCTGACAAGTAATAAAAACAAACTACAGTGTACATTTGTATTTCCCATGCAGGCAACATTTTTGATAACTACATGTACATGTATGATGTCAGAGGGTAACAATTATGCACCAACTATTGCCACTGGTGTTGTGGTGCCACTGGCTATCTAAAGGTGGGAAATATTTCTTTAGCAAAATGTCTAGATCTTCATCAGAAGAAAAAAAGCATTTAAAATGGAACCAGCTCCAAAGAAATAATTAATATCTTCATCAAGCATGAGAGATAAATGACTAGCTAAAAAAGATGCAAGAAACACACAAAATGCTACTAAAAATGCAATAATAACTCTGGCAGCCTCGAAAAGCAGCTTCCCGAAGAGAAGACATTAGAAACCTCACTTCTATCAAGTAGTTCCTGTACAATGTACATGTATTTATGCACAACTTTACCTCTTACTAGTAAAACCTATGTCTATATTTTATATACATTGTACATAACACTTAATGACTGGTCACTCAGGAAACCAGTGAGATTTGTTTCCCTAGACCCTGTTACCCTCGACTGCATCTCAGGAAACATGAGATTCTTGGGAAACAATTGAAAACTCACTGTTTCCCTTGGGGCCAGTCAGTGTTTATTGTTATACAGCCATAAGTTTTCCAGATATACCAGTAACGTGTGCCCTCATTTATGGTCACCTGACGAGTAACAAAACAAAATGTTGCCCATAGCTACATTGTACACCCTGGCTCACAAAGCATAATGGTTGACATACATAGTTCCCTTTTTGTTCCACAAGGACAGCAGTCTATGCTCATGTCACCGATCATTTTGGAGAAAAATGTTTGATAGGTTTCCAACAGAGTAGGATGTTGGTCTGATTGCTTTCTGTTTCCTGCATGTCATTCAATGATTTCAAGAAAAAGTGCTAAACATAAAATGCCCTTACTCATGATCAGTGCCATGATTAAGGACCGAAGCTCATACTTTTCTGTAACAATGCTTTGAAGTCCAAATTTCAAGTGAAAATTCAACCAAAATGATGCATGCAAGCATGATTTCCCAGTGAAAATGACACATACATGTATGCAAGCATTTTGCAGACCTCTCCTTGAAACCAGGGATTTTGCTGGAATTTTATAACATCTGTCGATTGTCCCAGCTAGTGTGAGATCAATACCTATAGTCAAGGACAATAATCTAGTAGGACAGAGGCATAGCGAGGTCCTGAAAATGGGAGGGGAGGGGGGGCAAAATGATGAATACTGGGACATATTCATATTTGATGACTTCTGTCAATCTCTCTTCTGCCAGTCCCAAATTTAATTGGCTTGATTACTAAACTAATAGAACTCTTAACTCTTGCGATTTTCCCTTTAACCCCGGTCTTTCTTGCAATCTGCCGAGTCTCTGAAGATAATCTGACGAGAAACCATTTAGAACTGCTCCCATGATTTCTACTGCTGACTGGACATGTGCACATTTTGCAGAACTTTTGTGACAATGTTAATGTATGGAACCTTTCCTATATATGTTCTCATAGATAAGGCACACCCTAAGTTTTAAATGAAGATTTCAGGTTAAAAAGTTCTGGCTTACATGTACATGTATCTACATGTACAGTATGAGTGTTTACAGTAAAAGTATTAAACTACATTGCACATACCATACTGTGCAAGCAGTTCACCAGCGGCATTGCAGAGCTCTGCCTCCCCTGACAGGTCACCTTTATCTTGAGCCTTAGCCTTCCTCCTTTGTAACTCTGTTAGGGGCCATCAACGAATTTAAAAAAATATTAACATCAAATGGACATTAACCCTTTCACCACTGGAAGTGTTTGGGCTGAATTGGTGAAATGCAGAGTGCTAACTCAACCCTCCCCTCTCAGTTCCAGTTTGGCTTGCCCGGGTAGTTAAATACTGCTGACTTTTTAAACCAAGGACTCAAACTTTCCCCATGATGCCATTCGGCAGAATTCTATGGACTCGTCGGCGGTAAGTATGCTTTCTTCTGTAGGATTTCCAACGAAATGTGCTCTAATTTTGGACAAATAATTAAGCCACTGTAAGAGATCTAGAGGACATCATTAAGTCTGATGACGGCTGAAAAGTAAGTACTACTTGGTTTGCTTTTAGTAGGCCTTGTGAGTGGTTTCACAGGATTTTTCTGTTGTGTTTGTGCTTTGAGACATATGAAATAATTCTTCACTGAAATCCTTGAAATCCTGCAGTTGGCAGTCTTTTCCCCCTGCTCAACCTATTACGATGTGTTTTTGTCACTTTAAAGCAACGGCTTGAGTCCAAATCACCGCTCTTCAGGTTGTAGGGGTAAAAGACTACAGGAGTCCCAGAGGGGGGGTCCCCTTGTGAATTTTTTGTTGATTACCCAGCATGCAATTGGAGTTGGGAGCAGGAAAACATGGTGGAAAGAAGTGCAGCATTAAGAATAGCACGCTTCACAGTCGCTAGGTGTATTTTGTGCAAACAAACCTGCTGGTTGGAAAGATTAAACAAGGTACTGTAACAACTAAGTGGTTATTTTGTGTTTGCTTTTGATTTCAAGTGCGAATGGGAAGGCTTTCTTGAGCCGATTTTCAGCCCCTCAAAATTCGCGAAAATCGAAGAAACAAACAGTGATCTCCAAAACAAATGCGTTTTTCTCCAAAGTGGGTGAGTCAAGCGATCCCTGTTATAGCTCTGACTTTGAAGTTATTCATCCCTTGAAATAGTATCGCAACATTGTACATGTATGTCCAGCATGTCTAGGTTTGATGCAATAATTTTTCCCAGGTACATGCTTCATATTGGCCGCTTTTGAGGCCTGTAGTGGTGAAAGGGTTATTAGCCCTCCCACTTCCCCCACCCGCTTCCTTTCTTGTTCCACTTCCTTTAGAAAATTAAATGGCAACAGGGCCAAATTGTCCCTTCTGTCTCAATCTCTGTAGCCTGCTTGCAGGCGGTGGATGGTGTTTCTTCGCACAGCAAACGGATCATCGAAGCGGCCACCATATTGGCCGAGCGTGATTGAGACTTGGGATCGAATGACAAATGGAGGGGGGAGGGGGAGAAGCAGAAAGGAAAGACCGCCTGCACGAAAACCCTTGGTTTCTGAATATCCGCCCACCACGGACATGACTTCCGTTAACTTGTAACCCATTCTTAATTGACCAATAGGAATCGACGTGTGACAGCCAGCCAATTTTTATTTGGTTTATGAAGCATATTTAAAACAAAACTTTGCTCGCTGTCAAATGCAATGCAAAATGTTGGTAAAATTGTCAATTGGTTCTCAGATACGGAAATTTTAATAAAACCAGCTATTTTTGTTCAAAGTTCTCCATGGAAAGGACTGCAACAGTACCACTTTAGAATATATATGTAGACAGTTTAGCTTGTTGCGTTCGCCCCATCAGCCTCTCAAAGAGTTTGCAAATCCTCCAATTACATACCAACATTACAAGATGTAGATAGAGAGCAGTCCAGCACTGCAGCAGCAGTCTGGCGAACCAGAAGAGGTGCAATACAAGCGGCTGCTTCCTTCCTTAAAAGAATTAAGTTCGCATAAAAAAAGTTCAGAGGACAAATACAGGATCGAAAAAAATATTTAAACTTCAAAGAAAACTCTGATGGAGACAATGTTTTCTCAGAACTCGATATTGAAGAACTTGCATGTGGACAAACAAACTACGAGTGCAAAGTACACAGGTAAATGTTGTGATGAGAGAGTAGAAACGAGAAGCTCTTTCTCTGAGAAGTTGAAGTCCATCTTAGTGAATGTTTGCCGAAAGAAATGGACGATCGTTGCATAAATGTATTATGGCGGATTTCTGATTATTTCATCTACTGTACATCGCTACTAAGTTCAACGGCCGTGAAGTCAATAGCCGGATTGCATCTCTGCAATTTGGTCAACAATAACACTATTCAGTAGCAAATTAAATAACGGTTCGTTGTCGAGTTCTCTTTACCGTAAATGTCATACTCTTTCCAAAGCCTGTCGAAAGCACAGCCATCTCTAGGATATCTTTACCTGGACGCCTAGGCTCTGTATAGCTTCCTCCTGCTCCGTTTTCAAAGTACGGCTTTACCCATCCGCGGAGACTGAAAACCTCTGGAATCAGGGTAAAGGCGAAAGCGAACTTTGAAAACGGTTTACGAACTTGCAAAAAGAGAACTCAACAACAAACCTCTCGCAGTTCGCTGATCGTCGCCTTTGCGGCTCTTTCTCCATTGCTGTTCTCTCTAGAAAACTCTGGAACCAGGGTACTTCACCTTAATCTTCAAAAAAGACAAAGCTTTTTGTATTACTCGCCATATTTTATCAACTGCAAGCTCAGTACACAACACTTTATATATTCTAGTTACGTCGCTTTGCAGCTTGTGAGGCTACTCTTATTCCTTTCAGTTCTTGCTTTCAACACTTGCCGCGATAAGCTTTGATTGACACTGTTTCAGCCAATCATATACCCTATCCGCTGGTGGACGGGATCTAACTTTTGTACTTTTGTACTTTTGTATTTGTCATTCTATCCCAAGTGTCAAATATCATGCTCGGCCAATATGGCGGCCGCTTCATTGATCCGTTTGCTGCGCGAAAAAACACCATCCACCGCCTGCAATCAGGCTACAATCTCTGCAGCTATTTCAGATTACTGGTGTCTACTCATGTAATGTGTGAAATTTAATCTATGACAAAACAAAAATTGTTGTTGCTGTTACATAACTTCTTAGGCTAGATTGCAGAATACCCCACCACTTCGAAAGATCACTTGAAAAGCCCTTACAAATTGTGCAAAGTTATCCATTTAGCTCAGGTGTATTTAGACTCGTTCTATGAATGATTTGGAGTTGAAAATGGGTAAGATTTATTTGAATTTCAGGGTTAGGTTTTTAGAGGGTTTGTATGAGAATTTGAGAAAATGCATTATTAATGAACCAAGTGGTGGGGTATTCTGCAATCGTTCCCTCACCTTTTAGCTCTTTCTCCAGAGATGGATCCATCGATTCATAGCTTTAATACTCCTTTTAGATCTGCAAAAATGGCGGGTCCGGTCTCCTTCCACATAAGTTGACCGCGCGTGTTTCACCGCTGACCACGGTCACAAAGCTAAATCCCGAAAACCACAGGTAGCCCAAGCTCAGTCATTGCCAGGGGCACCATATTCCAACAATGACACTTTCCACGGGGAATGGCATGGATTTTTTGCCACTGGATAGTGGATCTGTACAGGTCCGCCAATGATCCCAAAAATGGACCGCAAGTGATAACGGCTCGCAAATGATCCCCATTGGATCCCCACATATCATACTGCGAAAAAAATGTTGAATGGCATGGAATCTGGTCGTTGGATTCAATGTTTTAGAAATCAAAATAGTTTTCTTTTTCAAACAAACGGTACCTTTTACGGTGGCTCGAAGGACCAATTTCTTTTATTTTTCAAATCCTGGGTTAATTCATTAATTTTTAGATGTTTTTTTTATAGTTTTTCTTAATCGGGAGTATAAAGACTCAAAGTTAAAAATAAGAAATTAAAGTTAAGCAGGAGAATAAATAACCCGTGGTATGGTGGCTTGTTTGGCCCATTCAAAAATTGTTTTTTAAACCCGAGTCATTTTTCAAACACAAAACATTTTTTTTGGGGGGGGGGGGGGAATTATTTGCTTTGGAAATAAGAAAAAGTAATTATATATTTTTTTAGCATTTCTTTTCTTAATCCCGAGTTCCTCAGTAAACCAGAGTTCAATAATCCCGAGTCCTTCGTCGACCGTTCTTATTACCAGAAACCGGTTAGCCTGTTTTTAATCATCGGGTCAATTATTCTGACTCAATTTTGTTTTCATTTCCAGATATCTCATCCTGCTTGTCAGTATCTCCTATTTATAACACACAAGGACACAATTTCAAAGTAATAGCAAAAGTAATAACAAGCGGTAACAGGCAGGAGCGAGGTGATAATCGCGCCTTGTTCACGAATGTCAATTACAGACACTGCGAAGGTTGTCAAGATTGGACATGTCGCTGACGACATACGATTTTTATGGACAGGTGTGATCCGGGGTCGATAGCGTGACGTCATGGAGATTTTGATGGACATGTTTTAAAGGGGGTATCCCTGCCGGAGACAATGGTTAAAAATCATTACATCATTATTTTGGGGATCATTTGCGGGCCTGGGATCATTTGCGAGCCGGGATCATTTGCGGACCTGTACAGTACCCCTTCGGGGTTCGGAGCTCGCTCGGCACTACGAGTTTCGTGCGCGCCAACATTAATTATTGTCAGAGGAAAGTCGCAAGATGGCGGCTAAACCTGGAAGACAAAACAGGCAAGTCTGCCGTGCTCCCCTGGTTGAAGCGAAGCCTATGTTGTCTACTTACTAACGCTATCCCTTAACAATATTTTGTGGAATAGCTGTATTGTTAGTGGGATTATATTCTGATATACTAAACATACTCTTTATTGTTTTTGTTCACCGATTCAAATATGCTCAGTCTCCTAAAGTTAATCATTTTAAACTAATTTATGGAGTGACTAATTACTCGGACCGCGTAAGCGGACCCGCCTCTGCGTCTGTTACACCTCTAGGCCATGACCATGTTATAGATGTGGGCCTGATGAATGAGTTCTCGGATTACACGGCTACCGCGCCGACGCGTAATACTTCAATACTCTATTTTTCTTTTCATTTCTTCCCTAGACAGACAATAACTACCGAAGGCACACTGTAAGGTATGTTTAATTTTATTAAAATTTACATTGAAAATCGAACACAGAAAATTCCCATACAAACGCTGTAATTATTATAATTGACACGTAGCGAACTTGGGCTACCTGTGGTTGAAATAGCGAATTAACGCAATGAACCGTTGCGAGACTGTTGTCCAAGTCAGTATTAAAGGGGCCGTCTCACCCACAGTGCTTAGCGTGCTTTTGTTATTGTTTATATCCGGGACTTTGACCCCTTGATCACGGCGGGAACCTCACGAACCAGAAGTTTGATTTGAACATGGATGACCTTGATGAAACTAACAGTACCTTACAAGTTGAACGTGAAGCCAACAAAGTGTTATATAGCAGTACTTGGGTGTACTATAACATTTACCACTCACCCGTCGCTGCTATAAACAGAACACTCTCTCCGGGTAATACTAATATTTATGAAAGCGAGTGGTTTCTCTGGGATTTCTCTCCTCGGTTTTATTTTTACTTGCAGACAGAGAGAGAGAGAAAGAGATCTCCTAGCAGGCAATCTCGTTGCTGGCAGTAGCAGAGAACCAGTTCAAGAGAGAACAGTGAACGAATTACAGCTCGATCGTTTCAATGGGAAATTATTATCACGGCGGCTCTGTTGTCAAATTTTGTGCGAGTCATAAACTTTGATCGATCATCTCGGCGAAATCACGGCGTGAAAGCCCTTCGAAACCAGAGAGAGTCCTGTTTCCACAAGTTAAATGCCGAAGCTCTCAAAATGATTTTAGGAAATTGCTCAATTCTTTTCGGGTCGACCAAGCGGAGTTTCGTTGCCTATAATATTTTGTTCACTATAATATTTACCGCTCACCCGTCGCTTCCAAACCCTGTCATCAGTACTATAAACAGAGAATAATAATTATGAAAAGAGAGGTTTCTCCCCTCGGTTTTATTTTTTCCTGCAGAGAGATAGAGAGAGAGAGCATCTGCTAGCAGTAAATCTCATGAATCAGTTCAAGAGAGAACAGTGAACGAATAACAGCTCGCTTGAATAGGAAATTTTATCATGCAGCTTGACTGTCAAATTTCGTGTGAGTATAAACTTCAAACGATCAACCCGGTGAATCCGAAAATATCGGCAAAATCACTGTCTAATAGCCCGAATTCCGCCCTTTGAAACCAGTGAGAGACCTGTTTCCACAAGTTAAACGCCAAAGCCCTGAAAATAATTTAAGAAACTGTTCTTCAAGTGGAGTTTTGTTACAAATTGTGGCACGTAAGCCAGCTACGGTGTTCAAAAACCCAAGTCGGCTCAAAGATAGTAGATACTCGAACTAAGCGCTAATATATCTTTACATATAAATATTAATGGTCAGAATAGCTTCTCCATGTTGTAGGTGGAAATCGTGGACACAAACGGATAATTGTTTCCTTTCGTTGAGTACGAACGAGACTGGCACCATCAGAGAACTACGCCGCCACCTGAAATAAAACTAAAATTTGCATGACCAAATAATTTAAAACACTTAAATAAGAGGCTCAATAGGAAGAGCAATAAAAAAGGTTCAACCTAGTATGATTTTTTTGACGATAGCTGGAAGGATGGCAGAGATGTAGAGAAGATTAAAATCACTGCCATAAAAGTCTGGATTTCGATGGCATCGAAAATGGCCGCAATGCTATGTGAGCGCGCTAAGCACTGTGGGTGAGACGGCCCCTTTAATTGCTGGGCAGCGAGCGAACGGATTCGTCTTTCCAAGTGTGAAATATCATACCGGAAATGAGTTATGTCGTCTTTGGCAGGACAATGGTTTAATAATAGCAACGAATCAGCTAATTTGTCTCTGGGTTGATTTTCCTGTTGTCAAAAGACGTTGGTGAGAGAATCCGTCGATATTTTTGATTTTTGATTGAAATGATGTGACTACGGTGGCTGCGCTGATAGGGGACATGATTCATGTTAGCCACCGTAGTAGCACGCTTACTCGTGGCCGCGAGTCGCTCATTGGCTGCGTTTTGTCTTCATATAAGCCAGTCTAGCCTTCTCCGCAGGCATCTCTTGTTGGGCTCCGGCCAATTCTCTACAGGGAGATCTTTAGAGTGGCCGAGCCTGCGGAGGAGGCTATACTTTGTTGTTGTTTGAGTTCATTTGAATTGCTTTGGTAGGTTTGATTGTTTACGAAGTCCAAGGACTACAGCAAAGCTGACAACGTAGGATTTTATATTGAATATTACAATATTTCGGCTGGCCAAACCAGCCTTCTTCAGGTACTTTATGTTACAAGTGAAGAGCTCTAAGGTAAGAAGATCTATGAGTGTGGTAAATTTCGCAATAGAAATTGCGGAAACGGGAAGTGACGTAGACCAAAACTTGAAGTAGCAAAATAGTATAAGAGATAAGCACTATGTTTTAAGCATTATGTTTTACCGTAAAGTGTTTTTTAAGCATTTATTACTGAATCACCGACAGCTGTCGCAGGACGGTATGTTCTGATACTCAAACACTTAGTCCACTGATGATCAAGAGGTATAAAATAATTAAAGTACGGAACTAGTACTGAACTGACCACACTGAGTTTGGAATTACCGTAGTTGTGTTTTTGTGCTATTCAAATGCAATGTCCCGGGAATTTTCGTAGAGTCTATAAGGGCTAAAGTGAACAAGTTGCACCGTAAATACGTTGTCGGTAAGTGGTCGGTAAGTGGTCGGTAAGTGGTTGGTAAGTGGTCGGTAAGTGGTCGGTAAGTGGTTGGTAAGTGGTCGGTAAGCTGTCGGTAAGTGGTTGGTAAGCTGTCGGTAAAATTGTGTCGGTAAGTGGTTGGTAAGCTGTCGGTAAGCTGTTGGTAAGCTGTCGGTAAGCTGTTGGTAAGCTGTCGGTAAGCTGTCGGTAAGCTGTTGGTAAGCTGTTGGTAAGCTGTCGGTAAGCTGTTGGTAAGCTGTCGGTAAGCTGTCGGCCGACCACTTACCGACAACAAATTTACGGTGCAACTTGTTCACTTTAGCCGTCTATAAGTCCTGTAGTAAGCTTGTAGTTCTACGTCTTTTGTACCCCGAATTTAAAGTAATAGCCTGCGAATACAGCCGCCTCACATCGGGTGGAAATAAGCCCCCCGATAGCTACGAAAGTAACGACTACCCGAAAGTAACGACCTCCAGAAAGTAACGACCCCTGAAGGCTTCTAAATCCGAAAATAACGAGGTCGTTACTTTCGGAACTTTACGGTATTATTCTCTCGTGGCAAACTACGTACTCTAACCCCGTAAGTAATATGTTCACCTCAGCCGGATCGTTTGCACTGACGTCACAAAAAAATCGCTCAAGAAAAAAAAATGACTTAGTAAAAACAATTTAATGTTGTGTATGGAGCAGGTAAAAATATATAGAAATAAACGAAATTTTGGAGCAATAGAGTGCTTCGTAACCGAGCTGTCGGACAAATATATTCAAGAAATTTAGTTTAATTAGTATGCGGCGGCCATGTTAGTGTACAACTTTGGTACACCAAGATGGCGTCCGAAAAAGTATGTTTTTTCCATCAACATGATTAACCTTCACTTCAAAACACTTTAGGTATCACTTTTAAAGATTTAGTCAAGTCTAACATTTTAAATTGGCCGAAATATATGGATTTTCATCAATGAGTGACATTTAGGAAACACGCTGAACTGGGCTGTCACAAAATTCAAAATACTGCAACTCAAAAACGAATAACCGTATCGACGTAAAATTTTCAAAGAATACTAAGAATACCGATAACTAAATCATGTTAAAAGAACAGCTTTATAGACCTTAAAGTTTAGATTTTAGAATTTTGATGACGTCACATGCAAATGCAAATAGCTATTTCAAAAAAAAATTGAGAACCGAACTGTTAAATTTCTTCAAGGTTTCGTCACATAAAAGTCGATTTATTTAACTACTTATATTTCAGTTCAACTTTCATTCAGTTCATGTGACGGGAGGACCATGCAAAAGTAAATATCTTCCATTTTTGTATGATTTGGTTTAGTTTTGGGCTTCCTTGAGTTACGTCAGCGCAGCGACATCAACTTACTGTCATTCAACTGTAAGAGGAAATAAATATAGTAACAAAGATACCGACGTCAAGTTTAGGTAAATATTAAAGAAATAGTTGGCGTCTGAAGCACAAGCTAAACCAATATATTTTCTAATAATTCTAAAACTGACTACTAATTAATAAAGGAACTGAACCCCTTTTAACCAAGTTTCAAGCAAAACCTTCCTATTACGGACTGTATCTGGCGGTGTAAGTCCATTCCCGCCGGAATAAATTAATTTCATTAGGAAATTTCAAAGAGGTAGATTCACCGATTTCTTGATCATTTTTTTTTTTTTTACAGGCTTTGTCGAAATTATTATCACGCGCACTGTCTTTTTACGGTATTTTGCCACGATGTATTCAGAGAAATCCCTCGAGGTTTATGCTGAAGAACTCGCAAACCGTAGTTTAGTTGTGGTGGTTATCGAATCCTTGGTTTGTGCGGTCTTCATCTTGACTGCGTTTTTTGGAAACGTGATCGTCTTGTGGATTGTCTATGAGAATCCAGGATTGAGGACAATTCCGAACCTTTTCGTGATCTCCCTCGCCATTTCGGATGTTGTAATGTCAGGTTTTTGCGCCCCGATGTGTTTGGCTACTCTTGGGCACTTTATCTGCAACGTCCAGGGTTTTCTGATTGTGGTTCTTGCTCGGGTGTCTCTACAGACAATGGCTTTAGTTGCTATCAACCGATTCTTCCTCATAGTAAAACCTAACCTCTACCGTAAGATATTTACGCTAAGGTACACAAGAATAATGATCATCGCTGCTTGGTTTTTTTCCTGCGCCGAACCTATCCCATATCTTGCCCAGGGGTATCGATACTTCTTCCATCCTTCGAAACTCTTTTGTTTCCCTGACACCCGAATACCATCTGTTATCATCACTGGATACATATGGGTTGGCTCCCCGATGCCACTAGTGCTGAGTTTCTGTTACTTCAAAGTCTTTCAAGTCATTCGCCAGCATCGTAAACGCCTCCGAGGAATGAGATCTAACCAAAACAAGAGGGGACCTTCGGTCGAAGATATTAATGTTACTTGGACTCTTTTTCTGACTGTTTGCGCTTTGTTGATCTGTTGGACGCCGATAAGTGTGAGTCGTAGACCTCATGGATTACGCCCGAAATACTCTCGCATCTCACCCGAGGAGAGTTTACGTGATGTACCTTTACTTGGGGCAAATCTCGACGGCCGTAAATCCATTTATCTATGGTGTCTTGAATAAATCTTTTCGCGATGCGTACATAAATCTATTCTGGAGGTGCAAAGGTGAAACAACTGTATTTCAAGTTAGCGCGGGAACTAAGAGAACTCAACAAGACAGTTCAACAAATTCACCCTTGAATGTCCAACGGGTTTCAGGACGGGCCGAGACGCAACTGAATACTGAGTATATTGCTTCGATAGAAATTTCTTAGCGACTTTAAATGCTAAGGGACTTAGTCCTCGAATAGAACCGTTACAAGAACTATACAAATAAAGACAAACGATTCCCTCCTCAATACCCCGTCTGGTAGAAATGCTACCTATGGTCCTAAACTATGGAACTCTTTACTGTTAAATCATCTCGGTTATTATATTTTAGTTGTGTATATGTGTGTTTCTATTAATAGATGTATAGATATGTTTATATACAGTCAATGCCAAAAAGGTTGTCCAGCAGAACATAATATAATACTTTAAGTAAAGGTCCGCGTAAGAACTGTAGTAAAAACAATAGAGCCGCGGCAATGAGCACATCCTCACGGTCGATTTTGCGTGAATATGACTTAAGTGCTGTATGAGATGTCTACAGTCCAAACTACACCCAGAAAATAAAGTAGTTTGTATGCTATGGGCTATTTTTACTGTGAAATCTCAAAGAAACCACCATTCAGCCAATGGGAAAGGGAGAAAACAAAAGATCTTTCGATCGCAAATTTGATAACTTTCCCCTCGGTCGATATTCTTCGAAATTAAACCATAGTCATTTTGATCAAAAATAAATTGAAACTTCAAAAAATATCATATAAAAATGCATTATTTCGATGGTTTTCTATTCAATTTATGAGTATCAACCAATGAAATTACGAGAGAGAAGAATAGAAAATTAACACCTTTTACATTCCTTGCCGTTCAGTGCTATCGTTCTTAACCGGACCACTACTTAATATCCATTGTTTTGGCCTATTGTCTTGGTCTAGACAATAGCCCAAAACAATGGATATTATAGTATTATATTATAGTATTATATTATGTTCTGCTGGACAACCTTTTTGGCATTGACTGTATATATACACAGTATATATATATATTAAGTATATAGAGAGAAGAAACCCATCCCTAATATAAACAATCAGAATAAAGGTGAAAGAGAACAATATGCCCTGAGTGGGATTCGAACCCACGGCCTCGGTATACTAGTCCGATGTGTTAACCACAACACCATCAGGACGACCACGCTGGCAACGCAGCCGACTTATTTGTTTTTGTGGTACCGTGAGACGGAAGTAGTATGGTAGCTCACTTGGGATCATATACCCTCTCCTGATTGGTCGAGAGCAAATCTGTGACGTCACAGTTTGTGTGACGTCACAGACCCCGACTCATCAGTTATAGATCCTAGGCAGGCCGCTGATTGGCTGCCGCTATTATAGATCCAATACGGGCTCAGGATTGGCCGGGATTTATAGATCCAATACAGGCTCCTGATTGGCCGGGATTTATAGATCCAATACGGGCTCAGGATTGGCCGGGATTTATAGATCCAATACAGGCTCCGGATTGGCCGGGATTTATAGATCCAATACGGGCTCGTGTTTGGTCGGAAATTTATAGATCCAATAGGGGCTCGGGATTGGGTGGGGATTTATAGATCCAATCCAGGGCGGGGATTGGCGGACCGGGGAACTACCCGGGACGTATAAAAAAGTGAACCCTCCCTTGTATATTTCAGTGTGAACGACGCCCCCCTACTTGCTACCCCCAAGAAAGCCCAATTCTACGCTTCGCCATGGACGTCACAGGCCCCCCAAGGTCCGCCGCCCGTCGCTTGGACCAGTCCCCACGCCACTATGCCCTTTACGGTTCCATCCGCGGAGATGCCACAGGGACCCCCACAGGGACCCCCACAGGGACCCCCACCGGTGCAACCCTTGGGGGTACCCCTGGGGATACCCCTAGAGATTACACCGATACCCCTGATTCCCTACGGACCCCCTGTTGGTACAGTGGCCGTGGGTCCCCCGCCCTCCCCACAGGGACGCCAGAACCCACCCTAGTGACAGCCCTGGACCAGTCCCACGTGGATCCGAGAAGACCTAGATTTTGGGGACAAACCGGCCCCCGAGAAAAGCCGGATACCCGAGATGTTATCCTTGTGGTCTTATATGAAGCAACCACTATGTAATAATACCTTGTGGTCTTATGTGATTCAACCACTATTTAATTGGAGACAATAAAAAGAGACTTTTGTTTTAGTAAAAACAACTTTGTTTTCACTATTTAAAATTAATATACAATGTGGCTTTGATTTACGAAGACAATCCCCAGGCCTATAGGGAAACCGGAGTGTGGACCCTTTTGGCTTTATTTGAGTCAGCCAATTATATGTAAGAATCTTGAGACAATAAAAGAGACTTGTGTTCGGTAAAAACAACTTTGTTTTCAATTTCAACATAATAATTACAATAATAATAAAAAATATTTACAAATATTTACAAGAGGCCCTATTTCGGGGCCCCATAGAGAGAGAGAAAGTGAACAAAGTATTGCTTTGGCCATCGCCCTATTATTGTTAAAAAAGTATTGTTTGGGCCATCGCCCTATTATATTTAAAATTACATGAAGTTGGGCCATCGCCCTATTATATTTGAAAAAGTTTAAAATTTTATTGAAATGGACAAATCGTCCTAATATTTTGAAAATAGAAAAACATAAAAGAGGAAATTGCCATGGAGAAAAAATATCAAATCATGCCATAGTGTTTAGCATAGCATTTTAATAGGGGTAAGGTAATAACCCCAAAAGTATCTAAATGATTAAATACGATAATTGATCCTACCCTTAAAAAAAACGAATGGGTAATTTCAGTTAAACAGCAATAACAATTTGGAACTCTCTTGTGTTTAAGGGCACGTATAAGAAATTTTGTAAAACAAGGGGCGCAAAGCGTTTCCCCGCAACACGGTAGTACCGGTAGTTGATTCCAGTGAAGATCTTCACACAAAAGACACTAAAAAATAAAAAAGATTTGCGAGGATAATACATTTTTTCTCCATGGCAATAAATATCCCCTACTACCGAGACTTTCAATGGAAGACATAACTGTAATAATTGTTAAATTTCTTTGTTAAAGGCAAATGAAAACTTGCCAAAGTGGCACAATGCCGAAAAACTACAATGCTACCTGACCGAATATAAAATTGATGGTTCATTTTTTTCATACATAGTAAGCATCGAGGGTGTATATCTGCCTTTAATGCCCATGCAATTAATTGTATGAAACAAGATCTACAGTAGGTCATCCCACAGCAGGGTATAGGTGGTAAATTAACGCCAGTTATATTGCCATCACACAGCAAACACTAAAAAATAAAATATTACTTGGCATGAAAATAAAGTTTCTTCCATTGGAAGCGCCCCCAACCATCCCAGTCCGCCAGATCGAGATAGACTGGATGGTGGGGGCAACGGTAGTAGACGAGTCCTCGATTGCAGTGAACTCGCACGACGGTCTTATTACTCTTACAATATTTGCACCATATGAAGCCATATTCAGTGATGGGCTCTACGTGGGATGCCCCATAAACCCCAGTACAATTAGAAAAATCACGACTGAACTGCATCTCCTGCCCCGAGTTTCCCCATGAGTAGTCCCCTTGGATACCTATGGTAACATGCTTTAGTAGGAACAGGCTAGGGTCGAAACGCTCTTGGTGCCATGCCTTTCTCCGATCTATTCGTTGCTGATGGCACACGTACTCTCCTATTCGAATCAAAACCTCTGCAGGGAGACCTGTCGTGCGTAACACCATCGCATGGGAATAATAGTGATTACGATTGAAGGACTGTTTCGGAAAAAATAAAAAAATAAAATTAAAAAAGAGGTACAACATGAATCATGCTTTAGAGGAATTTGTTTTATGAAGAGGCGCTCTTACCGAGAGCGGGCAGGTCCCGAGAGGACCTCCAAGAAAGCCTATAAAAATTAATCAAATTATTGTTCGTCGGGGAATTTTGCCAATAAAAATGAACGGTCCTGTTAAGCAGAGTCCGTCCGCTACACACTGTCTTTTAGGGGGGACGGGACGGAGAAGAACTTACAGGATCCATGTTGACATCATCAACTGCGTATACATTCTATAAAAAACAAAAACAAAAAGTTAGTGGTTGTGTCCCAAGATAAAAAACAATTCAGCAGGTACGTACTTCTCTTTCTCTATGGGGCCCGCGGTATGCCATCTCAAGTCTTTAGCTTCTTGTTGTTTAGCTTCTTGTTCTTTAAGCTGTAGAAATAAAAAGGAAACCAAAGGAAAGAAAGATTAGTACCAAAGCGTGTTGAATTTCAAGAGCGAATTCCGTGTACACTTACCTTCTTGAGATGTCAGTGGCAAAGGCACCGAACTTCATTCACCCCTATCATTTATAGATCATATACTGTGTCCTGATTGGTGCACTTTCTCGGGTTTTGATTGGTCCGTTTTACGCAACGTGCTCTATGAGTGGTGGACATTCGATCCGGTTTTGACGTTTTTTGCCAAACTTTTTTTCTGACCTCCTAAGAAGCTCAAATTCTACCCTAAATCATCGGGGAAATTTGCTATCTTTTTCTGGAGGTCTTCTTCCCAATCCCCTCTTAGTTTTCCACGTTTTTTCCCCCTTCATTCGACCCGGGAAAGGTGTTCTTGTAGACCCGAAACCTGTATGACCTTTGGGAAACCAGTTGAAAGTTACCTGATTTTTGATGGACCAATCACAAGGCGTTACGTAGTTTGTTTACGCGCCCTTTTCTTACTCAAGGTCAACCTTGTTTACGAACCTTTTTGTGGGAAGTCCAAGAAGATCAAATTCATCCTGAAAACATCGGTGAAATTTTCTAAAATTTTCTGCAGGTCTTCTTCTCACGGCCCTCTTAGTTTTCCCCCTTTTTGTTTTGTTTTTCCCTTTCACACTTTCCGGGAAAGCGATCCTTGACCGTCTGAAACCCCAACGCATCCCTCGGGAAACCAGTGGAGTGTTGGCGCGAACCTAAAAGGAGCCTAAACCCTCCAATCACAAGCCGAGGCTTATACACAGTACATATTTGCGCGCCTTTTTCTTACTCCGGGTCAACTTTGTTTACGTTGTTTCGGAGGGGCGATTTCGGGAAGGCTTTTTCGCTAGTTTCCTTGGCGCGAAAGTGAGGGCGGTTTGAAGAGGACTGTAGAGTGAGGTCTCCCGGGGGAGGGCCCGCAAAAATTCGGAAGAATAAGGGGTGGGGTGGGGGTGTTTGGGTGAATTCTTTCACAAAAAATAATAAAGAGAGTCGAGCTAGAACCAAAAACGGATCGAAATCCGCCAATCATGAGGGGTGTTCATTCTAGGGGAACCAATCACAGGCCGAGAAAAATGCACCAATCAGAGAGAAGTGAAAAAAATATAAAAGCGAGTGACGGTTTTTGGTTTGGATTAGTTTCACCACGATGTCCACCTTAAACTACCTAGATGAGGAAGGTGCGGAAGTAACCATTACAATTGAAGAAGAAAAAGTGGACAACCCCTATGCCTTATCATTACAGACCACACAGCCCCTCTCCCCCGTGGAGTCGGAGGAAATTCTCCCGCCCGCCGCTTCGGTTCCCGTAGAAGAGAACGAGGGGGCAACGTACGAAGAAGTGAACCCTTGGTACAATGAAGACACTACGTACGCGTTCCTCGAAGACACGGATTTTCCCCCGGACTACCCGACATCCTCTCAAGAGGCATTTACCATCCCCGAGGGGGAGTCGCTAGAGGGGTGTGGAATAACCGAAGAGGACGTCGAGAAACTAAACGCGGCATGGCCCCTCCCCACCGAGCTACCAGAAATTAGCGACCAAGATCTTGCTGAAGTTTTTCCCGAGGAGACCGACCCCGCCGAGCTACCAGAAATTAGCGACCAAGATCTTGCTGAAGTTTTTCCCGAGGAGACCGATACCCTCTGGGATGCAGACGCCTGGCTAAACGAGATGTTTCCCTCCACAACTCGGAAACGCACGGCAGAACAACGAGGTGGCGGTACGACTAAAAAGACAAAAACAATCGCCCCAGAAAGTGAAGTAAATGAAGAAGAAGAAGAAGACGACGAAGAAAAATTTGAGCTGATTCAAACAAGATTGAGAGCCTGTAAAAAATTTAAAACAACGTGTAAGGACTACGAACTGAAAATCAAGACAAGGTCCCGCGCGACTCTGGCTGAGGTAAGTCGAAAGTAAGACTACACTAATTTTGATGTGCTGTCATGACCGCGCGCGCGGTGGCGCATGGCTCTAAGGCTCCTGTTTGGAATCTCAAAGGAGAGGGGTGGGTTCAAACCCCCGCGCGTGGAAATATTTTTTCTTTTTTTTTTTATAATTGTTTTTCTTTCTCTCTCGCATCCCTTACTACAGAGAGCCTCAATTTTTTATTCATTTATATAAAAATAAAAATAAAAAAATATTTTAAATTTATTTATTTATGATTTTTTTTCTTTCATATACAGGCTCTTCAAGACGTGACTGTCGTTATAGAGAGGGTCCTGGACACCACTCTTGGGACCGCAAACCCAGAAGATCGGGTTAGGCTTACCCTAGACGCTCCACGCTTGGACTACCCACTTTCCTTTCCTTACCTGATGAGGTCTACCCTCACCCCCGCCCTGGTCATGGCCAGAATTGGAGAGCTCACACAATCCAACCAAGAGTTCATCATGCAGGGCAACTTCCATGTCCACGTGTTTCACGTGGAAATACCGAGGGCGGGAAGAGGTCGTACGGCCCGCTGTTCTACTACCGACTTGGAGAAATTCAAGAAAATTAAAAGAAGTATTTTAAGAATACGAAATGTAGACGAAATGTGTATGGCCAGAGGATTGGTCACGGCCCTAGCCAAGGCACAACAGCATCCACAGTACCAATACATAAGACTGGGGAGGCCCGTGCAACGGAATCTAGCTGTGGAACTCCATCGTCAGGCGGGGGTCCCTATTCAACCGTGTGGGCTACCAGAGCTTAAGCAATTCCAGGAGTTTTTTAGGCCTCAAGGTGTAGAAGTAAATCTGGTCTCCCGTGCACACATGAACAGTATTATCTACTCAGGCCACCTCCCCGAGGCACAACACCGCCTTTACCTGTACCAAACAGAGGACCACCACTATGACATCATCAACAATATGTGTGGGTTGTTGAACGCCAAGTACTTTTGCCCCCTCTGTAAGAAGACCTACAATAGTCCTATGCAGCACGTCTGTGACACGACATGTGTTTGTTGTGGCGTCAAGAATTGTTCACCCCTCCCCCCTGGAGAGAAATGGGATTGGAAAAAGTGTGACCAATGCCATAGATGGTTCAAGAGTGAAGGATGCTATGAGAACCACCGCCGTCGCCAACCCCACCTCTCGGGTCGAGGGTCTCTGTACACAAGAGAATGGAGCTCTTGCGAGCGGTACACCCGTTGTGTCCAGTGTGGGGTGACCGTGGACCATCTGTGCCGGAACCGTCAACAACCAGGGGTCCACGTGTGTGGGGAATACCGTTGCCGTAGTTGCAACACTATTGTCCCCCCGGACCATCTGTGTTACATGCAAGTGGCTGACCAGAAAGCCCCCAGGATAGAAGAAGAAGGAGGAGAAGAAGAAGAAGGAGGAGGAGAAGATGCCTACACGGCACTCCTGGCGGAAGAAGAGGGGACGGAGAGAGCCGCCGCGGAAGACGAGGGGAATGAGGACAAGTTCCGGTACCTCTTCTTCGACTTCGAAGCCATGCCCCTGGAGGCTCAGCACGTGGTCAACTTTGCGGGAGTCTCCAAAGTATGTGAGCTCTGTGTGTCCACAGACTGGACCACCTGCACTCAGTGCGGCACAAGGAAAATAGAGTTCAAAGGCCCCACGGCCCTCACCCAATTCTGCGATTGGCTCTTCTCGGGGGACCATGAAAACTACGTGTGCCTGGCCCACAACGCCATGGGGTACGACTCCTACCCTATCCTGGAGTACTTGTTTAAGAACGCCGTCAAGCCTAAAGTGCTCTTCCGCGGCGGTAAGGCTATGGTGGTGACCATCCCCGACTACAAGCTCGTCATCAAGGACTCTCTGCTCTTCATCCCGCTAGCCCTCAAACAATTCCCCGTCACGTTCGGTTTCCAAGCAGAAAACCTCAACAAGCTGGATTTCCCCATCTTTTTTAACAAACCAGAACACCAGCAGTACGTGGGACCGCTACCAGACCTTCATTATTACGACCCGGATTCACTGAGTCCTCAAGGCAAACAAGAACTAGTGGCCTGGCACGCGACCGAACGGGGCAAGGGAACGGTGTTTGATTTTCAGAAAGAACTGGCCCTCTACTGTCACCGGGATGTGGCCATCTTACAACGGGCCTGTTTAGCGTTCCGGGCTATCATGATGAAAGCGGCGGAGATAGATCCCTTTACCAGGACCGTAACGCTCGCCTCCATGTGCAACCTGGTTTTTCGAAAGAAATTCCTACGCCCTAACACCATTGCGGTCTTGCCACGGCTCGGTTACCGCCCCAAGGATGTGCAGTCGGCGCTGGCCCTTCAATGGTTGGCCCACGTGGAGCGGCGGGACGGAATTCAGATCCAGCACGCGGGCAACGAAGGAGAGAAGCGCGTGGGGCCTTACAAACTGGATGGGTACCACGCCGCCACCCACACGGCCTACGAAATCCAAGGTTGCTTCTGGCATGGATGTGATCGTTGTAACCACCAAGACAGAGTTCATCCCCTACTTCATTGTACCATGAGAACGTTGACCGACCGCGCCCGGGACAAAGTCGCGTACTTGAAACAGCAAGGGTACCGCGTGGTCCAGACCAGAGAGTGCGACATCAGAGCGGCCATGGCCTTGGACCCTACCATCACTGCCCTCGCACCCATCCCTCAAACCCAGCTTCCACTCGATCCCAAGAAGGCCTTCTTTGGGGGGCGTACCAATGGGATTAAGACCTACTGGGAAGCCCAGGAGGGAGAATGGATGGAGGCGCTGGATGTGTGCTCCCTGTACCCCTGGGTGCAAAAGACGAAACGGTTTCCGCTGGGCCATCCAGAAATCCTCACCGAGAATCTAGACCCCACCCTACCCTACGAGGGGTTAATCCACCTCAAGATTCTACCGCCACGCCGGTTATTTTTCCCCATCCTCCCAACCCATGTGGGGGAGAAACTTCTGTTTGCCCTCTGCCGGACCTGCGCAGAAGAAAAGAACCAGGAACCCTGTACGCACGATGACGAGGCCAGGGCTTTGACAGGGACCTGGGTAAGCCACGAACTCCACGCGGCCCTGCGCTACGGCTACCGGGTCATGGAAGTCTACCGTGTGTGGCATTATTCCGAGTCGGAACAATACGACCCTGCCACCGACACCAAGGGATTGTTCACCGACTATGTGAACACATTTCTTAAGATGAAGCAAGAGGCGAGCGGCTGGCCGCCCGGCTGCCACACCGACGCCGAGAAAGCGGCTTTTATAGAGAATTACCGGGTAGCCACGGGGATCTTGCTGGAGTGGGATAAGATCGTGTTCAACCCTGGCCTGCGGGCGCTCGCCAAATGGATCCTAAACACTTTGTGGGGCAAGTTCGGCCAGAAACAGAACCCTCGGCAGACGGAGTACGTCACAGAACTGGACCGCTACTTTGAGCTCATGATGAGCGAAGAGAAGGAAGTCCAAGACATTCTGTTCGTCCACGAGGACATGGTACAAGTGCACTACAACGCGACGCCACAACACATCGACTCCAACCCCCATACCAACGTCGTGTTTGCCGCCTACACTACAGCCCACGCCCGCCTGAAATTGTATTCGTACCTCGATCTATTGAAGGACCGCATCGTGTACCACGATACGGACAGTATATACTACACGCGGAAAGTTGGTCAAGTGGCACCCCCGGTCGGTCGATTTCTAGGCGACATGACCAACGAACTTAAAGAAGGCGAACACATTGTCCGTTTTGCCTGTACCGGGCCCAAGAGTTACGGGTACGAAACGAATCAAGGCCGCACCGTCTGCAAAGTGAAGGGACTACGCCTCAATGTGAGAAATCGTGCGATCGTAAACCTCGAGACCATGGTGGCCATGGTGCAAGGCCAAGGAGAGCCCACACGGACGGTGGTGACGCCGCACGCTATCCATCGCAACACCCAAGACAGGACGTTGCACACCCGCCCAGAGACCAAGACCTTCAAGGTGACCTACGACAAGAGGGTACTCCGCGGGTACCAGAGCTACCCTTACGGCTACTGAAAGAAAACAAAGAGACTCTAGAGGAAATGTTTTTATTGTAATAAATGGTTCAGTTCCTTTGAGCTGATATACCAAAGTCTCAGTCTTTATTTTAGAGGAACTCCATCTTGTAAGGCTTGAGTCTTGGATGCTTGTGCAGAAATCCTTCCCAAATACAAATATGATAGACCAACATCACATACAATCCATAATAGGTTCCTTCGCAGTCGCTCACCACATACTGCTTCCTTTCGCCTTCGCTCAGGTATTCTTCCATCCAGTTCCCAAACGTAGAATAGCACATGTGGCACTCGCCCACAATGACATCACCGCCGCCCTCAGCTCCATAGAAAGTAATATCTAGACCCATGATGTTCACAGCTTGAAGAGCACCGCGTAATGAGTGAGAATTGTAAAAGTCTTTTTTTCAAGTCTTTTTCTTCAGGGGTTTGACGGTCCACCGGCTGATACTCTTGCCTTGGCGCTTGCCCGACGTGGTCGTCGTTCGGATCGTTGTTTCGGTACGACCGTCTTTCGATTTGCAGCTCGTGATCTTGCGGACTGTTTGCGTGCCTCCTTGCTTGCTCTTTTTCCTCTTCCGGTTTGCTTGGGCGATTCGGCGTTGCCAGAGCGTTTGTCCCAATCCCGAGGGTCTCGTTAGGGTTCGTGCCATGGCGTTAATGAAGGGGGGTTTAAAAAGGTTGCCAATTTAAAGGCGGTTTTTCGGCGGAGCCTGTGCCAAACGAGAGGCGGCGGCTACCCCCACGGGACCCGCCACGGGGGCCCCCACGGGAAAAGGCTTTGTAGGGGGTCCTGGAGAACGGTGTTTCCTCTCGGCGGGGCGGGAGATCTTTGTAAGGGGTGGGTACTAGTAGGGGTTCTTCTGGAGTCGCGGCGGTGCGTTTAGGCCGGGGCGTGTACTCTTTCTTCTTGGAGATGAGATCCCGGGGGTGGCGGACGAGATCTTTAGGATTTTTTTCTTCCGCTAGAAATTGCATGAAATCACGGTAGCCGGGCGACGTGCGGGTGGAAGAAGGATGCACGGTTTCTTTAATCAGATCGGCAATTTGACTGCCCGGCAGGGTTTGCCCGTAGAGTTTCACTTCCCCTTGCGCATTCCAGGTAATTTTCTGTCCCCCTTTCAACTTCAACAGATTGACCAGCACCGACGCTAAAGGTTTGCTGGAGGGGGGAACTTTTCGCAAAGCACCCCTTTGGCTCTGGGTTAACACTTTGGCCGCCACGGCCGTGAAGGGACTAGGCTCAAGGGTTTCACGACGTCGGACGTATTTTTGGAGTAAATCTTGAAATTGGTCGGCGCTGGCCGGTTTCTCTGGGTTTTCTAGGACCTGCGCCATGGCCGTTTGGTACTGGCTGAGCACTTTAACCCCTTTGGTCGTGTCCACACGAAGCTGTTGTTCCAACCACCGCATAGACTCTTCCGGCACCAAGACCATGCGCATAGGGTTCTTCCCCTCGGCCTCTTTCATGGCTTTTTTCGTTTGTGTCGCTTCACGGTCCATCGCGTCACGGAAATTCCTACTGGGGCTGCTGGAGGGTGGTGTGGGGCCCGCTTCCTTTTCCCTGTCTGGGATTTCTTCTTGGGCGGCCGCGTCTTATACTTTCTTCGGATTTGCTTCGCCGCCCGCACGGTCCTGCTGACTTTTTTTCCCGGTACGGTTTGGCGCTGCCTTTTTCGCAGGCGGGCTAAAAACAACTGCCACCGGGCCGGGTCTGTACCCTCGGGCGCCGGCCAGTTGCGGATGGGTTGGACCATTCAGGACCAGATATGAGCCTGACTCAGTTCTCGGGCGTACTCTTCCGGGGAAGGGTAGGGGTTAGAGTAGTTTGGGTTAATATAACCTCCGGCTTGATCCAGAGCTTTCTTGGCTCCGTAAGCCACGCCTCCACTGATAGCTCCGGCGGCGGCCGCTTTGGCAGCAAAAACGGCGGCGGCAATGAGGGCAGCGGTCGTGAAAATGAAGCCTCCTCGCTGGCCCACGGCCTTTTTAAGCTTGACTTTCTGCACCGCTGTCGAGGAGGAGAGCAGAATTCTTTTCCTCACGGCCGGCGGCAGGGCTTTGTTGGCTATTTTTCGAAGTTTCACCTTGATGGGAGCAAAGACTTTCTTGGCGCGGGCCCCTATCGGAAAAGTTCCACGCAAGGCGTTGTGCACCACTTCACTGACGGCGTTGATTTGAGGGTGACTCGCGGCCCGGATGAGTTTCTTTTTCTGACCGAGATCCGCTTTGGCAAATTGTCGGATGAACAGCGCGTGACGTTGAAGCAAGGGGGAGGCCATCACCACAACTGAACGGTTTCCCTGCGGGACTTAGGCTATAAAGCTAATCCAATTCGATTTCTCCAGGGACTTCTGGGATCGTAAAGCACGTTGTCTCTGGCCTAGAAAAGGAGGATGGAAGGGGGATTTGTTGGGTCTCTTCCACACGGCCCCCTGAAGCTCTTGGATTCTTTTTACCGTCTTCTTTTTCTTAATACCCCCTCGTTGTTCTCTTAGTGGCAGTGGCTTTCCTACGAGATGCTTTTGTAGTTTGGTGTAGAGCTTGGGGTAGGACAAACCAGGGACAACCCCCTTGGGGGTTTGGGAGAGAAGCTTCAACAGGTCCAACGCATTGCCCACCCCCTTTTGATCCTCCTCCAGCACGTAGGCGCGATGCTGTTGTCCCTCCTCGGAGAAAATGTTGGTGCGCAACCGGATTTGGGGCGGGGTCCGGGGGTGGAGGTCGAAGAGGAGGTAGCCAAAGGGGCGTTGGGTCGCGTCCTGGTAGGCCCTCATCACCGCCGGCACTTGCCCCGGAAAGGCCTGCTCGGCCAATTTCCGGACTTGCAATGAATCCCGAGCGTTTTTAAAAGCCACCAGGTAGTGCGCGTTGATGGAAATGGTGCGCGCGTACTTGCCTGGCGGGAAAATGTTCTGGGTCAGGTACAGCACCGTAATGTTGCGGTGGTGCGAGCCTTTGGTGAACAGGTCCACCACCCGCTCGTCCTTGGAGCCTTCTTTCATCAAATCGTCCAGGATCAAGAGGCCCGGCTTGCCGCGAAAGGGGGCGTACGGGTCGTCGGGAAGCCCCTCCACAAATTTCACCCCCAATTGTTTCTGCAGGGTGGTGAACCGGGGTTGCCAGGCGCTGCCATAGCAGTACACGATCGTGAGGGGCTGCTGGGTGAAAAGGGATTTCGCGTGGCGCAGAAGTCTTTCGGTGAACACCGTTTTTCCCGATTGACTCTGACCCGTGATCAAGATATTGCAGGGCGTTTGGAAACGGACATCCATCACGCCTCACCCCTTCCCAAGAATAACAAGACATGGAGGTGGGTTTCCTGGTTTTATTTTATTTTTTCACTTTGTCTCAAACTGATAACACATTGATCGTGAAGAAAACTGTCTTGCCGCTGCCACCGCGCCACACTCCGGCGCTGGTACTGGCGTTGCCAGGCTTGGAGGGCCCGGTCCCTGGTTGTCTTGGTCTTCCACTGCTGGAGGTTCTGCAGGACCTCCGCCAGGGATCGACCGTGGGCTCGGCGCAGGAGGTAGTACAGGCAATAACTGCCGCACACGTTGGACTTGTTCCCTTGCAACATCACACTGTTTTCCACGTGCTGGGCGTTCCCCTGCCGCACGTACTCTTGCAACCCGTAATAAGAGGCGGGAAAGCCATAACTGTCGAAGAATTCATTCAGGCCTTGGCGCGGAAAATAAAAGGCCAACCAATGGGTGCCTGGTCCGTCAGCGTTGTCGGTATTGAGAATGAACGAGGCGGGGCGGGTCACGCGGCGGGGTCGTAGGTCCATGGGAAACACGCCCCGAAACGAGGCGCGGAGCCACCAATCGTGGCGGGCCAAGAACGTCAATTGCGACGTGTAGGTGGTCATCTCGGCTTACAACTTTTTCACTTCTCGGCTGCTGCTGATTTCGTACGCGGCGTCAAACTCGCAGTTCACGTACACCGATAAGGTCTGGGTGACCCCTGCTGCAAACTGAAGGCGAATGCCCACCGTCCCGTACTGTTGTATGTTCATGTGGGCCGCGTTGCCACTACCGTCTGGGGTGAAGTCAAAACACAGGATGGCATAGCCCTTGTCCCAATCGGTCCGGGTAATGTCAATCCCATGGTTGGCGTTCATGGCGCCTTGGGCCAGGAACAGGGTATTGTAGCCGTCCAGGGTTTGACCCGTTGCAAATTCGACGCGGGAGAAGGGGGTGGGCGTGCCGTCGACCGTGACCGTCGCGCGGGTCATCCCAAACCTTTGGAAATGGAAAGGGTTCTTTTTCAGCGCTCCCAAACTGCTCCCACTCTCCACCAAGGCAATGCGCATGCGTCGGGGGATGCGACCGCCTAGGAAATCCGTTTTCTCAAAGGTGGTGTCGCCCTGGGAAATGGTGAACATCCGTTCTTCCTCGCTGTTGTAAGGGTAGAGGACGGGCTGGGACACGAGTTTCACTTCGATGCTCTTCATGAAGTCCTTGTTGCAAACACTGACACGGCGGAAGAAAGTGACCCGCTTCAGCACGATTTTAGCCCCGGTCACTTCCGCCTCCGCACTGTCCCCCATGAGGGCGAAGGCGTTGCTAGCGGGGGTGAGGCGGAATTCCAGGGGCACCCCATTGAGGAGCAGTTTGTTGGAGAAGGCCGCGTCAATGCAAAACATCCCGGTCAGTTCCACCACTTTGCTTTCCGCCGTGTAGGCTGCCCGCGTCGTCAACCCTGTGTTGGCCCCGGCGATGGCGAAAACATCCATGGAGCCGGCCATGTCTTTGTAGTACAGTCCCGAGGTCAAGTAGGATTTCTTGGCGGCGGGAGTATAGTTGAGGAGGGTGTTGAGGTAGGCTTTGTAGGGGTAGGTTTTGGTACTCATGGTCATCCATTCCCCGTTCAAGGCCATGTCTACTTGGGACCAGAGGGAATGAAACCAATTGTTGACGGGCCCCAAGTCCAAACCGGCGGTCAAATTCCCGCCGCCGGCTTTCACGAGGTTGACCGTCACCTTGAAGTAACTTCTGGGCAGCACGGTGTAATAGGGACTGGCCGGGAGGTAAAATTCCACGGGCGACCCGGGCAAAAGGGCCGATTTGGGAGCGTGCTCCGACCAATAGCCTCGTTCTTCGACCGCTTGGGCCAATTCCTTGCCGAAAAAATCCAAATGAGTGTTGTAGCCGCCCATCATGTTGGGCAGAGGCGGCTTGCCCATGCCAGCGACCGTCGCCATCAATAATCGTCGTCAAAGATATCTCTCTCCACACGTGCACGCTTGACGGTCGTTGAAGGAATGAGAGAGGGAGTCTGTTTTTGCTTTCTTTTATTCTTGTTGGCCGGCTTCTTCGTCTTTTTCTTTTTCGGCGCTATCCCCGCTATCTTTTCCAGGCCTTGGATCAACGTTTTGCTGGTTTTCTTGCCGAGCACACGGGCTGTCCCTTTTTTCGTGTCCTTCACGATTTGTTTCACCACCCTCTTGCCAAATTTCGATTTCAGTTTATCGAGTATCTTTTGTCCTCCTTTTTTAGCCACCGCCCCCGCGACGGTCCCGGCCAACGCTTTGCCCGCCATGACGGCCAAGGGGGCTAGCGCCAAGGGTAAGAGTCCACCCTTTTGATTGGTGACCGGTTCGTAACGGCCGAGTTCATTCCAACGGATAGGGAGGAGTCCGCCACCGCCTTGCTGTCCGCGACCCCCCTGGAAGACAGGAATGGAGGAGGGCATGCGTCGAGTGGTGGGGGGTGCGGGTTTTGCACGGAACACAGGGATCGAAGACCCTCCGCCAGCCATGTCCCCCATAGATGACTCCAGTGCCATAGATTCCGCAGACGCTCCATTCATCCTTATCTTTTCAGAGCACGCTTCACAAATTCCAACGTCGCCACCACGGTAGCTGTTGAGGCGAATGAGAGGCGTTGGCCGGACTCGTCGGTTATAAGGATTTCCAGCGTGTCAAACACCGTTTTGGCGAGCGGGAAGTAGCGCATGACCGGAAAGTCTCGTTCCACCACCTTGTTGTACGCGACCTGGGCCGACACGACACGTAGCAAGGGTGCTTTCACATCCCCCACGATATGCGGCTCGATCAGATCGCAGTACACGTACAAACTGCGTACGGGTTGGTGTTTAAAATCGCGGGTGAGCAGGTAGGGGGTGGGCGTCCGGAATTTTAGACCGGAATAGTAGGTGGACCAACACTCGGGCTGGTACCCCACCAGGGGCGTGTTGTCGTCCGCCGGATAGTGTTCGGGCTTTCCTTGCCCAAACCCAAACAGATTGGCCAGCCAGGGGCTCATGGCAATTTGGGTCTCCTCCTTGAGTTTAAGGGTCAACATGGCGGTTCCATTAGTCTGGTACCAAAACCATAACACATCAGGGCCTTTCATCGGAAGGGTAGCTTGGACGGCCATGAGGTTCGCGTAGTTCCCGGTCGGTACCACAAAGGATTTTGCGATCTTGCGATGGCCGGTAAACAAGTTAGCGCCTTTGCCCGTACTCGCGTTAGTGATGTAGTACACAGTCCGTTCTCTCTCCAAAACCGAGGCGAGGATCAGGACGGGTTTCACCCACTGCGCCTCCCCTATAGTCGTCTTCACGAAACTGGACAACAACGGTGTGCGAGGGCCCGGTTTTTTCAACAGGTGTGCAGGATGTGCGGTGGCCTTTTTGGGATCGTCCTCCAAGCCGATCATGTAGGCCAGTTTAGGGGGGAGGACTAACGTGTAGCCTTTCGTCGCCCATTGCCTCAATTCCAGGACGGTTTTACCCATGGCATTATTGGAAGATTCCACCTGGACGGTAAATTTTTTCATGATCAATCGGTAGCCCCCTTGCAACATCGCTCAGTGCATGGCTCTGACCAGTTCTGTGACCGTTTCGAAAGACTGTGGAGTAAAGGTGATGTTCGGGAGGAGGTCGTAGGAGGTTTCTTCTGTTCGATCAAGTGAAGAGTGGATCATCGAGAATTGGCGGTCTTGCACTTGGGGGAACAATTCATCCCAGGCGCGGGGAAATTGCAGGTGGCAGAGGGCCATCTCCCACTGCCGGTCCAAGACCAACATCTCCGGGAGCCGGATACGAAAATGGGAGCCTGTGTTATCGGGAAAGGTATCCCGGCTGGCCACGCTAGGCAGCGTCATCCAGATGCGGTCGGGGTTCATGCTTTCCGGAAATGGAGGGTCACTTCCACCTTGGAGGTTTGTGGAAATGAAACAAGTTTCCCTTGCTCGTCGGTTATAAGGATTTCGAAATCCTCAAACACCGTCTTGGACAACTGTCTGTAGTACAGGGGGGCAAAGTTACGTTCGTAGACCTCACCGTCCCCGGGTCCTGAAAAAAGGACTCTCAACAAGGGGACTTTCGTATCCCCCACAATACTGGGTTCCACCAAATCACAGTACATGTACAAGGTCGTCTTCTTCTGGGGACTGGGGAAGACCAGAGTCGTGACCGCCATTTCCCAGTCTCGAGACAACGTGTAAATTTTATAGAGGTGGATACGGAACCGGGACGGTTCATTGACGTAGGTGGAGACGTAAGACTTCACCCCGTGGGTTAAGGTAATGTAAAATTCCTCCTCCTCCATCCTCTCTTTCTCCACAATGACTCCGACCGTCGGAACAACAAACTCTTTTATTTCTTTTTCTTTCACCCGTACGTTTGGGTCTGGAGCTGAGTGACCGGGACCCAGCTGTTAAATTTAGCGGGGTACCCTTCCCATTTCACCAAGACTTCTTCCTGGTTCTTCTTCTTACCGCGGCGGCGTTGCAACACCTTTTCGATGATAAAGAGACTTTCTTTTTCCACGGCCACCGGCGTCATCTCGCTTTCGTAAAACGTTCCCCGCAACCCCTCCCCGCTCAAGTCCTCCAACCGGTAGACGGGAGGGGTGCGGTAGTCCAACCGTTTTATCACCGTGAACACTTCCTCCGACCAGTTGGCCAGATAGCTTTTTTCAAAATGGCCTTTGGTCTTGCTAATTCGTACCGTGTCGCCGGGACGGTACAGCGGTTTCTTCGGTTTCCTCTATAGCGGCGGTCCCTTTTCCCGGTACAAGACGGCTCGCACCTCGTGGTCGTTGAAGGGCGTGACGGTGATGGGGGCGCGTCGAATGCTACTGTGGACGGCTCGGTTGTACCCGAGCACCAATTGGGGGAGGACTTTCAAATACTCTTTCTTCCCGGTGGCCGTGAAATATTTGTACATGCGTCCCTTGAGCGTCCGGTTGAACCGCTCGGCAATCTGGGCTTTGGTCTCGTTGTACGTGACGAAAAAGGCCACGTCATTCTTTTTTAAAAAGGCCTGGAACTTGCGGTTGGTAAATTCTGTCCCGGCATCGGTCTGCAACCGCAACGGTTTTCGTTCGCGGAACACTTGGGTAAAGGCGCGCACCAATTCCTCCCCCGTCTTGTTCTTCAGGGGGACCGCCCACGCGTACTTGGACAACACATCGATGATGGTCAAAATGTGTTTATAGCCCTTGTTGAAGGCACTCGTGGCTTGCATGTCCACCAGATCGGCCTGCCACTGCTCGTCGAGGGCCAGCACGCGCACGCGCCCTCGCAGAATTTTTTTTCGAAAAGGCCGGTGTAACGTAAAGGTCAATTGTTTTTTCAGCCAGGCTAAAGTGGTGGTGCGCGTCACCCCCACTTCGCTAGCCGCTTTCACCAGACGGGCAGCACCCCCAAAGGCAGCAGGGCTGCTGGGGTCGTAATACAACGCCTCGAGCAGCGCGGAAGGACTCTTTTTCTTCTCCTTCTTCTTGCGCCCCATAATCCTCAAAATGAGAGCCCTGAATAATCACTTTTCCTCCGCAACACGCCAAGAGACAACGGACACGTTTCAAAATACCATGGCACTTGAGGGACGGACCTCCTCCTCCACCGCAAGGCATTCTGTACTCTCCCCGAGTCTAGCGCGCGACACCTCCCTTATACTTTTTCCCCCTAGAAAAGAGACAACAGACACCCCACGTTGTTCCTCTTGAAAGTTTTATTGTTTTTTTCTAGCTTCGGATATTCTTTCTCATTCTGAAGGCCTACGGTTGGCCTTGTAAATAGGTATATAGTTTTTTAATTTTTTTTTTTTTTTTTTTTTTTTTTTTTTTTTGGTTGAAAGGACACCTATAATTACATAGGGGTTGCTTCCGACCCCCAGGGTAAAAAATCTCGGGGGGCCGGTTTGTCCCCAAAATCTAGGTCTTCTTGGTTCCGCGTGGGACTGATCCCGGACTGTCCCCAGGGGGGTGGGCGGGGGACCCTGGATATATTCCAGCGTAGGCTTGTTTCTCGTACTTTTGCAGGTATTGCTTGTGGTTCAAACCTTCCTGCATAGCCTTGAAATCCATTTTACATAGCCTCTCATAGTACTTTTCTGTGGTTGGGCTTCTTTCCTTCTCCATCTTTGTGGCCAACTTATCCATATCCATGAAGTACTCGTCACTTTTCAGGCAATCGTCAAAGTGGATATCCGATGCCCATCTCAGTGCTTGTTCTTCCATTGGAAAGCATTCTGGCGCCCCTGTGGGGAGGGCGGGGGACCCACGGCCTCTGTACCAACAGGGGGTCCGTAGGGAATCAGGGGTATCGGTGTAATCTCTAGGGGTATCCCCAGGGGTACCCCCAAGGGTTGCACCGGTGGGGGTCCCTGTGGGGGTCCCTGTGGGGGTCCCTGTGGCATCTCCGCGGATGGAACCGTAAAGGGCATAGTGGCGTGGGGACTGGTCCAAGCGACGGGCGGCGGACCTTGGGGGGCCTGTGACGTCCATGGCGAAGCGTAGAATTGGGCTTTCTTGGGGGTAGCAAGTAGGGGGGCGTCGTTCACACTGAAATATACAAGGGAGGGTTCACTTTTTTATACGTCCCGGGTAGTTCCCCGGTCCGCCAATCCCCGCCCTGGATTGGATCTATAAATCCCCACCCAATCCCGAGCCCCTATTGGATCTATAAATTTCCGACCAAACCCGAGCCCGTATTGGATCTATAAATCCCGGCCAATCCGGAGCCTGTATTGGATCTATAAATCCCGGCCAATCCTGAGCCCGTATTGGATCTATAAATCCCGGCCAATCCTGAGCCCGTATTGGATCTATAATAGCGGCAGCCAATCAGCGGCCTGCCTAGGATCTATAACTGATGAGTCGGGGCCTGTGACGTCACACAAACTGTGACGTCACAGATTTGCTCTCGACCAATCAGGAGAGGGTATATGATCCCAAGTGAGCTACCATACTACTGACGGAACTATCATGCCGAATTTCATCTGCGAAGCAAGAATTCAACGCTATTTTTGAAACTGTTTCGCGGAAAATTGAAGAGATTAAAATAGTTTAAAGTTTTACACAATTTCATAAATTTATTGACAACAAATTCATAAAACATTTAATTATTTTGATTAAGAAACGGATATAAATTAACGTATCCTATAGTCATTGCCATATTTTATAGTATTAAACGATTCTAAAAAAAATCTAATAAACTCTTAGTTATTCCTCTTGAAATTCTCTTATCCAATTTTATTCAAGGTTCGGAGGAATCCTGTTTTTATGGTATAATTTTTTTAGTAAATGCTTTTATGAAAGGTACGTTCGATAATTCTTGGTTTCGCATCGCTAAATAGTGTTTTATTATTGTTGCACAGTTTTCTTTCATTCTTAAATTTTATTTTGTATGCTATTATGAGATTTAAAAATCTCATAATTGTGACGAAACTGTTTATTATAGCTTCGTCATTAAACCAAAAACAGCTATGGTCCCATTTAACAACATCACTTTATTGTGAATCCTAGTTTCCTAATTTCGCAGATAACGAGTGAATATTTAATTTTCGAAGTTTCATTTTGTAATTATATTGCAGCTCCAAACAACAGCAGTTTTTTCTCAGATTGTGAATTTCGTCTCATCGGGATCGATCAGCTAAAAATAAACATTACACACAGCAGTTAAAGAAAACGATTCGATGCGCAAACTGTAAGAGGTTTCCTTACGTTACACTATATATAAAGTGTTTATTTTGCTTTGTCGATACGTTTTCCAACTATAAGCCAGACTCTTGTGCAGTCTGTGCATCCGGTCAGCTCCGGTCAGTACATATGAATCCTTTCATTCTGCTCTTTGACAAATCAGTCTAATAACACTGATCAGTTCAGTCTTCACAGAAGTAGAAGACAGAAGTAGAAGACACTGATATCGAGCTGAATTTTTTCATCGCTCTCAGTTTTGGTTTAGAATCACTGACAACAAATGTAGAATGTCAAAGTTTCAAACGAATTGATATTGGCCCTGAACCCACAGATCAGGTGTAATCATGCCTCCTGTTCATGGGTTATCTCGATATTTTAGGTCATCAGAAGTATCTAACAGCTTCACAAATAGCTCTGAATTCACGCTTCGAACCTGAAACTTCGGCATGATCATTTCCCGTTCTCTTTCCGCCGACCAGGGATATGTTCTGTTTTGAAAATATTCGACTAACATGACAGTAAATAAATAGAGTGCATTTAAATGCTCAGGTTTATTTAAGCTGTCCTGCCTCTGTTCCGAGTAAAAATGTTGTATTCTAGATGAAATCTTGAACTTTAAATCAACTGTATAAGTCTTCGCTATGACGATTTGCAAACGCGCGCGGATATCGGCTATAGTTGCATTTTAATGACTTTTCTCCTACCCATAATGCACCCGATATAGTTATATAGTTGTGGTGTGGGGGGTCAAAGTTTTTGCACTTCGCTGTATATATATATATTTCACGCGTTTATATATATAATGGCGATAATTTAACAGACTGCATGGGAAGACAACATTTCCGACTTTGAGTTGTTTTAACAACAAAAGATGTACATTTGTTGAAGAACAGGAAAATAAACTAAAACTAAAAGAAAGTGATCGGCGAGAGAATTTAATAACGGCTTCGTACTAAAGCGACCACAAAATGGGATGCTAATATGAACGTTTGAAGTTGAGACAAGTAATGCCCACATTCTAATACAGTGTTACTCATTGACAGTTTGATATAAAAAATGATTGAAAATAAGAAAAATGTGTTTTTTCTAACAACCTGGTGTATTAAACAAGTAGAAAGTGACAACACAACAACAATACAGGACTCACCAAGAACTCGACGATATTAACTTTAATATGCCTGTTTTATTGCTGAAACCTGAACAGTGAATGGCGAAGAAATATGGAGTTCCTCTGGTTTCATGTAGAAATGCGTTAATGTTCCCAACCCATGAACAAAATGGAGACAACAATACTATTGTATTGTATTGTATTTTATTCGCCACTAATAGAAGTTACAAAGTAGATAATATAAAGTAAATATATATAAAGGTTAATGGCGAGGAAGCCTAAAAAGAAACCATTAAGAGCTTATGTGAATTTAGGCTTCCTCTTAAAATAACAGCAAGTGGATAGACATAACGAGTAACTATGACGAACTGGCGTTTTTTCCTTGTTATTTTTTGCGTTACCTGTATTCTTAATAATAATTAATCATAATTAATATTTACAAAAGAGATAGGATTTAAAATTTACTTTGAAAAGAGAAAGGGAGGCGGAGTTAATAAGTTCAGTATCAAGTGAATTAAATAACTTTGGACCTTGAAAGTATACAGAAAACTGCCTTATGTTGGTTTTACATAAGGGAGTGCGAAAAGCTGGAGCATTTCTAGTGTTGTAATTATGGACTTGATCATTTGTTAAAAACATGTTGTTAAATTTAATTGGCAAAAGACCATTTTTGTAGGAGTACATAAATTGACCTATCTGTAACAAAAGAATGTCATGGAATTTAATTATGTTTAGTTCTTTGAAAATAGGATCAGTGTGAGCATCAAATTTAGTCTTCATTAGGATTCTAATGACACGTTTTTGAAGTAGTACTATACGACGAAGATTGGATGGGTAAGTAGAAGCCCAGACTAAATTACAATATTGAAGGTAAGGATAAATCATTGCATAATACAGTGTTCGTAAAGACGTTTTGGAAAGGTAAAAACTAAATTTAAAAATGATTCCTACAGATTTCGATATTTTGTTGGCTATATGAGATATATATGGTTTCCAAGATAAGTGTTCATCTAGTATTACCCCTAGAAACATGGTTTCTTTTACTTGATCAATTATCTGGTTGTTTATAACCAACTGAAGATTATGACATTGCCTATTTTGTCTGGGTTTAAATATCATGAATTTTGTCTTTGTTAAATTCAATGAGAGTTTATTTGCCTTGAACCAATCTGATAATTTGTTTATTTCAGCATTCAGAGTATTGATCAGGTAAACAGGGTCTTTGTGAGAGAAAAATATATTTGTATCATCAGCAAATAGAATAAGCTCTAATACATTAGAAACACTATTCAAGTCATTGATATACAATAAAAATAATAAAGGACCAAGAATTGAGGGTGAGGTACCCCACAGCAAATCTTTTTAGGAGAAGAGCAGTGCTCATTAAACTGAACGAATTGTGTTCTGTTGGAAAAGTAACTTTTAATCCAATCTAATGCAATGCCACGAATCCCGTAATGTTCAAGTTTGTCAAAAAGGATGCTGTGGTTAACAGTGTCGAAGGCTTTTGATAAATCTAGAAAAATTCCAACAGCAATTTCTTTACGATCAATTGCAGATGAAATTTTATCATATATGTCAATCAAAGCAAGCGCTGTAGAGTGTTTTTTTCTGAAACCGAACTGATTATCATTTAAAATATTACATTTATTAATGTATATCAATAGGCGGTTATAAATTACTCTTTCCAAAAATTTAGAGAAGCTTGGTAGAATTGAGACTGGTCTATAATTGGTGAACAAATCTTGTTTATCAGCTTTAAACAGAGGAATCACGCGAGCAATTTTCATTTCATCAGGAACAATACCATGACTAATGGATAAATTGATAATGTGAGTCAAGGGTTCAGAAATAATATCAATAGATTGTTTTATTATAGACATAGGTATGTTGTCATACCCAGAGGCTTTTCCTGGTTTAAAGCTGTTGGCAATTTCTATCATCTCTTCTTTGGTTGTTGGATTAAAAAACACTGAACTCGAAAAAAGCCGGAAAGAAAATTCTGATGAGACATGGCTGAAGGCTGTATTTTTTTAGCTAAGTTAGGCCCAATATTAGTGAAATTATTACAAAATCTATTAGCAATTTCAACAGGATCAGAAATTTCATGGTCGTCAACTTTAAACGTCGAGGTTAATTTAGGCTTCGGGCTATTGTTTGTGGGGAAAAGGGGCAAGGAATGAAGTACTCCTATAAAGGTAGCATACAGGTCTATATATATAATGGCCATCCAGGGGGTCCAAATCCCCCAGGCTACAAAGAGGTCACAATCCAAATAAGGGGGGAATCCCCCAGGCCACAGAGGTCCCGATCCTCTATTCCTGCCATGTCACAGAGGTTCCCAATCCTCTATCCCTGCCGTGCCAGAGAGGTCCTGATCCTCTTATCCCTGGCATAGCAAGTAATGTGAGTCTATGGGGCAAAGGGCGACCTGTATGGGAGCACTTCATCCCTACCCAAATTTATTACACTTAAAATAATATTTATTTTACACTGTACAGATCATAAACGCAACTATCATATTCCAAAGCCCCCTGAGAAAAACAGTAGGGATGGTGCCATAGTCATGGACAGTCTTTGAATAGGCAGACAAACTGCACTGAGTTCATTAGGAAAAACTGTCTTCAGCAATGGATACATTGTTGCTGAATAATTTTAACATAATTAAGAAAATACCTTTATATGTACGTCAACAAGACATGAACCAGTGTAGGGAGGGAGGGAGGGAATTTCGGTGTGAGTCAAGTCTTTGCTAGCACAGCGAAGGAATGACACGGTGCAGAGCACAGCGCATACCGAGAGATCTGGAGACAGGCCATATGGCACGTGAAAGCTTGAATGTGATTGGTTTAGCTGTAAGAACATGCAGGATACATGGGATCAGGAAATGACCTTTGGACACAATGACAATGAAGAATGGTCCCTGTCTTGATAACATGACATATAGCCGGCTTATCTAGTTCATGGTTATCTCATTACTCGGGCTGCCTGTGGCAGCGCCGAGTCTTAAAATGCAAGTCGTTTTTTATTTTTTATTTTTTTTATTTCATGTCGCACGGGTTCTGCGCATGCGTTAAAGGTCAAATTCAAACCAATCAGATTGCACTGTGCTGGTCACGCAACAATCGCCAGGTTAATGTATTTACATAATTAAATACAGTAAATCAAGATGGTGGACGACGGCGCGAGGAATTTTCTCTCAAATTTGGAGTCCCATCTCTCAAATGTAAGCAGTTTAATGTTTTATTTAAGTTCACTCGTGTGAAAGCCTTCCAACACTCCCAACAGGCTCAGGATATTTAAACTGGCGCTCTTGTTGGAGGTACGTTTCGTAGGTAATAAACACTCACTCGGCACAGAATATGATGACCGAAGCAGTTATTCAACTCTCACAGTAAACAAGACTCCTCTCACGGCCGAGATTTTGGTTCGAGAAATTAAAGGATTCCAACAGTTCCCTTTATAGTTCTGTAATATAATGGGCAGACTGCAGTTTTGGGAAGGAGGGTAAAAGCTTTTAAATAGAGATAAACAAAACGGGCATTTCAGTTAATAATCTTTAGTCCAACAAATACCGATATGGACGCGATCAAAGAGCCGCAGGGTAGAAAGAACAGTAGAGAAATACAGTGATAGCTCCATCATAGGTGGACAGGATACAACTTATAATATGGGACAAATATAAACATAAATTTGAGACACTCATCTATTAGTACTCTGAACCTGCAGAACAGCAGACTAAATTAGGACCGAATTCGTATTTTTTTCGATAAAAAAAAAGAATCAATGCCTTCAGCTGCTTCAGTACGATTTCTAGTCATATCAGTAATGGTGACTATACCAAGCATTGTTGCTGGGGGAGATGTAAAAGTGAATCCGGCGCTCAAAGAGATATGTTTCGGAGAATGAAGCATCGTTCAGTACACCGCTAGAAGATCAGGTTTCTCATCTTTTCTCGGCCTTTTTGATCACTCACAGGAGGAGCTTTTCTGTTCCAAAACCTTTACAGCAAATTCAGTGAGAAATGTCAGCATTGGATAAATGTTTGTACAAGAGACCTTAAAAGCACAGAACAACGAGACTAGGTCTGGCAATGAAACGTAAGTGGCTATAAATTACTGAAACCGAGACTATGTATCCACCAGTAAACAATGAGAAGGAACTACTGTTCAACCATTAAGTTTACTTGAATTTATCAGTGGATTCTAAATAAATGTTGGAAGCAAAGCCTACATCTACAATGCTTTGATTTATTTTCTGAGCACAAATGAAGTTAATTTCTTTCGGAGCTGCAGGTATTAAATTTGAAAACTCGATAAATGCAAACAATAACATAATGGTTTGAAAGAGCACACCAACATAAGCAAGATTGCCGAATTTTAGGATGCTATCAGTTCATAGTTTTAATGTATATGCTCTTCCAGCCATAACAGCTGGCTACATTCTTTTGTTTTTGCCTTAATACAGGAAAACCTGACCTTTGTAACTTTTCAATGTTTAGGTGAAGTCTTTTACAACGATATTGCATGGGAAAAGATGAGTTTGGGATACAGTTTAAATAGGACTTGACAGTCTATATAGTAAGCATGTCTCGTTGGTTGGCCAGCGAAGATGCAAAACTCGCTTGACAAGATCAACGTTTGTCGCTTTGTTTCAATCCTCTGTATTTCAGACAAAGTTTAAGCTGTTCGACAGTATAATCATCAGGTTCCCTTTCAAAATATGGTCCAGGAAAGCAGTCATTTCTGGTAGAATAGACAGAGGACGAACTGAAGTGCTAGTCAATTCTTGTAAGTTGATACAAGAAAAGCGGTTTGTTTGTCTGAGTCTTGGCGGGGGGTCTAGACTTGTGACGTAATTACCGCGCTCTGCTATAAGCGTGCGTAACATGAACATGAATATTAAAGTAGAGGTCAACTTCTTTAATTTACATACACGAGAAATACTAGAGGATTTCAAATGAAAGTGTAATTTCATCTTCAATCTCATGTGGCCCGAGTGAAAGCCCAGATGGGCTCTTGTTAACTTTAATTTATAATTCTTATAAATTTGCTTTAATTTTACTTTGAGAGGTTCCTGAATGTTCCTGAATGAAAAACGGGCGATAAACCTTGCAGAGAACCCAGAACGGGCAGAATTTCAGAAGAGTAGATCGTCATTCATATATATAGCGTGCCAACGAAGCGAGCTAGCTCAAAAGCTACGCAACACGGTCATCAGAGCAGCAGTTACAACACTGTACTATGGCAAGCCAAACATGTGAAAAGTGGGTTGAGTTTCAGATCACCCGCAGTTGAGAAAAGCATCGATTTCATGGTGAGATTTCAGAAGAAAGATCACCTTTCGATAAAAAAAAAAAATTGTTCACTGAACAGAATATCGATTGATTATCGATTTATTTTTCAAGCCTGCAAATGTGGCGGGAAGGCCATGGGAACAAAAAAGATGGCGGAGGCCGATTATCTCAGAGAGAGTTCTTCATTTCTTTAAAATGAACATTCTTAGTATATAGCATTGATTCGATCACTTTGTGATGCAACTGACCTTGTAACATTAGAGATATTTAATAGAAGACTGGAAGGACATCTAAGGGTAGTTTTGGCTCTTCCTCTTTCACTGCATTCCTTCGGCGCAGTCCTCATCCGTCCTAACGACATCTCTTGGAAGAATTTAATATTGATTGGCTCATTGACTACATCTCTAAAGCAGGTACTACAGATGTTTTGAATGCAGAAAGTCCCACTGAAGAGAGAGGGTGGAGTACTGCATTGCTCTCTAAGGAATCTCACCAAGACTCCTAAAACTAGCTGGAGCTTCGATTACACCCCCAATGACTGAGATTTATAACCATAGCTTGGTGGAGACCAAGGTCCCAGCGACTTGGAAATGTGCTCGCCTAAGGACAACCCACAAAAAAGGCGATATCACCGAGAGAGAGAATTACCGTCCCCTCTCCATACTCTCCATCCCAAGCAAAATTATGGAATGTTGTGTCTCAGATAAGATTATAGAACACACAGTGCAGAACCATAATCTTCTCAGTCCACATCAATGGGCATACAGGGAAGGGCACTCAACTGAACTTCTGCTTGCACATATGACTGAGAAATGGCGTTCTGCTCTGGACCATCAAAAAGTCGTGTGTGCGGTATTCATTGATTTTCGTAAAGCATTTGACTCAGTCTCCCACACCATTTTACCATATAAGTTGCAGAGTTTTGGAATTATGGGCGATCTATGGGAATGGCTGTCTGATTACATAACTGAAAGGGTCCAGTTTGCTACAGTTGGTGAAGGTACATCCCAATCCGCCAATGTCACATGTGGAGTACCACAAGGGTCTGTCCTAGGCCCTATTCTCTTCAGTTTGTATACGAATGATCTACCAGACACTATTGCCCAAATTGAACATGCATACATTGAGATGTATGCAGATGACACCACCCTATTCTGCATTGCCAATGATGTCGAGTCTGCTGTTAAAGAAACCAACAGAGCATTAGGACTTATAGCAAAATGGTGCATCAACAATGCCATGACATTACACCCTAAAAAATGTGAAGCAATGCTTATATCAAGAAAGCGATTCGTAGGCCCCATTCCAGCATTAACAATTAACAACAATAACATCAAGATAGTCAACTCAACTAGATGCCTCGGAATTAACATAGATAATAAGCTGAACTGGACCATGCATCTTCAAGAGACAATAAAATCATTTGCCAAGAAACTTAATCTACTTAAAGCACTACGGTTTCTTCCATTGAGTAGTCTTGAGATATTTTACTTTAAAGTGATCCTGCCTTCCATCACCTATGGACTGATTATGTGGGGCAGTTGCAACACGACCCTCTTTCAAGATCTTGAGAGGATGCATGTTCGAGCTGCCAAGATCATCCACAGATGTGACTGGACCACTCCCAGTGCAGACGTCATCAACAAGGCACACTGGAATCCGCTGTTCTGGAATTACAAATATAAGCTAGCAACGTTTGTTCACAAATCGCTCAACTCAGAGAAACTCCCAAATAAACTCTTCACACTAAGAAACAATACACACTCTCTAAGAGGCGTTCATAGGCTAGTCATCCCACATCCACGTACAGATGCTATACGCAAGTCAATCACATACAGAGCATCCGTACTGTGGAACTACCTAGACGATCTCCTTAAAGACAAAAACACTCGACCTTTAAAAAACTTATATTAAAGTATATTAACTCCATACCACTGCAACCAAATGTCAGGATCAACACTGATAAGTTCTCATACCACTAATATGTTTTATTTATGCATGCCTAACTTATTCATGTTTACTCGTCCAAGTGTTTACTTATACTTCAAAAACTCATGAATAATTAATGAGCATTTTGTCCAATCAGATGAAGCAAATCAGTCACGTGCATGCTCCTTTATACCTGATAAAATCTCATCATTCTGATTTCGGTACCAGGGGAATATGGGGTACAAAGATATTACAAAAGAATGCAAATTAGGATGAAGACTTTATATCAAGAATGCTAGTTTTTACGTCTATAACTATTCGCTACATACCAAACATTAATTAATTAATTATTTAATGATTGTATTATTTCTATGTTTATCGTTAGGAACAAGTGGATACCGCTAACGATAATCATACAATGGTTTCCACCCCTCCCCCCTCAGTTTTGCAAGATTCGCAGATCTTACTCAAAATTGGCAAACAATATGCTGTGTTTATCGTGTTTAGTACCAAAACTATGATTTTTAAGCTGCAACTTAATTCAACCCACTTCTCAATGGGAGGGTAATATTGTTAACAGAAAATGCATATGATTTTCCACCCCTCCCCCCTCAGTTTTGCAGGTTTCGCATTTCTTACCCCAAATTTGAAACCACTATGTTGTGTTCGTCGTGTTTACTACCCATACTAAGATTTTAAAGCTGCAACTACATTCAAGCCACTTCTAATGGGGGAGGGTTCCGTTATTAACGAGAAATGCATACGCTTTTCCACCCCTCCCCCCTCAGTTTTGCAAGGTTCGCATTTCTTACCCCAAATTTGAAACCACTATGTTGTGTCCGTCGTGTTTACTACCCATACTAAGATTTTAAAGCTGCAACTTTATTTAATACAGATCTGGACTGGGAAATAGCATATGAAACTGCCCCAGCATGCTTTGCGGCCAAAACGGAAAGGGCGATGGATTTTTACGGGTAGAAAGCAACATCGCAGAGACATGGGGCTTTCACCAAAATGTTACCCATAGAAAACTGCAGGGGTTCCTCTTAATTTGGTTGATATTAAAGTTCAGGGGGAGAAATGACAGCCAAAACAAAAATTCAAAACGGCTTAACCCCCCCTGAACTTTATTTGCGCGAGTATTTACGCAAAAATTTAATCTAGTTGGGCGAAATTACATCAGATAGGCTGGTTTTTATTCCTTCAGTTATTCGCTATATACCAAACATTAATTAATTAATTAATGATTGTATTATTTCTATGATTATCGTTAGGAACTAGTGGATACCGCTAACGATAATCCAACACGTGTGTTAGATGCTAGCTAGGTCGTAGCGCGTTTTGGGTAGTGCCATGCAACTTACATGCTAGTGACTCTGGGTGTGTGGTTATTTTCCACCTACTAAGGCTCAACTGCAATTTTGGAGCACTTCTCGTGGAAATAAGTGGCCTAAACATCGGTCGAAAAAGTTTCTCCTTGAAACGATTGTTATTTTCCATCCAAGTGCATGGAATGTCATTACAAGCTCGTGAACCGACAGCCATCCGCAGTTCATGCCGCATGGCAGTTGTCGCGTCTAGTACAGAAACCATGGTTTTAACTCTGCCACATCACTCCATGCATTGTGATTTGAAGCTGCAACCTCATTCTAGCCACTTCTAAATGGGGGAGGGTTCCATTATGAACAGGAAAGGCATAGGATTGTCCACCCCTCCCCCCTCAGTTTTGCAAGGTTCTCATTTCTTACCCCAAATTAGCCACCAATATGTTGTGTTCGTCGTGTTTAGTACCAACACTATGATTTTTAAGCTGCAACTTCATTCAAGCCAATCGTAATGGGGGAGGGTTCCATTTTGAACATGAAAGGCATAGGATTTTCCACCCCTCCCCCCTCAGTTTTGCAAGGTTCGCATTTCTTACCCCCAAATTTGCAACCAATATGTTTTGCTCGTCGTGTTTACTACCAAAACTAAGATTTTAACGCTGCAACTTTATTTAATCCAGTTCTGGACTGGGAAATACCAAATGAAACTCTCCCAGTATGCTTTGCGGCCAAAACGGAAAGGGCGATGGATTTTTACGGGTAGAACGCAACATCGTAGAGACATGGGGTTTTCATCAAAATGTTACCCATAGAAAACTGCAGGGGTTCCTCTTAATTTGGTTGATATTAAAGTTCAGGGGGAGAAATGACAGCCAAAACAAAAATTCAAAACGGCTTAACCCCCCCTGAACTTTATTTGCGCGAGTAATTACGCAAAAATTTAATCTAGTTGGGCGAAATTACATCAGATAGGCTGGTTTTTATTCCTTCAGTTATTCGCTATATACCAAACATTAATTAATTAATTAATGATTGTATTATTTCTATGATTATCGTTAGGAACTAGTGGATACCGCTAACGATAATCCAACACGTGTGTTAGATGCTAGCTAGGTCGTAGCGCGTTTTGGGTAGTGCCATGCAACTTACATGCTAGTGACTCTGGGTGTGTGGTTATTTTCCACCTACTAAGGCTCAACTGCAATTTTGGAGCACTTCTCGTGGAAATAAGTGGCCTAAACATCGGTCGAAAAAGTTTCTCCTTGAAACGATTGTTATTTTCCATCCAAGTGCATGGAATGTCATCACAAGCTCGTGAACCGACAGCCTTCCGCAGTTCATGCCGCATGGCAGTTGTCGCGTCTAGTACAGAAACCATGGTTTTAACTCTGCCACATCACTCCATGCATTGTGATTTGAAGCTGCAACCTCATTCTAGCCACTTCTAAATGGGGGAGGGTTCCATTATGAACAGGAAAGGCATAGGATTGTCCACCCCTCCCCCCTCAGTTTTGCAAGGTTCTCATTTCTTACCCCAAATTAGCCACCAATATGTTGTGTTCGTCGTGTTTAGTACCAACACTATGATTTTTAAGCTGCAACTTCATTCAAGCCAATCGTAATGGGGGAGGGTTCCATTTTGAACATGAAAGGCATAGGATTTTCCACCCCTCCCCCCTCAGTTTTGCAAGGTTCGCATTTCTTACCCCCAAATTTGCAACCAATATGTTGTGCTCGTCGTGTTTACTACCAAAACTAAGATTTTAACGCTGCAACTTTATTTAATCCAGTTCTGGACTGGGAAATACCAAATGAAACTCTCCCAGCATGCTTTGCGGCCAAAACGGAAAGGGCGATGGATTTTTACGGGTAGAACGCAACATCGTAGAGACATGGGGTTTTCACCAAAATGTTACCCACGGAAAACTGCAGGGGGTCTTCTTAATTTGGTTGACATTAAAATTCAGGGGGGGAAATGACAGCCAAAATAAAATTTCAAAATCACTTAACCCCCCCTGAACTTCATTTGCGCGAGTAATACATCAAAAATTTAATCTCGCTCGGCCAAATTACATCAGATAGGCTTACTTTTATTTTCCCTAGCTATGTGCAACATACCAAACATTAAACCATGAATTACAAATAATCCCTACCCCACCCCCCTAGAAATGGTATACCCATTTGTTTTGGCAACTTGTCTCGGGATTGTCATTCATAAAAAGACTGACCGGTTCCTAACTTTTCAAGTTCAATACCGAAAGACAGAATGAACGTTAAACAGTTGCCCAGGCCCCGCTCAACCAAGCAAAAAGCGAGAAAAACCGCCTTAACCCGACACCGCGGCAAAACGACTGCGCATGCGTCATTTTTCGTCTCGTGGCTTGAAACAAGATGGCGGCCAGGATGGAGGCTGAAAGTTCGTTTCTGCGTTAATTTAAGTCCTGGCACTCACTCCTGGCAAATAAAATTCTAAAGATCTCTGTGGCACTTGAAGTTTGGGAGCCACGGATCTGTGCAAGTGGTGGATAGATTGATCGTGTGTTCCAGATGAACAGAACGAGGTGACAGAACCAAGTACGATCTCATTCTCGACAAAGCAAGAACCCCCAAAGAATCTTACAAAAGTTACAGTTACTTTGAGTAAATATACAGTTGACTGCCTCTGGCATGGCATGCAGTAGTGAGTGGAGTACGAGTTTTCAATTGGTGTGCATCACGGTTTAAAAGATTGCCAAGATTAGCGTAAAAAAAATATATATGAATGCATTTTTTACCAAAGTGTGGCTTGCGAAAGCTGAGGTGAAAGAAACCATTTGAAACACTATAATGATCCAACATGAATAGGCTGATTTTTGTAGAGAAGTAGCTTTGTGGTTGTTGGTTTACTTGTGAATTCCCATTTCAAGCTATAATGATTAATAGTGGGCAGGATCTTTAGACTTTACTGTTACTATTTTGATAAAATTTAAATATGTCATTCAGAGGCCTTCACCTCAAAACCTTACATTTTATTGGATCCCATTTGGATTTCACTGACAAAGAATTCCATGTTTTAGGGTTAGGGTTTGTATTGTTTCAGGGTTAGGCATTGTTTGGATAGCCAGTACTATTCTAGGTTCCGAGGAGGTGAAGGCTACCCCTCATATTACCCTCATCAAATGTGTCAAGTTATAGGGGGAGGATTTTGGTGTATATATATATAACCGATACTATATAACACAGACTGAGTCCACGTCTCTGTAGTGCAGTGCCAGGTTAAAAGCCATCTACTTTCTATGCTGTGTATTGAGGGTTTGAGTCCCAGTAGGTGCCCATAATAGTTTTTTCTCTTGTCTTTTCTTGTTTACTTGTGAGCTCTATAATCATCAATTAGCTCTAAAGCATATGTTTACTGACCAGTCACAATTTTTCAAATTATCGGTTAAAGTGCACCTAACCCCTTTTGCAATTTTTATACATATGAATCTTTGATAGGTTTTAAGTATTTCTGTGAAGAAAGTTGTGGCTTACATAGAATACTCTATGTTCTAGGCTTGTTTGAAATTGTGAAAATTTGACCTTTCCTGACCCATTACGTCATATAATTAATTCCACTTTGCAATAATTTGAATAAATATTAAACATTTTTTTCTAAATAACTGTTTTCTTTACTAACAACTCGCAGACTGTGTATATTCTCTATATATCGATGTTGTTGTGATAGAAAGGCGGCATGGAGAATAATGCATTAATGAGGTGACGTAAGATCCAGAATCGACCCAGGCTTTTTCTTACACGGTCATGGGTCAGGAAAGGTGAAATTTTCACCATTTCAAACAAGCATAAAACAGAGAGTATTCTATGTAAGCCAAAACTGTCTTCACAGAAGTACTCAAAACCTTTCAAAGATTCATATCTATAAAAAATTCCAAAGGGGTTAGGTGCACTTTAAGCTTTTGTATTTCCTCTAAGTTTATCGGATTATCAGTTCCCATAAAAAAACTGACACAGAAATGACCCCCCCTATATACAATGTAGATCATGACTGGTATAACCCTCATTATCTGTTGCTCTGGATGAGGGATTGATATGCAGATGGTGAAAGAAGGGTAATGCACAGCATAGTCTGTTCTCACCAGAATTTTGTAGCTTGGGATCCAAGCTAGCCCTCTAGTATTTTTTTTTAGTGCACCATTTCAAAAACAAATGTGAGAATCCTACAGTGGCATGGTCTGGTGTGAACACTGCATAGTCCAGGCCTGCAGCCAGACTAAAATGATGCACTAAAATGAAAATGGTGACCAAACCAAAGAAAATGTTGACAGGAAAACACCAAAACAATGCTTGTAACTTGTGGAAGGTCATTGCTTTGTAACTCTTGCAACCTCATTGGACAGGTGAAGTACTGAAATGCCATTGGACCCCTCGACTTCAAGCGATTTGATTTTTTTTATCTCTGCCTCATACTGCACCCCTCCTCCCAGGACATAGCAGGAATTATTAAAGGAGAACTGTACTCTAAAATTAACCTATTTTTAAAGAACCTATTTTTTTGTTGTATTGCATTTTGTAATTTAAAGGAAGGTCCTTGAATATCAACAAATTGTGAGTTTTGACTTCAAACACTGCTGGCAGCACAATTAATGTATATGTGTCAGTGGATATTTCATGACGTATACAAGTACAAGGAAGAGTTGCCCTCCAGCCTCGTAAACTCTATTAATTTTAGAGATTTCATTTTTTCTGGCTTTAACTTGAAAGATATGGGGATGAAACTTGCACAAGTTACTATTTTTGGCTAATGCTCTTTCCAATTTTGGCATCCATTTTGAGAGCAGCAGTACTATATACTTGATTGAAAATACACAATGTTTTAACTAAATCTTTGACTTTTTTCCAGTTCTTTCTAAACTTATCTTCCTTGTATGCTACATTATAAATACTAACATCCCTATTCTATGCTGCAGAGCTGGAGCCCAAATTTTCTCCAAAATTATTATTTTTAAATAAAGTGCAACATGAGAAAAATAACTTTGAAAATCAAATTATTATCCATACCTTCAAGATTAATTTAAAAATAAGTTAATTTTATGGTACAGTTCTCCTTTAACTTGATTACCTGGTAGATGTAATGACAGTCTACAGAAATGGGGCCAACAGACACCTCAACTTGCCAAAAAACCCTGGTGACTTCAATGACTGTTATTAGATCTCCCCAGGCCCCTTTTTAGTGTATGAGAACCTTTCACAAGCTCGGCAAGCAAGAAACCATGGTAACCAGTCTATTTTCTCACATGGTTGATTAGTTCCTGTAAAAACTAGTGTTGATCTGTGTCCATGGGGAAGATAAAACACTGCCATAATCAACTGAATGACGATTAAGGTATCAGTGGGAAGTGAGTAGCAGCTGACATTTCAAATGCTTGCCCTTTGTCAGAACAAAAGAGGCAATTGTGGGTGTGGAAATCATTTATCAAGTGTTGAGTGCAGGATTACCACTGAGGAAGCATGTACTCAGATGAAGGATCAAAGGAAATTTCCCCATCCAATATAGAAATACTAATAGGTGTAATAATCAAAAATCCTGATCAATGCTGATTTAAAAACTTTAATTATGTGTTTTCTCACATAACTGTAAGTATGGGTGACAAACAACAGCTCTTTTTCACACAATATACAACACATGACTAATACGAATAGCAGGCAATTCATATGAAATAGAACAATTATTATTATATTTTTTATCCTTGTTATTAATATTAACTTCGTACAATCTTACTATTAATAATCCTGTACTTCCATATTATGTTTCATACAATTTAATTGTTCATCATATATGACCATACTAAACAATTTATTAGCATTGTTTACATATTTAATAAAATAAACTTGTATGAATTCAGGTGCTGCTTGCACTAGGTTATATTACAGTTGCATCTGTGAATAGCAGTTTCAGCGGTATTGACCCAAATGCCTCGCATGAATGATGGTTTCAATGGTGCTTCACAAGAGACCTGTGATAATCATGGTCCTAAATGTGCTTCATTATTACATGTATCGAAGTGAGGCAATCAGGTCAATACTGCTGAAACTGCTATTTGTTGACGCAACTAATAATAATATTATCAGCTATTGCTAATACACAAGCACATTACTAGTATGTCAAAATGTGGTTGCCTGTATATATGCTAGTTCTCACCTGTTGGGTACGTGTTCTCTTTTGGTATGGCTTACATTTGTATTTAATAAAGGGGTGGTTAAAAAATGTCAGAAGTTGCTTTGAAGAGTATCAGACCACCAAGTTCCTGGTCTGTACCCACAATGTCAAACGTATAATGTGAACTTCCAACTAGTATGAACTAAATACTGGAAGAGTGCTAGCTATACTTGCCTATGCATAGTGTATTCGTAGATGCACAAGTGTAACTGTAATAACTAAATAAAATTAAATATATATCTAATTTAGATATTATGGTGCTGGTGAGTCTCTATAAATAAGAGCAGGTGGGTTTCAGAAAGAGCTAGTAATAATATTATTGAATCCGAGTTTAACACCCTGCTAGACAGAGATTCCATGGGTATAAATTCGAGTGTTAGCCCTTTGTTGATATTGTTCTCTGCATAATCGTCTGGCATATGGCAAACACTAGCCTGCGTAGCAAGCCCAGGGCCAGGGCGAATGGAACCCAATCTTCCCCATTCCCCCTGGGCTTGCTACGCAGGCTAGGCAAACACAAGAACTAATGGGGAGCTGAACGTCTCTGATGAGTTCTTTAGTCAAGGAATACAGTTTACCTTGGCATTCTCTTGTTTGACGATGATCCACTGTTCGTTTATGTCTTTCCCATTCACAGCATTCGCAAGACTCGCGGTTTTCTAATACATACTAGCAAAGCAGCAAGACTCCATAACTCGTAAGCACAACTTCGCTCGTGATTTTCAACACGGGTGCAAGCACGAAAGCATGGGGTGCAAAAGACAGGAGATAGAATGAACAATAAACTCCTTATGTTGAACTTTTGAGGCTTAACTTTTACTTCTCCACCTTAACTTTTTCAAAATACCAGGCCGGAAACGTTTGTTGTTGACAAAACTAAATGGTTTCAACAGGGAAGAGTGCAGGACAGGAAGTTGGAGGCCGCGCGTGCGCAATGCGTTTTGCCGCGGTGTCCCTTAACCCCCCCTAAACTTCATTTGCGCGAGTAATACATCAAAAATGTGTTCTAGTTGGACGAAACTACATAGGATAGGCTGGTTTTCATTCCCTTCACTATGGGCTAGATACCGAACATTAATTAATTAATTAATTAATTAATGATTGTATTATTTCTATGTTTATCGTTAGGAACTAGTGGATACCGCTAACGATAATCCAACACGTGTGTTAGACGCTAGCTAGGTCATAGTGCGTTTTGGGTAGTGCCATGCAACTTGCATGGTAGTGATCATGGGTGTATGGTTATTTTCCACCTACTAAGGCTCAACTGGAATTTTGGAGCACTTCCCGTGGAAATAAGTGGCCTAAACATCGCCGAGAAAGTTTCTCCTTGAAACGATTGTTATTTTAAATCGAAGTGCATGGAATGTCATCACCAGCTCGCGAACCAACCGCCTTCCGCAGTTCATGCCGCATGGCAGTTGTCGCGTCTAGTACAGAAACCATGGTTTTAACTGTGCCACATCACTTGATCCATTGTGATTTGAAGCTGCAACCTCATTCTCGCCACTTCTAAATGGGGGAGGGCTCCATTATGAACAGGAAAGGCATAGGATTTTCCACCCCTCCCCCCTCAGTTTTGCAGGGTTCGCATTTCTTACCCCACATTTGCAAGCAATATGTTGTGTTCGTCGTATTTACTACCAAAACTATGATTTTAACGCTGCAACGTTGTTTAATCCAGTTCTGGACTCGGAAATAGCAAATGAAGCTGTCCCAGCATGCTTTGCGGCCAAAACGGAAAGGGCGATGGATTTTTACGGGTAGAAAGGAACATCGTAGAGTCATGGGGTTTTCACCAAAATGTTACCCATAGAAAACTGCAGGGGGTCTTCTTCATTTGGTTAACATTGATGTTCAGGGGGGGAAATGACAGCCAAAATAAAATTTCAAAATGGCTTAACCCCCCCTGGACTTCATTTGCGCGAATATTACATCAAAAATTTAATCTAGTTGGACAAAATTACATATGATAGGCTTGTTTTAATTCGCATTAACATAGCGCAACGTACCTAACATTAACACGTCCAAGCTATAAATTACAATTATTCCCTATCCCACTCCCCCTGGAAATGGTATACCCATTTGTGTTAGCACAATGTCTCCGGAATGTCATTCATAACAAAACTGATCGGTTTCTAAGTTTTCACGTTCAACCCCGAAACACAGAATTAACATTAACCAGTTGCCCAGGCCCCGCTCGGACAAGCAAAAAGCGAGAAAAACCGGCCTAACCCCCCCTGAACTTCATTTGCGCGAGTAATAACGCAAAAAAATCATCTAGTTGGGCAAAAATATATAGGATAGGCTGGTTTTCATTCCCTTAACTATGCGCTAGATACCGAACATTAATTAATTAATTAATTAATTAATTATTTAATTATTTAATGATTGTATTATTTCTATGTTTATCGTTAGGAACTAGTGGATACCGCTAACGATAATCCAACATGCGTGTTAGATGTTAGCTACGTCATAGCGCGTCTTGGGTAGTGCCATGCAACTTGCATGGTAGTAATCCTGGGTGTATGGTGTTTTCCAACCTACTAAGGCTCAAGTGGAATTTTGGAGCACTTCCCGTGGAAATAAGTGGCCTAAACATCGCCGAGAAAGTTTCTCCTTGAAACGATTGTTATTTTAAATCGAAGTGCATGGAATGTCATCACCAGCTCGCGAACCAACCGCCTTCCGCAGTTCATGCCGCATGGCAGTTGTCGCGTCTAGTACAGAAACCATGGTTTTAACTGTGCCACATCACTTGATCCATTGTGATTTGAAGCTGCAACCTCATTCTAGCCACTTCTAAATGGGGGAGGGTTCCATTATGAACAGGAAAGGCATAGGATTGTCCACCCCTCCCCCCTCAGTTTTGCAAGGTTCTCATTTCTTACCCCAAATTAGCCACCAATATGTTGTGTTCGTCGTGTTTAGTACCAACACTATGATTTTTAAGCTGCAACTTCATTCAAGCCAATCGTAATGGGGGAGGGTTCCATTTTGAACATGAAAGGCATAGGATTTTCCACCCCTCCCCCCTCAGTTTTGCAAGGTTCGCATTTCTTACCCCCAAATTTGCAACCAATATGTTGTGCTCGTCGTGTTTACTACCAAAACTAAGATTTTAACGCTGCAACTTTATTTAATCCAGTTCTGGACTGGGAAATACCAAATGAAACTCTCCCAGTATGCTTTGCGGCCAAAACGGAAAGGGCGATGGATTTTTACGGATAGAACGCAACATCGTAGAGACATGGGGTTTTCATCAAAATGTTACCCATAGAAAACTGCAGGGGTTCCTCTTAATTTGGTTGATATTAAAGTTCAGGGGGAGAAATGACAGCCAAAACAAAAATTCAAAACGGCTTAACCCCCCCTGAACTTTATTTGCGCGAGTAATTACGCAAAAATTTAATCTAGTTGGGCGAAATTACATCAGATAGGCTGGTTTTTATTCCTTCAGTTATTCGCTATATACCAAACATTAATTAATTAATTAATGATTGTATTATTTCTATGATTATCGTTAGGAACTAGTGGATACCGCTAACGATAATCCAACACGTGTGTTAGATGCTAGCTAGGTCGTAGCGCGTTTTGGGTAGTGCCATGCAACTTACATGCTAGTGACTCTGGGTGTGTGGTTATTTTCCACCTACTAAGGCTCAACTGCAATTTTGGAGCACTTCTCGTGGAAATAAGTGGCCTAAACATCGGTCGAAAAAGTTTCTCCTTGAAACGATTGTTATTTTCCATCCAAGTGCATGGAATGTCATCACAAGCTCGTGAACCGACAGCCATCCGCAGTTCATGCCGCATGGCAGTTGTCGCGTCTAGTACAGAAACCATGGTTTTAACTCTGCCACATCACTCCATGCATTGTGATTTGAAGCTGCAACCTCATTCTAGCCACTTCTAAATGGGGGAGGGTTCCATTATGAACAGGAAAGGCATAGGATTGTCCACCCCTCCCCCCTCAGTTTTGCAAGGTTCTCATTTCTTACCCCAAATTAGCCACCAATATGTTGTGTTCGTCGTGTTTAGTACCAACACTATGATTTTTAAGCTGCAACTTCATTCAAGCCAATCGTAATGGGGGAGGGTTCCATTTTGAACATGAAAGGCATAGGATTTTCCACCCCTCCCCCCTCAGTTTTGCAAGGTTCGCATTTCTTACCCCCAAATTTGCAACCAATATGTTGTGCTCGTCGTGTTTACTACCAAAACTAAGATTTTAACGCTGCAACTTTATTTAATCCAGTTCTGGACTGGGAAATACCAAATGAAACTCTCCCAGCATGCTTTGCGGCCAAAACGGAAAGGGCGATGGATTTTTACGGGTAGAACGCAACATCGTAGAGACATGGGGTTTTCATCAAAATGTTACCCACGGAAAACTGCAGGGGGTCTTCTTAATTTGGTTGACATTAAAATTCAGGGGGGGAAATGACAGCCAAAATAAAATTTCAAAATCACTTAACCCCCCCTGAACTTCATTTGCGCGAGTAATACATCAAAAATTTAATCTCGCTCGGCCAAATTACATCAGATAGGCTTACTTTTATTTTCCCTAGCTATGTGCAACATACCAAACATTAAACCATGAATTACAAATAATCCCTACCCCACCCCCCTAGAAATGGTATACCCATTTGTTTTGGCAACTTGTCTCGGGATTGTCATTCATAAAAAGACTGACCGGTTCCTAACTTTTCAAGTTCAATACCGAAAGACAGAATGAACGTTAAACAGTTGCCCAGGCCCCGCTCAACCAAGCAAAAAGCGAGAAAAACCGCCTTAACCCCCCCTGAACTTCATTTGCGCGAGTAATACATCAAAAATGTGTTCTAGTTGGACGAAACTACATAGGATAGGCTGGTTTTCATTCCCTTCACTATGGGCTAGATACCGAACATTAATTAATTAATTAATTAATGATTGTATTATTTCTATGTTTATCGTTAGGAACTAGTGGATACCGCTAACGATAATCCAACACGTGTGTTAGACGCTAGCTAGGTCATAGTGCGTTTTGGGTAGTGCCATGCAACTTGCATGGTAGTGATCATGGGTGTATGGTTATTTTCCACCTACTAAGGCTCAACTGGAATTTTGGAGCACTTCCCGTGGAAATAAGTGGCCTAAACATCGCCGAGAAAGTTTCTCCTTGAAACGATTGTTATTTTAAATCGAAGTGCATGGAATGTCATCACCAGCTCGCGAACCAACCGCCTTCCGCAGTTCATGCCGCATGGCAGTTGTCGCGTCTAGTACAGAAACCATGGTTTTAACTGTGCCACATCACTTGATCCATTGTGATTTGAAGCTGCAACCTCATTCTCGCCACTTCTAAATGGGGGAGGGCTCCATTATGAACAGGAAAGGCATAGGATTTTCCACCCCTCCCCCCTCAGTTTTGCAGGGTTCGCATTTCTTACCCCACATTTGCAAGCAATATGTTGTGTTCGTCGTATTTACTACCAAAACTATGATTTTAACGCTGCAACGTTGTTTAATCCAGTTCTGGACTCGGAAATAGCAAATGAAGCTGTCCCAGCATGCTTTGCGGCCAAAACGGAAAGGGCGATGGATTTTTTACGGGTAGAAAGGAACATCGTAGAGTCATGGGGTTTTCACCAAAATGTTACCCATAGAAAACTGCAGGGGGTCTTCTTCATTTGGTTAACATTGATGTACAGGGGGGGAAATGACAGCCAAAATAAAATTTCAAAATGGCTTAACCCCCCCTGGACTTCATTTGCGCGAATATTACATCAAAAATTTAATCTAGTTGGACAAAATTACATATGATAGGCTTGTTTTAATTCGCATTAACATAGCGCAACGTACCTAACATTAACACGTCCAAGCTATAAATTACAATTATTCCCTATCCCACTCCCCCTGGAAATGGTATACCCATTTGTGTTAGCACAATGTCTCCGGAATGTCATTCATAACAAAACTGATCGGTTTCTAAGTTTTCACGTTCAACCCCGAAACACAGAATTAACATTAACCAGTTGCCCAGGCCCCGCTCGGACAAGCAAAAAGCGAGAAAAACCGGCCTAACCCCCCCTGAACTTCATTTGCGCGAGTAATAACGCAAAAAAATCATCTAGTTGGGCAAAAATATATAGGATAGGCTGGTTTTCATTCCCTTAACTATGCGCTAGATACCGAACATTAATTAATTAATTAATTAATTAATTAATTATTTAATTATTTAATGATTGTATTATTTCTATGTTTATCGTTAGGAACTAGTGGATACCGCTAACGATAATCCAACATGCGTGTTAGATGTTAGCTACGTCATAGCGCGTCTTGGGTAGTGCCATGCAACTTGCATGGTAGTAATCCTGGGTGTATGGTGTTTTCCAACCTACTAAGGCTCAAGTGGAATTTTGGAGCACTTCCCGTGGAAATAAGTGGCCTAAACATCGCCGAGAAAGTTTCTCCTTGAAACGATTGTTATTTTAAATCGAAGTGCATGGAATGTCATCACCAGCTCGCGAACCAACCGCCTTCCGCAGTTCATGCCGCATGGCAGTTGTCGCGTCTAGTACAGAAACCATGGTTTTAACTGTGCCACATCACTTGATCCATTGTGATTTGAAGCTGCAACCTCATTCTCGCCACTTCTAAATGGGGGAGGGCTCCATTATGAACAGGAAAGGCATAGGATTTTCCACCCCTCCCCCCTCAGTTTTGCAGGGTTCGCATTTCTTACCCCACATTTGCAAGCAATATGTTGTGTTCGTCGTATTTACTACCAAAACTATGATTTTAACGCTGCAACGTTGTTTAATCCAGTTCTGGACTCGGAAATAGCAAATGAAGCTGTCCCAGCATGCTTTGCGGCCAAAACGGAAAGGGCGATGGATTTTTACGGGTAGAAAGGAACATCGTAGAGTCATGGGGTTTTCACCAAAATGTTACCCATAGAAAACTGCAGGGGGTCTTCTTCATTTGGTTAACATTGATGTTCAGGGGGGGAAATGACAGCCAAAATAAAATTTCAAAATGGCTTAACCCCCCCTGGACTTCATTTGCGCGAATATTACATCAAAAATTTAATCTAGTTGGACAAAATTACATATGATAGGCTTGTTTTAATTCGCATTAACATAGCGCAACGTACCTAACATTAACACGTCCAAGCTATAAATTACAATTATTCCCTATCCCACTCCCCCTGGAAATGGTATACCCATTTGTGTTAGCACAATGTCTCCGGAATGTCATTCATAACAAAACTGATCGGTTTCTAAGTTTTCACGTTCAACCCCGAAACACAGAATTAACATTAACCAGTTGCCCAGGCCCCGCTCGGACAAGCAAAAAGCGAGAAAAACCGGCCTAACCCCCCCTGAACTTCATTTGCGCGAGTAATAACGCAAAAAAATCATCTAGTTGGGCAAAAATATATAGGATAGGCTGGTTTTCATTCCCTTAACTATGCGCTAGATACCGAACATTAATTAATTAATTAATTAATTAATTAATTATTTAATTATTTAATGATTGTATTATTTCTATGTTTATCGTTAGGAACTAGTGGATACCGCTAACGATAAGCCAACATGCGTGTTAGATGTTAGCTACGTCATAGCGCGTCTTGGGTAGTGCCATGCAACTTGCATGGTAGTAATCCTGGGTGTATGGTGTTTTCCAACCTACTAAGGCTCAAGTGGAATTTTGGAGCACTTCCCGTGGAAATAAGTGGCCTAAACATCGCCGAGAAAGTTTCTCCTTGAAACGATTGTTATTTTAAATCGAAGTGCATGGAATGTCATCACCAGCTCGCGAACCAACCGCCTTCCGCAGTTCATGCCGCATGGCAGTTGTCGCGTCTAGTACAGAAACCATGGTTTTAACTGTGCCACATCACTTGATCCATTGTGATTTGAAGCTGCAACCTCATTCTAGCCACTTCTAAATGGGGGAGGGTTCCATTATGAACAGGAAAGGCATAGGATTGTCCACCCCTCCCCCCTCAGTTTTGCAAGGTTCTCATTTCTTACCCCAAATTAGCCACCAATATGTTGTGTTCGTCGTGTTTAGTACCAACACTATGATTTTTAAGCTGCAACTTCATTCAAGCCAATCGTAATGGGGGAGGGTTCCATTTTGAACATGAAAGGCATAGGATTTTCCACCCCTCCCCCCTCAGTTTTGCAAGGTTCGCATTTCTTACCCCCAAATTTGCAACCAATATGTTGTGCTCGTCGTGTTTACTACCAAAACTAAGATTTTAACGCTGCAACTTTATTTAATCCAGTTCTGGACTGGGAAATACCAAATGAAACTCTCCCAGTATGCTTTGCGGCCAAAACGGAAAGGGCGATGGATTTTTACGGGTAGAACGCAACATCGTAGAGACATGGGGTTTTCATCAAAATGTTACCCATAGAAAACTGCAGGGGTTCCTCTTAATTTGGTTGATATTAAAGTTCAGGGGGAGAAATGACAGCCAAAACAAAAATTCAAAACGGCTTAACCCCCCCTGAACTTTATTTGCGCGAGTAATTACGCAAAAATTTAATCTAGTTGGGCGAAATTACATCAGATAGGCTGGTTTTTATTCCTTCAGTTATTCGCTATATACCAAACATTAATTAATTAATTAATGATTGTATTATTTCTATGATTATCGTTAGGAACTAGTGGATACCGCTAACGATAATCCAACACGTGTGTTAGATGCTAGCTAGGTCGTAGCGCGTTTTGGGTAGTGCCATGCAACTTACATGCTAGTGACTCTGGGTGTGTGGTTATTTTCCACCTACTAAGGCTCAACTGCAATTTTGGAGCACTTCTCGTGGAAATAAGTGGCCTAAACATCGGTCGAAAAAGTTTCTCCTTGAAACGATTGTTATTTTCCATCCAAGTGCATGGAATGTCATCACAAGCTCGTGAACCGACAGCCATCCGCAGTTCATGCCGCATGGCAGTTGTCGCGTCTAGTACAGAAACCATGGTTTTAACTCTGCCACATCACTCCATGCATTGTGATTTGAAGCTGCAACCTCATTCTAGCCACTTCTAAATGGGGGAGGGTTCCATTATGAACAGGAAAGGCATAGGATTGTCCACCCCTCCCCCCTCAGTTTTGCAAGGTTCTCATTTCTTACCCCAAATTAGCCACCAATATGTTGTGTTCGTCGTGTTTAGTACCAACACTATGATTTTTAAGCTGCAACTTCATTCAAGCCAATCGTAATGGGGGAGGGTTCCATTTTGAACATGAAAGGCATAGGATTTTCCACCCCTCCCCCCTCAGTTTTGCAAGGTTCGCATTTCTTACCCCCAAATTTGCAACCAATATGTTGTGCTCGTCGTGTTTACTACCAAAACTAAGATTTTAACGCTGCAACTTTATTTAATCCAGTTCTGGACTGGGAAATACCAAATGAAACTCTCCCAGCATGCTTTGCGGCCAAAACGGAAAGGGCGATGGATTTTTACGGGTAGAACGCAACATCGTAGAGACATGGGGTTTTCATCAAAATGTTACCCACGGAAAACTGCAGGGGGTCTTCTTAATTTGGTTGACATTAAAATTCAGGGGGGGAAATGACAGCCAAAATAAAATTTCAAAATCACTTAACCCCCCCTGAACTTCATTTGCGCGAGTAATACATCAAAAATTTAATCTCGCTCGGCCAAATTACATCAGATAGGCTTACTTTTATTTTCCCTAGCTATGTGCAACATACCAAACATTAAACCATGAATTACAAATAATCCCTACCCCACCCCCCTAGAAATGGTATACCCATTTGTTTTGGCAACTTGTCTCGGGATTGTCATTCATAAAAAGACTGACCGGTTCCTAACTTTTCAAGTTCAATACCGAAAGACAGAATGAACGTTAAACAGTTGCCCAGGCCCCGCTCAACCAAGCAAAAAGCGAGAAAAACCGCCTTAACCCCCCCTGAACTTCATTTGCGCGAGTAATACATCAAAAATGTGTTCTAGTTGGACGAAACTACATAGGATAGGCTGGTTTTCATTCCCTTCACTATGGGCTAGATACCGAACATTAATTAATTAATTAATTAATGATTGTATTATTTCTATGTTTATCGTTAGGAACTAGTGGATACCGCTAACGATAATCCAACACGTGTGTTAGACGCTAGCTAGGTCATAGTGCGTTTTGGGTAGTGCCATGCAACTTGCATGGTAGTGATCATGGGTGTATGGTTATTTTCCACCTACTAAGGCTCAACTGGAATTTTGGAGCACTTCCCGTGGAAATAAGTGGCCTAAACATCGCCGAGAAAGTTTCTCCTTGAAACGATTGTTATTTTAAATCGAAGTGCATGGAATGTCATCACCAGCTCGCGAACCAACCGCCTTCCGCAGTTCATGCCGCATGGCAGTTGTCGCGTCTAGTACAGAAACCATGGTTTTAACTGTGCCACATCACTTGATCCATTGTGATTTGAAGCTGCAACCTCATTCTCGCCACTTCTAAATGGGGGAGGGCTCCATTATGAACAGGAAAGGCATAGGATTTTCCACCCCTCCCCCCTCAGTTTTGCAGGGTTCGCATTTCTTACCCCACATTTGCAAGCAATATGTTGTGTTCGTCGTATTTACTACCAAAACTATGATTTTAACGCTGCAACGTTGTTTAATCCAGTTCTGGACTCGGAAATAGCAAATGAAGCTGTCCCAGCATGCTTTGCGGCCAAAACGGAAAGGGCGATGGATTTTTTACGGGTAGAAAGGAACATCGTAGAGTCATGGGGTTTTCACCAAAATGTTACCCATAGAAAACTGCAGGGGGTCTTCTTCATTTGGTTAACATTGATGTACAGGGGGGGAAATGACAGCCAAAATAAAATTTCAAAATGGCTTAACCCCCCCTGGACTTCATTTGCGCGAATATTACATCAAAAATTTAATCTAGTTGGACAAAATTACATATGATAGGCTTGTTTTAATTCGCATTAACATAGCGCAACGTACCTAACATTAACACGTCCAAGCTATAAATTACAATTATTCCCTATCCCACTCCCCCTGGAAATGGTATACCCATTTGTGTTAGCACAATGTCTCCGGAATGTCATTCATAACAAAACTGATCGGTTTCTAAGTTTTCACGTTCAACCCCGAAACACAGAATTAACATTAACCAGTTGCCCAGGCCCCGCTCGGACAAGCAAAAAGCGAGAAAAACCGGCCTAACCCCCCCTGAACTTCATTTGCGCGAGTAATAACGCAAAAAAATCATCTAGTTGGGCAAAAATATATAGGATAGGCTGGTTTTCATTCCCTTAACTATGCGCTAGATACCGAACATTAATTAATTAATTAATTAATTAATTAATTATTTAATTATTTAATGATTGTATTATTTCTATGTTTATCGTTAGGAACTAGTGGATAATAATAATAATAATAATAAACTTTATTATACACAGAATTCAAACAGTTTACACTGATTTCCATTGAAGCTGTGTTTAAAAACTAAAAATAAGTTTACAATAATTGATAATATATAATAATTACGCTAATATAAGTATTCACATAGATGGTAATTACACTGATTAAAATATACTTGATAGTAATTACCCTAATTTAAAATATACTTGATGTACTATACATGTAGTAGCAGCATTAACTAATTACAGATAGGGTTATTCCAGTAGTTATTTACAAAACTCTTGATAGTTGGAGCATTCTTTATATAGCTGTCTAGACTATTAAAGAGTTTAGCTGCAGAGAAAGTAAATGATCTATAGCCAGAATTAGATGAAATTTTGACTAAATGGATGTTATTACGGTTTCTAGTATTATAATTATGTACATCAGAATTACGGTGAAATAGATTTTGGAGATACGGTGGACATAAATTATTTAAACATTTAAAAACGGTGAGACATTTATGGAAGTCCCAACGCTGGTTTAATGGAACCCAGCCTAGCTCTCTAAATAGATTCACTGTACGTTCCTCGCGTGTCTTCTTCATCAATATTATGCGTGCTGCTCTCTTTTGCAGCCTAAGGAGTCTATTAAGACTTGTCTGATCAGCATTAGACCAGATGATGTCACAATATTCTAATAATGGTTGGACTAGTGTACAATGAAGATGTTTACAGGTGTCTACACTAACATATTTCCTGATTCTCCTAAGGATAACGATAATCCAACATGCGTGTTAGATGTTAGCTACGTCATAGCGCGTCTTGGGTAGTGCCATGCAACTTGCATGGTAGTAATCCTGGGTGTATGGTGTTTTCCAACCTACTAAGGCTCAAGTGGAATTTTGGAGCACTTCCCGTGGAAATAAGTGGCCTAAACATCGCCGAGAAAGTTTCTCCTTGAAACGATTGTTATTTTAAATCGAAGTGCATGGAATGTCATCACCAGCTCGCGAACCAACCGCCTTCCGCAGTTCATGCCGCATGGCAGTTGTCGCGTCTAGTACAGAAACCATGGTTTTAACTGTGCCACATCACTTGATCCATTGTGATTTGAAGCTGCAACCTCATTCTCGCCACTTCTAAATGGGGGAGGGCTCCATTATGAACAGGAAAGGCATAGGATTTTCCACCCCTCCCCCCTCAGTTTTGCAGGGTTCGCATTTCTTACCCCACATTTGCAAGCAATATGTTGTGTTCGTCGTATTTACTACCAAAACTATGATTTTAACGCTGCAACGTTGTTTAATCCAGTTCTGGACTCGGAAATAGCAAATGAAGCTGTCCCAGCATGCTTTGCGGCCAAAACGGAAAGGGCGATGGATTTTTACGGGTAGAAAGGAACATCGTAGAGTCATGGGGTTTTCACCAAAATGTTACCCATAGAAAACTGCAGGGGGTCTTCTTCATTTGGTTAACATTGATGTTCAGGGGGGGAAATGACAGCCAAAATAAAATTTCAAAATGGCTTAACCCCCCCTGGACTTCATTTGCGCGAATATTACATCAAAAATTTAATCTAGTTGGACAAAATTACATATGATAGGCTTGTTTTAATTCGCATTAACATAGCGCAACGTACCTAACATTAACACGTCCAAGCTATAAATTACAATTATTCCCTATCCCACTCCCCCTGGAAATGGTATACCCATTTGTGTTAGCACAATGTCTCCGGAATGTCATTCATAACAAAACTGATCGGTTTCTAAGTTTTCACGTTCAACCCCGAAACACAGAATTAACATTAACCAGTTGCCCAGGTCCCGCTCGGACAAGCAAAAAGCGAGAAAAACCGGCCTAACCCCCCCTGAACTTCATTTGCGCGAGTAATAACGCAAAAAAATCATCTAGTTGGGCAAAAATATATAGGATAGGCTGGTTTTCATTCCCTTAACTATGCGCTAGATACCGAACATTAATTAATTAATTAATTAATTAATTAATTATTTAATTATTTAATGATTGTATTATTTCTATGTTTATCGTTAGGAACTAGTGGATACCGCTAACGATAATCCAACATGCGTGTTAGATGTTAGCTACGTCATAGCGCGTCTTGGGTAGTGCCATGCAACTTGCATGGTAGTAATCCTGGGTGTATGGTGTTTTCCAACCTACTAAGGCTCAAGTGGAATTTTGGAGCACTTCCCGTGGAAATAAGTGGCCTAAACATCGCCGAGAAAGTTTCTCCTTGAAACGATTGTTATTTTAAATCGAAGTGCATGGAATGTCATCACCAGCTCGCGAACCAACCGCCTTCCGCAGTTCATGCCGCATGGCAGTTGTCGCGTCTAGTACAGAAACCATGGTTTTAACTGTGCCACATCACTTGATCCATTGTGATTTGAAGCTGCAACCTCATTCTCGCCACTTCTAAATGGGGGAGGGCTCCATTATGAACAGGAAAGGCATAGGATTTTCCACCCCTCCCCCCTCAGTTTTGCAGGGTTCGCATTTCTTACCCCACATTTGCAAGCAATATGTTGTGTTCGTCGTATTTACTACCAAAACTATGATTTTAACGCTGCAACGTTGTTTAATCCAGTTCTGGACTCGGAAATAGCAAATGAAGCTGTCCCAGCATGCTTTGCGGCCAAAACGGAAAGGGCGATGGATTTTTACGGGTAGAAAGGAACATCGTAGAGTCATGGGGTTTTCACCAAAATGTTACCCATAGAAAACTGCAGGGGGTCTTCTTCATTTGGTTAACATTGATGTTCAGGGGGGGAAATGACAGCCAAAATAAAATTTCAAAATGGCTTAACCCCCCCTGGACTTCATTTGCGCGAATATTACATCAAAAATTTAATCTAGTTGGACAAAATTACATATGATAGGCTTGTTTTAATTCGCATTAACATAGCGCAACGTACCTAACATTAACACGTCCAAGCTATAAATTACAATTATTCCCTATCCCACTCCCCCTGGAAATGGTATACCCATTTGTGTTAGCACAATGTCTCCGGAATGTCATTCATAACAAAACTGATCGGTTTCTAAGTTTTCACGTTCAACCCCGAAACACAGAATTAACATTAACCAGTTGCCCAGGCCCCGCTCGGACAAGCAAAAAGCGAGAAAAACCGGCCTAACCCCCCCTGAACTTCATTTGCGCGAGTAATAACGCAAAAAAATCATCTAGTTGGGCAAAAATATATAGGATAGGCTGGTTTTCATTCCCTTAACTATGCGCTAGATACCGAACATTAATTAATTAATTAATTAATTAATTAATTATTTAATTATTTAATGATTGTATTATTTCTATGTTTATCGTTAGGAACTAGTGGATACCGCTAACGATAATCCAACATGCGTGTTAGATGTTAGCTACGTCATAGCGCGTCTTGGGTAGTGCCATGCAACTTGCATGGTAGTAATCCTGGGTGTATGGTGTTTTCCAACCTACTAAGGCTCAAGTGGAATTTTGGAGCACTTCCCGTGGAAATAAGTGGCCTAAACATCGCCGAGAAAGTTTCTCCTTGAAACGATTGTTATTTTAAATCGAAGTGCATGGAATGTCATCACCAGCTCGCGAACCAACCGCCTTCCGCAGTTCATGCCGCATGGCAGTTGTCGCGTCTAGTACAGAAACCATGGTTTTAACTGTGCCACATCACTTGATCCATTGTGATTTGAAGCTGCAACCTCATTCTAGCCACTTCTAAATGGGGGAGGGTTCCATTATGAACAGGAAAGGCATAGGATTGTCCACCCCTCCCCCCTCAGTTTTGCAAGGTTCTCATTTCTTACCCCAAATTAGCCACCAATATGTTGTGTTCGTCGTGTTTAGTACCAACACTATGATTTTTAAGCTGCAACTTCATTCAAGCCAATCGTAATGGGGGAGGGTTCCATTTTGAACATGAAAGGCATAGGATTTTCCACCCCTCCCCCCTCAGTTTTGCAAGGTTCGCATTTCTTACCCCCAAATTTGCAACCAATATGTTGTGCTCGTCGTGTTTACTACCAAAACTAAGATTTTAACGCTGCAACTTTATTTAATCCAGTTCTGGACTGGGAAATACCAAATGAAACTCTCCCAGTATGCTTTGCGGCCAAAACGGAAAGGGCGATGGATTTTTACGGGTAGAACGCAACATCGTAGAGACATGGGGTTTTCATCAAAATGTTACCCATAGAAAACTGCAGGGGTTCCTCTTAATTTGGTTGATATTAAAGTTCAGGGGGAGAAATGACAGCCAAAACAAAAATTCAAAACGGCTTAACCCCCCCTGAACTTTATTTGCGCGAGTAATTACGCAAAAATTTAATCTAGTTGGGCGAAATTACATCAGATAGGCTGGTTTTTATTCCTTCAGTTATTCGCTATATACCAAACATTAATTAATTAATTAATGATTGTATTATTTCTATGATTATCGTTAGGAACTAGTGGATACCGCTAACGATAATCCAACACGTGTGTTAGATGCTAGCTAGGTCGTAGCGCGTTTTGGGTAGTGCCATGCAACTTACATGCTAGTGACTCTGGGTGTGTGGTTATTTTCCACCTACTAAGGCTCAACTGCAATTTTGGAGCACTTCTCGTGGAAATAAGTGGCCTAAACATCGGTCGAAAAAGTTTCTCCTTGAAACGATTGTTATTTTCCATCCAAGTGCATGGAATGTCATCACAAGCTCGTGAACCGACAGCCATCCGCAGTTCATGCCGCATGGCAGTTGTCGCGTCTAGTACAGAAACCATGGTTTTAACTCTGCCACATCACTCCATGCATTGTGATTTGAAGCTGCAACCTCATTCTAGCCACTTCTAAATGGGGGAGGGTTCCATTATGAACAGGAAAGGCATAGGATTGTCCACCCCTCCCCCCTCAGTTTTGCAAGGTTCTCATTTCTTACCCCAAATTAGCCACCAATATGTTGTGTTCGTCGTGTTTAGTACCAACACTATGATTTTTAAGCTGCAACTTCATTCAAGCCAATCGTAATGGGGGAGGGTTCCATTTTGAACATGAAAGGCATAGGATTTTCCACCCCTCCCCCCTCAGTTTTGCAAGGTTCGCATTTCTTACCCCCAAATTTGCAACCAATATGTTGTGCTCGTCGTGTTTACTACCAAAACTAAGATTTTAACGCTGCAACTTTATTTAATCCAGTTCTGGACTGGGAAATACCAAATGAAACTCTCCCAGCATGCTTTGCGGCCAAAACGGAAAGGGCGATGGATTTTTACGGGTAGAACGCAACATCGTAGAGACATGGGGTTTTCATCAAAATGTTACCCACGGAAAACTGCAGGGGGTCTTCTTAATTTGGTTGACATTAAAATTCAGGGGGGGAAATGACAGCCAAAATAAAATTTCAAAATCACTTAACCCCCCCTGAACTTCATTTGCGCGAGTAATACATCAAAAATTTAATCTCGCTCGGCCAAATTACATCAGATAGGCTTACTTTTATTTTCCCTAGCTATGTGCAACATACCAAACATTAAACCATGAATTACAAATAATCCCTACCCCACCCCCCTAGAAATGGTATACCCATTTGTTTTGGCAACTTGTCTCGGGATTGTCATTCATAAAAAGACTGACCGGTTCCTAACTTTTCAAGTTCAATACCGAAAGACAGAATGAACGTTAAACAGTTGCCCAGGCCCCGCTCAACCAAGCAAAAAGCGAGAAAAACCGCCTTAACCCCCCCTGAACTTCATTTGCGCGAGTAATACATCAAAAATGTGTTCTAGTTGGACGAAACTACATAGGATAGGCTGGTTTTCATTCCCTTCACTATGGGCTAGATACCGAACATTAATTAATTAATTAATTAATGATTGTATTATTTCTATGTTTATCGTTAGGAACTAGTGGATACCGCTAACGATAATCCAACACGTGTGTTAGACGCTAGCTAGGTCATAGTGCGTTTTGGGTAGTGCCATGCAACTTGCATGGTAGTGATCATGGGTGTATGGTTATTTTCCACCTACTAAGGCTCAACTGGAATTTTGGAGCACTTCCCGTGGAAATAAGTGGCCTAAACATCGCCGAGAAAGTTTCTCCTTGAAACGATTGTTATTTTAAATCGAAGTGCATGGAATGTCATCACCAGCTCGCGAACCAACCGCCTTCCGCAGTTCATGCCGCATGGCAGTTGTCGCGTCTAGTACAGAAACCATGGTTTTAACTGTGCCACATCACTTGATCCATTGTGATTTGAAGCTGCAACCTCATTCTCGCCACTTCTAAATGGGGAGGGCTCCATTATGAACAGGAAAGGCATAGGATTTTCCACCCCTCCCCCCTCAGTTTTGCAGGGTTCGCATTTCTTACCCCACATTTGCAAGCAATATGTTGTGTTCGTCGTATTTACTACCAAAACTATGATTTTAACGCTGCAACGTTGTTTAATCCAGTTCTGGACTCGGAAATAGCAAATGAAGCTGTCCCAGCATGCTTTGCGGCCAAAACGGAAAGGGCGATGGATTTTTACGGGTAGAAAGGAACATCGTAGAGTCATGGGGTTTTCACCAAAATGTTACCCATAGAAAACTGCAGGGGGTCTTCTTCATTTGGTTAACATTGATGTACAGGGGGGGAAATGACAGCCAAAATAAAATTTCAAAATGGCTTAACCCCCCCTGGACTTCATTTGCGCGAATATTACATCAAAAATTTAATCTAGTTGGACAAAATTACATATGATAGGCTTGTTTTAATTCGCATTAACATAGCGCAACGTACCTAACATTAACACGTCCAAGCTATAAATTACAATTATTCCCTATCCCACTCCCCCTGGAAATGGTATACCCATTTGTGTTAGCACAATGTCTCCGGAATGTCATTCATAACAAAACTGATCGGTTTCTAAGTTTTCACGTTCAACCCCGAAACACAGAATTAACATTAACCAGTTGCCCAGGCCCCGCTCGGACAAGCAAAAAGCGAGAAAAACCGGCCTAACCCCCCCTGAACTTCATTTGCGCGAGTAATAACGCAAAAAAATCATCTAGTTGGGCAAAAATATATAGGATAGGCTGGTTTTCATTCCCTTAACTATGCGCTAGATACCGAACATTAATTATTTAATTATTTAATGATTGTATTATTTCTATGTTTATCGTTAGGAACTAGTGGATACCGCTAACGATAATCCAACATGCGTGTTAGATGTTAGCTACGTCATAGCGCGTCTTGGGTAGTGCCATGCAACTTGCATGGTAGTAATCCTGGGTGTATGGTGTTTTCCAACCTACTAAGGCTCAAGTGGAATTTTGGAGCACTTCCCGTGGAAATAAGTGGCCTAAACATCGCCGAGAAAGTTTCTCCTTGAAACGATTGTTATTTTAAATCGAAGTGCATGGAATGTCATCACCAGCTCGCGAACCAACCGCCTTCCGCAGTTCATGCCGCATGGCAGTTGTCGCGTCTAGTACAGAAACCATGGTTTTAACTGTGCCACATCACTTGATCCATTGTGATTTGAAGCTGCAACCTCATTCTCGCCACTTCTAAATGGGGGAGGGCTCCATTATGAACAGGAAAGGCATAGGATTTTCCACCCCTCCCCCCTCAGTTTTGCAGGGTTCGCATTTCTTACCCCACATTTGCAAGCAATATGTTGTGTTCGTCGTATTTACTACCAAAACTATGATTTTAACGCTGCAACGTTGTTTAATCCAGTTCTGGACTCGGAAATAGCAAATGAAGCTGTCCCAGCATGCTTTGCGGCCAAAACGGAAAGGGCGATGGATTTTTACGGGTAGAAAGGAACATCGTAGAGTCATGGGGTTTTCACCAAAATGTTACCCATAGAAAACTGCAGGGGGTCTTCTTCATTTGGTTAACATTGATGTTCAGGGGGGGAAATGACAGCCAAAATAAAATTTCAAAATGGCTTAACCCCCCCTGGACTTCATTTGCGCGAATATTACATCAAAAATTTAATCTAGTTGGACAAAATTACATATGATAGGCTTGTTTTAATTCGCATTAACATAGCGCAACGTACCTAACATTAACACGTCCAAGCTATAAATTACAATTATTCCCTATCCCACTCCCCCTGGAAATGGTATACCCATTTGTGTTAGCACAATGTCTCCGGAATGTCATTCATAACAAAACTGATCGGTTTCTAAGTTTTCACGTTCAACCCCGAAACACAGAATTAACATTAACCAGTTGCCCAGGCCCCGCTCGGACAAGCAAAAAGCGAGAAAAACCGGCCTAACCCCCCCTGAACTTCATTTGCGCGAGTAATAACGCAAAAAAATCATCTAGTTGGGCAAAAATATATAGGATAGGCTGGTTTTCATTCCCTTAACTATGCGCTAGATACCGAACATTAATTAATTAATTAATTAATTAATTAATTATTTAATTATTTAATGATTGTATTATTTCTATGTTTATCGTTAGGAACTAGTGGATACCGCTAACGATAATCCAACATGCGTGTTAGATGTTAGCTACGTCATAGCGCGTCTTGGGTAGTGCCATGCAACTTGCATGGTAGTAATCCTGGGTGTATGGTGTTTTCCAACCTACTAAGGCTCAAGTGGAATTTTGGAGCACTTCCCGTGGAAATAAGTGGCCTATGCATCGCCGAGAAAGTTTCTCCTTGAAACGATTGTTATTTTAAATCGAAGTGCATGGAATGTCATCACCAGCTCGCGAACCAACCGCCTTCCGCAGTTCATGCCGCATGGCAGTTGTCGCGTCTAGTACAGAAACCATGGTTTTAACTGTGCCACATCACTTGATCCATTGTGATTTGAAGCTGCAACCTCATTCTAGCCACTTCTAAATGGGGGAGGGTTCCATTATGAACAGGAAAGGCATAGGATTGTCCACCCCTCCCCCCTCAGTTTTGCAAGGTTCTCATTTCTTACCCCAAATTAGCCACCAATATGTTGTGTTCGTCGTGTTTAGTACCAACACTATGATTTTTAAGCTGCAACTTCATTCAAGCCAATCGTAATGGGGGAGGGTTCCATTTTGAACATGAAAGGCATAGGATTTTCCACCCCTCCCCCCTCAGTTTTGCAAGGTTCGCATTTCTTACCCCCAAATTTGCAACCAATATGTTGTGCTCGTCGTGTTTACTACCAAAACTAAGATTTTAACGCTGCAACTTTATTTAATCCAGTTCTGGACTGGGAAATACCAAATGAAACTCTCCCAGTATGCTTTGCGGCCAAAACGGAAAGGGCGATGGATTTTTACGGGTAGAACGCAACATCGTAGAGACATGGGGTTTTCATCAAAATGTTACCCATAGAAAACTGCAGGGGTTCCTCTTAATTTGGTTGATATTAAAGTTCAGGGGGAGAAATGACAGCCAAAACAAAAATTCAAAACGGCTTAACCCCCCCTGAACTTTATTTGCGCGAGTAATTACGCAAAAATTTAATCTAGTTGGGCGAAATTACATCAGATAGGCTGGTTTTTATTCCTTCAGTTATTCGCTATATACCAAACATTAATTAATTAATTAATGATTGTATTATTTCTATGATTATCGTTAGGAACTAGTGGATACCGCTAACGATAATCCAACACGTGTGTTAGATGCTAGCTAGGTCGTAGCGCGTTTTGGGTAGTGCCATGCAACTTACATGCTAGTGACTCTGGGTGTGTGGTTATTTTCCACCTACTAAGGCTCAACTGCAATTTTGGAGCACTTCTCGTGGAAATAAGTGGCCTAAACATCGGTCGAAAAAGTTTCTCCTTGAAACGATTGTTATTTTCCATCCAAGTGCATGGAATGTCATCACAAGCTCGTGAACCGACAGCCATCCGCAGTTCATGCCGCATGGCAGTTGTCGCGTCTAGTACAGAAACCATGGTTTTAACTCTGCCACATCACTCCATGCATTGTGATTTGAAGCTGCAACCTCATTCTAGCCACTTCTAAATGGGGGAGGGTTCCATTATGAACAGGAAAGGCATAGGATTGTCCACCCCTCCCCCCTCAGTTTTGCAAGGTTCTCATTTCTTACCCCAAATTAGCCACCAATATGTTGTGTTCGTCGTGTTTAGTACCAACACTATGATTTTTAAGCTGCAACTTCATTCAAGCCAATCGTAATGGGGGAGGGTTCCATTTTGAACATGAAAGGCATAGGATTTTCCACCCCTCCCCCCTCAGTTTTGCAAGGTTCGCATTTCTTACCCCCAAATTTGCAACCAATATGTTGTGCTCGTCGTGTTTACTACCAAAACTAAGATTTTAACGCTGCAACTTTATTTAATCCAGTTCTGGACTGGGAAATACCAAATGAAACTCTCCCAGCATGCTTTGCGGCCAAAACGGAAAGGGCGATGGATTTTTACGGGTAGAACGCAACATCGTAGAGACATGGGGTTTTCATCAAAATGTTACCCACGGAAAACTGCAGGGGGTCTTCTTAATTTGGTTGACATTAAAATTCAGGGGGGGAAATGACAGCCAAAATAAAATTTCAAAATCACTTAACCCCCCCTGAACTTCATTTGCGCGAGTAATACATCAAAAATTTAATCTCGCTCGGCCAAATTACATCAGATAGGCTTACTTTTATTTTCCCTAGCTATGTGCAACATACCAAACATTAAACCATGAATTACAAATAATCCCTACCCCACCCCCCTAGAAATGGTATACCCATTTGTTTTGGCAACTTGTCTCGGGATTGTCATTCATAAAAAGACTGACCGGTTCCTAACTTTTCAAGTTCAATACCGAAAGACAGAATGAACGTTAAACAGTTGCCCAGGCCCCGCTCAACCAAGCAAAAAGCGAGAAAAACCGCCTTAACCCCCCCTGAACTTCATTTGCGCGAGTAATACATCAAAAATGTGTTCTAGTTGGACGAAACTACATAGGATAGGCTGGTTTTCATTCCCTTCACTATGGGCTAGATACCGAACATTAATTAATTAATTAATTAATGATTGTATTATTTCTATGTTTATCGTTAGGAACTAGTGGATACCGCTAACGATAATCCAACACGTGTGTTAGACGCTAGCTAGGTCATAGTGCGTTTTGGGTAGTGCCATGCAACTTGCATGGTAGTGATCATGGGTGTATGGTTATTTTCCACCTACTAAGGCTCAACTGGAATTTTGGAGCACTTCCCGTGGAAATAAGTGGCCTAAACATCGCCGAGAAAGTTTCTCCTTGAAACGATTGTTATTTTAAATCGAAGTGCATGGAATGTCATCACCAGCTCGCGAACCAACCGCCTTCCGCAGTTCATGCCGCATGGCAGTTGTCGCGTCTAGTACAGAAACCATGGTTTTAACTGTGCCACATCACTTGATCCATTGTGATTTGAAGCTGCAACCTCATTCTCGCCACTTCTAAATGGGGGAGGGCTCCATTATGAACAGGAAAGGCATAGGATTTTCCACCCCTCCCCCCTCAGTTTTGCAGGGTTCGCATTTCTTACCCCACATTTGCAAGCAATATGTTGTGTTCGTCGTATTTACTACCAAAACTATGATTTTAACGCTGCAACGTTGTTTAATCCAGTTCTGGACTCGGAAATAGCAAATGAAGCTGTCCCAGCATGCTTTGCGGCCAAAACGGAAAGGGCGATGGATTTTTTACGGGTAGAAAGGAACATCGTAGAGTCATGGGGTTTTCACCAAAATGTTACCCATAGAAAACTGCAGGGGGTCTTCTTCATTTGGTTAACATTGATGTACAGGGGGGGAAATGACAGCCAAAATAAAATTTCAAAATGGCTTAACCCCCCCTGGACTTCATTTGCGCGAATATTACATCAAAAATTTAATCTAGTTGGACAAAATTACATATGATAGGCTTGTTTTAATTCGCATTAACATAGCGCAACGTACCTAACATTAACACGTCCAAGCTATAAATTACAATTATTCCCTATCCCACTCCCCCTGGAAATGGTATACCCATTTGTGTTAGCACAATGTCTCCGGAATGTCATTCATAACAAAACTGATCGGTTTCTAAGTTTTCACGTTCAACCCCGAAACACAGAATTAACATTAACCAGTTGCCCAGGCCCCGCTCGGACAAGCAAAAAGCGAGAAAAACCGGCCTAACCCCCCCTGAACTTCATTTGCGCGAGTAATAACGCAAAAAAATCATCTAGTTGGGCAAAAATATATAGGATAGGCTGGTTTTCATTCCCTTAACTATGCGCTAGATACCGAACATTAATTAATTAATTAATTAATTAATTAATTATTTAATTATTTAATGATTGTATTATTTCTATGTTTATCGTTAGGAACTAGTGGATACCGCTAACGATAATCCAACATGCGTGTTAGATGTTAGCTACGTCATAGCGCGTCTTGGGTAGTGCCATGCAACTTGCATGGTAGTAATCCTGGGTGTATGGTGTTTTCCAACCTACTAAGGCTCAAGTGGAATTTTGGAGCACTTCCCGTGGAAATAAGTGGCCTAAACATCGCCGAGAAAGTTTCTCCTTGAAACGATTGTTATTTTAAATCGAAGTGCATGGAATGTCATCACCAGCTCGCGAACCAACCGCCTTCCGCAGTTCATGCCGCATGGCAGTTGTCGCGTCTAGTACAGAAACCATGGTTTTAACTGTGCCACATCACTTGATCCATTGTGATTTGAAGCTGCAACCTCATTCTCGCCACTTCTAAATGGGGGAGGGCTCCATTATGAACAGGAAAGGCATAGGATTTTCCACCCCTCCCCCCTCAGTTTTGCAGGGTTCGCATTTCTTACCCCACATTTGCAAGCAATATGTTGTGTTCGTCGTATTTACTACCAAAACTATGATTTTAACGCTGCAACGTTGTTTAATCCAGTTCTGGACTCGGAAATAGCAAATGAAGCTGTCCCAGCATGCTTTGCGGCCAAAACGGAAAGGGCGATGGATTTTTACGGGTAGAAAGGAACATCGTAGAGTCATGGGGTTTTCACCAAAATGTTACCCATAGAAAACTGCAGGGGGTCTTCTTCATTTGGTTAACATTGATGTTCAGGGGGGGAAATGACAGCCAAAATAAAATTTCAAAATGGCTTAACCCCCCCTGGACTTCATTTGCGCGAATATTACATCAAAAATTTAATCTAGTTGGACAAAATTACATATGATAGGCTTGTTTTAATTCGCATTAACATAGCGCAACGTACCTAACATTAACACGTCCAAGCTATAAATTACAATTATTCCCTATCCCACTCCCCCTGGAAATGGTATACCCATTTGTGTTAGCACAATGTCTCCGGAATGTCATTCATAACAAAACTGATCGGTTTCTAAGTTTTCACGTTCAACCCCGAAACACAGAATTAACATTAACCAGTTGCCCAGGCCCCGCTCGGACAAGCAAAAAGCGAGAAAAACCGGCCTAACCCCCCCTGAACTTCATTTGCGCGAGTAATAACGCAAAAAAATCATCTAGTTGGGCAAAAATATATAGGATAGGCTGGTTTTCATTCCCTTAACTATGCGCTAGATACCGAACATTAATTAATTAATTAATTAATTAATTAATTATTTAATTATTTAATGATTGTATTATTTCTATGTTTATCGTTAGGAACTAGTGGATACCGCTAACGATAATCCAACATGCGTGTTAGATGTTAGCTACGTCATAGCGCGTCTTGGGTAGTGCCATGCAACTTGCATGGTAGTAATCCTGGGTGTATGGTGTTTTCCAACCTACTAAGGCTCAAGTGGAATTTTGGAGCACTTCCCGTGGAAATAAGTGGCCTAAACATCGCCGAGAAAGTTTCTCCTTGAAACGATTGTTATTTTAAATCGAAGTGCATGGAATGTCATCACCAGCTCGCGAACCAACCGCCTTCCGCAGTTCATGCCGCATGGCAGTTGTCGCGTCTAGTACAGAAACCATGGTTTTAACTGTGCCACATCACTTGATCCATTGTGATTTGAAGCTGCAACCTCATTCTAGCCACTTCTAAATGGGGGAGGGTTCCATTATGAACAGGAAAGGCATAGGATTGTCCACCCCTCCCCCCTCAGTTTTGCAAGGTTCTCATTTCTTACCCCAAATTAGCCACCAATATGTTGTGTTCGTCGTGTTTAGTACCAACACTATGATTTTTAAGCTGCAACTTCATTCAAGCCAATCGTAATGGGGGAGGGTTCCATTTTGAACATGAAAGGCATAGGATTTTCCACCCCTCCCCCCTCAGTTTTGCAAGGTTCGCATTTCTTACCCCCAAATTTGCAACCAATATGTTGTGCTCGTCGTGTTTACTACCAAAACTAAGATTTTAACGCTGCAACTTTATTTAATCCAGTTCTGGACTGGGAAATACCAAATGAAACTCTCCCAGTATGCTTTGCGGCCAAAACGGAAAGGGCGATGGATTTTTACGGGTAGAACGCAACATCGTAGAGACATGGGGTTTTCATCAAAATGTTACCCATAGAAAACTGCAGGGGTTCCTCTTAATTTGGTTGATATTAAAGTTCAGGGGGAGAAATGACAGCCAAAACAAAAATTCAAAACGGCTTAACCCCCCCTGAACTTTATTTGCGCGAGTAATTACGCAAAAATTTAATCTAGTTGGGCGAAATTACATCAGATAGGCTGGTTTTTATTCCTTCAGTTATTCGCTATATACCAAACATTAATTAATTAATTAATGATTGTATTATTTCTATGATTATCGTTAGGAACTAGTGGATACCGCTAACGATAATCCAACACGTGTGTTAGATGCTAGCTAGGTCGTAGCGCGTTTTGGGTAGTGCCATGCAACTTACATGCTAGTGACTCTGGGTGTGTGGTTATTTTCCACCTACTAAGGCTCAACTGCAATTTTGGAGCACTTCTCGTGGAAATAAGTGGCCTAAACATCGGTCGAAAAAGTTTCTCCTTGAAACGATTGTTATTTTCCATCCAAGTGCATGGAATGTCATCACAAGCTCGTGAACCGACAGCCATCCGCAGTTCATGCCGCATGGCAGTTGTCGCGTCTAGTACAGAAACCATGGTTTTAACTCTGCCACATCACTCCATGCATTGTGATTTGAAGCTGCAACCTCATTCTAGCCACTTCTAAATGGGGGAGGGTTCCATTATGAACAGGAAAGGCATAGGATTGTCCACCCCTCCCCCCTCAGTTTTGCAAGGTTCTCATTTCTTACCCCAAATTAGCCACCAATATGTTGTGTTCGTCGTGTTTAGTACCAACACTATGATTTTTAAGCTGCAACTTCATTCAAGCCAATCGTAATGGGGGAGGGTTCCATTTTGAACATGAAAGGCATAGGATTTTCCACCCCTCCCCCCTCAGTTTTGCAAGGTTCGCATTTCTTACCCCCAAATTTGCAACCAATATGTTGTGCTCGTCGTGTTTACTACCAAAACTAAGATTTTAACGCTGCAACTTTATTTAATCCAGTTCTGGACTGGGAAATACCAAATGAAACTCTCCCAGCATGCTTTGCGGCCAAAACGGAAAGGGCGATGGATTTTTACGGGTAGAACGCAACATCGTAGAGACATGGGGTTTTCATCAAAATGTTACCCATAGAAAACTGCAGGGGTTCCTCTTAATTTGGTTGATATTAAAGTTCAGGGGGAGAAATGACAGCCAAAACAAAAATTCAAAACGGCTTAACCCCCCCTGAACTTTATTTGCGCGAGTAATTACGCAAAAATTTAATCTAGTTGGGCGAAATTACATCAGATAGGCTGGTTTTTATTCCTTCAGTTATTCGCTATATACCAAACATTAATTAATTAATTAATGATTGTATTATTTCTATGATTATCGTTAGGAACTAGTGGATACCGCTAACGATAATCCAACACGTGTGTTAGATGCTAGCTAGGTCGTAGCGCGTTTTGGGTAGTGCCATGCAACTTACATGCTAGTGACTCTGGGTGTGTGGTTATTTTCCACCTACTAAGGCTCAACTGCAATTTTGGAGCACTTCTCGTGGAAATAAGTGGCCTAAACATCGGTCGAAAAAGTTTCTCCTTGAAACGATTGTTATTTTCCATCCAAGTGCATGGAATGTCATCACAAGCTCGTGAACCGACAGCCATCCGCAGTTCATGCCGCATGGCAGTTGTCGCGTCTAGTACAGAAACCATGGTTTTAACTCTGCCACATCACTCCATGCATTGTGATTTGAAGCTGCAACCTCATTCTAGCCACTTCTAAATGGGGGAGGGTTCCATTATGAACAGGAAAGGCATAGGATTGTCCACCCCTCCCCCCTCAGTTTTGCAAGGTTCTCATTTCTTACCCCAAATTAGCCACCAATATGTTGTGTTCGTCGTGTTTAGTACCAACACTATGATTTTTAAGCTGCAACTTCATTCAAGCCAATCGTAATGGGGGAGGGTTCCATTTTGAACATGAAAGGCATAGGATTTTCCACCCCTCCCCCCTCAGTTTTGCAAGGTTCGCATTTCTTACCCCCAAATTTGCAACCAATATGTTGTGCTCGTCGTGTTTACTACCAAAACTAAGATTTTAACGCTGCAACTTTATTTAATCCAGTTCTGGACTGGGAAATACCAAATGAAACTCTCCCAGCATGCTTTGCGGCCAAAACGGAAAGGGCGATGGATTTTTACGGGTAGAACGCAACATCGTAGAGACATGGGGTTTTCATCAAAATGTTACCCACGGAAAACTGCAGGGGGTCTTCTTAATTTGGTTGACATTAAAATTCAGGGGGGGAAATGACAGCCAAAATAAAATTTCAAAATCACTTAACCCCCCCTGAACTTCATTTGCGCGAGTAATACATCAAAAATTTAATCTCGCTCGGCCAAATTACATCAGATAGGCTTACTTTTATTTTCCCTAGCTATGTGCAACATACCAAACATTAAACCATGAATTACAAATAATCCCTACCCCACCCCCCTAGAAATGGTATACCCATTTGTTTTGGCAACTTGTCTCGGGATTGTCATTCATAAAAAGACTGACCGGTTCCTAACTTTTCAAGTTCAATACCGAAAGACAGAATGAACGTTAAACAGTTGCCCAGGCCCCGCTCAACCAAGCAAAAAGCGAGAAAAACCGCCTTAACCCCCCCTGAACTTCATTTGCGCGAGTAATACATCAAAAATGTGTTCTAGTTGGACGAAACTACATAGGATAGGCTGGTTTTCATTCCCTTCACTATGGGCTAGATACCGAACATTAATTAATTAATTAATTAATGATTGTATTATTTCTATGTTTATCGTTAGGAACTAGTGGATACCGCTAACGATAATCCAACACGTGTGTTAGACGCTAGCTAGGTCATAGTGCGTTTTGGGTAGTGCCATGCAACTTGCATGGTAGTGATCATGGGTGTATGGTTATTTTCCACCTACTAAGGCTCAACTGGAATTTTGGAGCACTTCCCGTGGAAATAAGTGGCCTAAACATCGCCGAGAAAGTTTCTCCTTGAAACGATTGTTATTTTAAATCGAAGTGCATGGAATGTCATCACCAGCTCGCGAACCAACCGCCTTCCGCAGTTCATGCCGCATGGCAGTTGTCGCGTCTAGTACAGAAACCATGGTTTTAACTGTGCCACATCACTTGATCCATTGTGATTTGAAGCTGCAACCTCATTCTCGCCACTTCTAAATGGGGGAGGGCTCCATTATGAACAGGAAAGGCATAGGATTTTCCACCCCTCCCCCCTCAGTTTTGCAGGGTTCGCATTTCTTACCCCACATTTGCAAGCAATATGTTGTGTTCGTCGTATTTACTACCAAAACTATGATTTTAACGCTGCAACGTTGTTTAATCCAGTTCTGGACTCGGAAATAGCAAATGAAGCTGTCCCAGCATGCTTTGCGGCCAAAACGGAAAGGGCGATGGATTTTTTACGGGTAGAAAGGAACATCGTAGAGTCATGGGGTTTTCACCAAAATGTTACCCATAGAAAACTGCAGGGGGTCTTCTTCATTTGGTTAACATTGATGTACAGGGGGGGAAATGACAGCCAAAATAAAATTTCAAAATGGCTTAACCCCCCCTGGACTTCATTTGCGCGAATATTACATCAAAAATTTAATCTAGTTGGACAAAATTACATATGATAGGCTTGTTTTAATTCGCATTAACATAGCGCAACGTACCTAACATTAACACGTCCAAGCTATAAATTACAATTATTCCCTATCCCACTCCCCCTGGAAATGGTATACCCATTTGTGTTAGCACAATGTCTCCGGAATGTCATTCATAACAAAACTGATCGGTTTCTAAGTTTTCACGTTCAACCCCGAAACACAGAATTAACATTAACCAGTTGCCCAGGCCCCGCTCGGACAAGCAAAAAGCGAGAAAAACCGGCCTAACCCCCCCTGAACTTCATTTGCGCGAGTAATAACGCAAAAAAATCATCTAGTTGGGCAAAAATATATAGGATAGGCTGGTTTTCATTCCCTTAACTATGCGCTAGATACCGAACATTAATTAATTAATTAATTAATTAATTAATTATTTAATTATTTAATGATTGTATTATTTCTATGTTTATCGTTAGGAACTAGTGGATACCGCTAACGATAATCCAACATGCGTGTTAGATGTTAGCTACGTCATAGCGCGTCTTGGGTAGTGCCATGCAACTTGCATGGTAGTAATCCTGGGTGTATGGTGTTTTCCAACCTACTAAGGCTCAAGTGGAATTTTGGAGCACTTCCCGTGGAAATAAGTGGCCTAAACATCGCCGAGAAAGTTTCTCCTTGAAACGATTGTTATTTTAAATCGAAGTGCATGGAATGTCATCACCAGCTCGCGAACCAACCGCCTTCCGCAGTTCATGCCGCATGGCAGTTGTCGCGTCTAGTACAGAAACCATGGTTTTAACTGTGCCACATCACTTGATCCATTGTGATTTGAAGCTGCAACCTCATTCTCGCCACTTCTAAATGGGGGAGGGCTCCATTATGAACAGGAAAGGCATAGGATTTTCCACCCCTCCCCCCTCAGTTTTGCAGGGTTCGCATTTCTTACCCCACATTTGCAAGCAATATGTTGTGTTCGTCGTATTTACTACCAAAACTATGATTTTAACGCTGCAACGTTGTTTAATCCAGTTCTGGACTCGGAAATAGCAAATGAAGCTGTCCCAGCATGCTTTGCGGCCAAAACGGAAAGGGCGATGGATTTTTACGGGTAGAAAGGAACATCGTAGAGTCATGGGGTTTTCACCAAAATGTTACCCATAGAAAACTGCAGGGGGTCTTCTTCATTTGGTTAACATTGATGTTCAGGGGGGGGAAATGACAGCCAAAATAAAATTTCAAAATGGCTTAACCCCCCCTGGACTTCATTTGCGCGAATATTACATCAAAAATTTAATCTAGTTGGACAAAATTACATATGATAGGCTTGTTTTAATTCGCATTAACATAGCGCAACGTACCTAACATTAACACGTCCAAGCTATAAATTACAATTATTCCCTATCCCACTCCCCCTGGAAATGGTATACCCATTTGTGTTAGCACAATGTCTCCGGAATGTCATTCATAACAAAACTGATCGGTTTCTAAGTTTTCACGTTCAACCCCGAAACACAGAATTAACATTAACCAGTTGCCCAGGTCCCGCTCGGACAAGCAAAAAGCGAGAAAAACCGGCCTAACCCCCCCTGAACTTCATTTGCGCGAGTAATAACGCAAAAAAATCATCTAGTTGGGCAAAAATATATAGGATAGGCTGGTTTTCATTCCCTTAACTATGCGCTAGATACCGAACATTAATTAATTAATTAATTAATTAATTAATTATTTAATTATTTAATGATTGTATTATTTCTATGTTTATCGTTAGGAACTAGTGGATACCGCTAACGATAATCCAACATGCGTGTTAGATGTTAGCTACGTCATAGCGCGTCTTGGGTAGTGCCATGCAACTTGCATGGTAGTAATCCTGGGTGTATGGTGTTTTCCAACCTACTAAGGCTCAAGTGGAATTTTGGAGCACTTCCCGTGGAAATAAGTGGCCTAAACATCGCCGAGAAAGTTTCTCCTTGAAACGATTGTTATTTTAAATCGAAGTGCATGGAATGTCATCACCAGCTCGCGAACCAACCGCCTTCCGCAGTTCATGCCGCATGGCAGTTGTCGCGTCTAGTACAGAAACCATGGTTTTAACTGTGCCACATCACTTGATCCATTGTGATTTGAAGCTGCAACCTCATTCTCGCCACTTCTAAATGGGGGAGGGCTCCATTATGAACAGGAAAGGCATAGGATTTTCCACCCCTCCCCCCTCAGTTTTGCAGGGTTCGCATTTCTTACCCCACATTTGCAAGCAATATGTTGTGTTCGTCGTATTTACTACCAAAACTATGATTTTAACGCTGCAACGTTGTTTAATCCAGTTCTGGACTCGGAAATAGCAAATGAAGCTGTCCCAGCATGCTTTGCGGCCAAAACGGAAAGGGCGATGGATTTTTACGGGTAGAAAGGAACATCGTAGAGTCATGGGGTTTTCACCAAAATGTTACCCATAGAAAACTGCAGGGGGTCTTCTTCATTTGGTTAACATTGATGTTCAGGGGGGGAAATGACAGCCAAAATAAAATTTCAAAATGGCTTAACCCCCCCTGGACTTCATTTGCGCGAATATTACATCAAAAATTTAATCTAGTTGGACAAAATTACATATGATAGGCTTGTTTTAATTCGCATTAACATAGCGCAACGTACCTAACATTAACACGTCCAAGCTATAAATTACAATTATTCCCTATCCCACTCCCCCTGGAAATGGTATACCCATTTGTGTTAGCACAATGTCTCCGGAATGTCATTCATAACAAAACTGATCGGTTTCTAAGTTTTCACGTTCAACCCCGAAACACAGAATTAACATTAACCAGTTGCCCAGGCCCCGCTCGGACAAGCAAAAAGCGAGAAAAACCGGCCTAACCCCCCCTGAACTTCATTTGCGCGAGTAATAACGCAAAAAAATCATCTAGTTGGGCAAAAATATATAGGATAGGCTGGTTTTCATTCCCTTAACTATGCGCTAGATACCGAACATTAATTAATTAATTAATTAATTAATTAATTATTTAATTATTTAATGATTGTATTATTTCTATGTTTATCGTTAGGAACTAGTGGATACCGCTAACGATAATCCAACATGCGTGTTAGATGTTAGCTACGTCATAGCGCGTCTTGGGTAGTGCCATGCAACTTGCATGGTAGTAATCCTGGGTGTATGGTGTTTTCCAACCTACTAAGGCTCAAGTGGAATTTTGGAGCACTTCCCGTGGAAATAAGTGGCCTAAACATCGCCGAGAAAGTTTCTCCTTGAAACGATTGTTATTTTAAATCGAAGTGCATGGAATGTCATCACCAGCTCGCGAACCAACCGCCTTCCGCAGTTCATGCCGCATGGCAGTTGTCGCGTCTAGTACAGAAACCATGGTTTTAACTGTGCCACATCACTTGATCCATTGTGATTTGAAGCTGCAACCTCATTCTAGCCACTTCTAAATGGGGGAGGGTTCCATTATGAACAGGAAAGGCATAGGATTGTCCACCCCTCCCCCCTCAGTTTTGCAAGGTTCTCATTTCTTACCCCAAATTAGCCACCAATATGTTGTGTTCGTCGTGTTTAGTACCAACACTATGATTTTTAAGCTGCAACTTCATTCAAGCCAATCGTAATGGGGGAGGGTTCCATTTTGAACATGAAAGGCATAGGATTTTCCACCCCTCCCCCCTCAGTTTTGCAAGGTTCGCATTTCTTACCCCCAAATTTGCAACCAATATGTTGTGCTCGTCGTGTTTACTACCAAAACTAAGATTTTAACGCTGCAACTTTATTTAATCCAGTTCTGGACTGGGAAATACCAAATGAAACTCTCCCAGTATGCTTTGCGGCCAAAACGGAAAGGGCGATGGATTTTTACGGGTAGAACGCAACATCGTAGAGACATGGGGTTTTCATCAAAATGTTACCCATAGAAAACTGCAGGGGTTCCTCTTAATTTGGTTGATATTAAAGTTCAGGGGGAGAAATGACAGCCAAAACAAAAATTCAAAACGGCTTAACCCCCCCTGAACTTTATTTGCGCGAGTAATTACGCAAAAATTTAATCTAGTTGGGCGAAATTACATCAGATAGGCTGGTTTTTATTCCTTCAGTTATTCGCTATATACCAAACATTAATTAATTAATTAATGATTGTATTATTTCTATGATTATCGTTAGGAACTAGTGGATACCGCTAACGATAATCCAACACGTGTGTTAGATGCTAGCTAGGTCGTAGCGCGTTTTGGGTAGTGCCATGCAACTTACATGCTAGTGACTCTGGGTGTGTGGTTATTTTCCACCTACTAAGGCTCAACTGCAATTTTGGAGCACTTCTCGTGGAAATAAGTGGCCTAAACATCGGTCGAAAAAGTTTCTCCTTGAAACGATTGTTATTTTCCATCCAAGTGCATGGAATGTCATCACAAGCTCGTGAACCGACAGCCATCCGCAGTTCATGCCGCATGGCAGTTGTCGCGTCTAGTACAGAAACCATGGTTTTAACTCTGCCACATCACTCCATGCATTGTGATTTGAAGCTGCAACCTCATTCTAGCCACTTCTAAATGGGGGAGGGTTCCATTATGAACAGGAAAGGCATAGGATTGTCCACCCCTCCCCCCTCAGTTTTGCAAGGTTCTCATTTCTTACCCCAAATTAGCCACCAATATGTTGTGTTCGTCGTGTTTAGTACCAACACTATGATTTTTAAGCTGCAACTTCATTCAAGCCAATCGTAATGGGGGAGGGTTCCATTTTGAACATGAAAGGCATAGGATTTTCCACCCCTCCCCCCTCAGTTTTGCAAGGTTCGCATTTCTTACCCCCAAATTTGCAACCAATATGTTGTGCTCGTCGTGTTTACTACCAAAACTAAGATTTTAACGCTGCAACTTTATTTAATCCAGTTCTGGACTGGGAAATACCAAATGAAACTCTCCCAGCATGCTTTGCGGCCAAAACGGAAAGGGCGATGGATTTTTACGGGTAGAACGCAACATCGTAGAGACATGGGGTTTTCATCAAAATGTTACCCACGGAAAACTGCAGGGGGTCTTCTTAATTTGGTTGACATTAAAATTCAGGGGGGGAAATGACAGCCAAAATAAAATTTCAAAATCACTTAACCCCCCCTGAACTTCATTTGCGCGAGTAATACATCAAAAATTTAATCTCGCTCGGCCAAATTACATCAGATAGGCTTACTTTTATTTTCCCTAGCTATGTGCAACATACCAAACATTAAACCATGAATTACAAATAATCCCTACCCCACCCCCCTAGAAATGGTATACCCATTTGTTTTGGCAACTTGTCTCGGGATTGTCATTCATAAAAAGACTGACCGGTTCCTAACTTTTCAAGTTCAATACCGAAAGACAGAATGAACGTTAAACAGTTGCCCAGGCCCCGCTCAACCAAGCAAAAAGCGAGAAAAACCGCCTTAACCCCCCCTGAACTTCATTTGCGCGAGTAATACATCAAAAATGTGTTCTAGTTGGACGAAACTACATAGGATAGGCTGGTTTTCATTCCCTTCACTATGGGCTAGATACCGAACATTAATTAATTAATTAATTAATGATTGTATTATTTCTATGTTTATCGTTAGGAACTAGTGGATACCGCTAACGATAATCCAACACGTGTGTTAGACGCTAGCTAGGTCATAGTGCGTTTTGGGTAGTGCCATGCAACTTGCATGGTAGTGATCATGGGTGTATGGTTATTTTCCACCTACTAAGGCTCAACTGGAATTTTGGAGCACTTCCCGTGGAAATAAGTGGCCTAAACATCGCCGAGAAAGTTTCTCCTTGAAACGATTGTTATTTTAAATCGAAGTGCATGGAATGTCATCACCAGCTCGCGAACCAACCGCCTTCCGCAGTTCATGCCGCATGGCAGTTGTCGCGTCTAGTACAGAAACCATGGTTTTAACTGTGCCACATCACTTGATCCATTGTGATTTGAAGCTGCAACCTCATTCTCGCCACTTCTAAATGGGGGAGGGCTCCATTATGAACAGGAAAGGCATAGGATTTTCCACCCCTCCCCCCTCAGTTTTGCAGGATTCGCATTTCTTACCCCACATTTGCAAGCAATATGTTGTGTTCGTCGTATTTACTACCAAAACTATGATTTTAACGCTGCAACGTTGTTTAATCCAGTTCTGGACTCGGAAATAGCAAATGAAGCTGTCCCAGCATGCTTTGCGGCCAAAACGGAAAGGGCGATGGATTTTTACGGGTAGAAAGGAACATCGTAGAGTCATGGGGTTTTCACCAAAATGTTACCCATAGAAAACTGCAGGGGGTCTTCTTCATTTGGTTAACATTGATGTACAGGGGGGGAAATGACAGCCAAAATAAAATTTCAAAATGGCTTAACCCCCCCTGGACTTCATTTGCGCGAATATTACATCAAAAATTTAATCTAGTTGGACAAAATTACATATGATAGGCTTGTTTTAATTCGCATTAACATAGCGCAACGTACCTAACATTAACACGTCCAAGCTATAAATTACAATTATTCCCTATCCCACTCCCCCTGGAAATGGTATACCCATTTGTGTTAGCACAATGTCTCCGGAATGTCATTCATAACAAAACTGATCGGTTTCTAAGTTTTCACGTTCAACCCCGAAACACAGAATTAACATTAACCAGTTGCCCAGGCCCCGCTCGGACAAGCAAAAAGCGAGAAAAACCGGCCTAACCCCCCCTGAACTTCATTTGCGCGAGTAATAACGCAAAAAAATCATCTAGTTGGGCAAAAATATATAGGATAGGCTGGTTTTCATTCCCTTAACTATGTGCTAGATACCGAACATTAATTAATTAATTAATTAATTAATTAATTAATTATTTAATTATTTAATGATTGTATTATTTCTATGTTTATCGTTAGGAACTAGTGGATACCGCTAACGATAATCCAACATGCGTGTTAGATGTTAGCTACGTCATAGCGCGTCTTGGGTAGTGCCATGCAACTTGCATGGTAGTAATCCTGGGTGTATGGTGTTTTCCAACCTACTAAGGCTCAAGTGGAATTTTGGAGCACTTCCCGTGGAAATAAGTGGCCTAAACATCGCCGAGAAAGTTTCTCCTTGAAACGATTGTTATTTTAAATCGAAGTGCATGGAATGTCATCACCAGCTCGCGAACCAACCGCCTTCCGCAGTTCATGCCGCATGGCAGTTGTCGCGTCTAGTACAGAAACCATGGTTTTAACTGTGCCACATCACTTGATCCATTGTGATTTGAAGCTGCAACCTCATTCTCGCCACTTCTAAATGGGGGAGGGCTCCATTATGAACAGGAAAGGCATAGGATTTTCCACCCCTCCCCCCTCAGTTTTGCAGGGTTCGCATTTCTTACCCCACATTTGCAAGCAATATGTTGTGTTCGTCGTATTTACTACCAAAACTATGATTTTAACGCTGCAACGTTGTTTAATCCAGTTCTGGACTCGGAAATAGCAAATGAAGCTGTCCCAGCATGCTTTGCGGCCAAAACGGAAAGGGCGATGGATTTTTACGGGTAGAAAGGAACATCGTAGAGTCATGGGGTTTTCACCAAAATGTTACCCATAGAAAACTGCAGGGGGTCTTCTTCATTTGGTTAACATTGATGTTCAGGGGGGGAAATGACAGCCAAAATAAAATTTCAAAATGGCTTAACCCCCCCTGGACTTCATTTGCGCGAATATTACATCAAAAATTTAATCTAGTTGGACAAAATTACATATGATAGGCTTGTTTTAATTCGCATTAACATAGCGCAACGTACCTAACATTAACACGTCCAAGCTATAAATTACAATTATTCCCTATCCCACTCCCCCTGGAAATGGTATACCCATTTGTGTTAGCACAATGTCTCCGGAATGTCATTCATAACAAAACTGATCGGTTTCTAAGTTTTCACGTTCAACCCCGAAACACAGAATTAACATTAACCAGTTGCCCAGGCCCCGCTCGGACAAGCAAAAAGCGAGAAAAACCGGCCTAACCCCCCCTGAACTTCATTTGCGCGAGTAATAACGCAAAAAAATCATCTAGTTGGGCAAAAATATATAGGATAGGCTGGTTTTCATTCCCTTAACTATGCGCTAGATACCGAACATTAATTAATTAATTAATTAATTAATTAATTATTTAATTATTTAATGATTGTATTATTTCTATGTTTATCGTTAGGAACTAGTGGATACCGCTAACGATAATCCAACATGCGTGTTAGATGTTAGCTACGTCATAGCGCGTCTTGGGTAGTGCCATGCAACTTGCATGGTAGTAATCCTGGGTGTATGGTGTTTTCCAACCTACTAAGGCTCAAGTGGAATTTTGGAGCACTTCCCGTGGAAATAAGTGGCCTAAACATCGCCGAGAAAGTTTCTCCTTGAAACGATTGTTATTTTAAATCGAAGTGCATGGAATGTCATCACCAGCTCGCGAACCAACCGCCTTCCGCAGTTCATGCCGCATGGCAGTTGTCGCGTCTAGTACAGAAACCATGGTTTTAACTGTGCCACATCACTTGATCCATTGTGATTTGAAGCTGCAACCTCATTCTAGCCACTTCTAAATGGGGGAGGGTTCCATTATGAACAGGAAAGGCATAGGATTGTCCACCCCTCCCCCCTCAGTTTTGCAAGGTTCTCATTTCTTACCCCAAATTAGCCACCAATATGTTGTGTTCGTCGTGTTTAGTACCAACACTATGATTTTTAAGCTGCAACTTCATTCAAGCCAATCGTAATGGGGGAGGGTTCCATTTTGAACATGAAAGGCATAGGATTTTCCACCCCTCCCCCCTCAGTTTTGCAAGGTTCGCATTTCTTACCCCCAAATTTGCAACCAATATGTTGTGCTCGTCGTGTTTACTACCAAAACTAAGATTTTAACGCTGCAACTTTATTTAATCCAGTTCTGGACTGGGAAATACCAAATGAAACTCTCCCAGTATGCTTTGCGGCCAAAACGGAAAGGGCGATGGATTTTTACGGGTAGAACGCAACATCGTAGAGACATGGGGTTTTCATCAAAATGTTACCCATAGAAAACTGCAGGGGTTCCTCTTAATTTGGTTGATATTAAAGTTCAGGGGGAGAAATGACAGCCAAAACAAAAATTCAAAACGGCTTAACCCCCCCTGAACTTTATTTGCGCGAGTAATTACGCAAAAATTTAATCTAGTTGGGCGAAATTACATCAGATAGGCTGGTTTTTATTCCTTCAGTTATTCGCTATATACCAAACATTAATTAATTAATTAATGATTGTATTATTTCTATGATTATCGTTAGGAACTAGTGGATACCGCTAACGATAATCCAACACGTGTGTTAGATGCTAGCTAGGTCGTAGCGCGTTTTGGGTAGTGCCATGCAACTTACATGCTAGTGACTCTGGGTGTGTGGTTATTTTCCACCTACTAAGGCTCAACTGCAATTTTGGAGCACTTCTCGTGGAAATAAGTGGCCTAAACATCGGTCGAAAAAGTTTCTCCTTGAAACGATTGTTATTTTCCATCCAAGTGCATGGAATGTCATCACAAGCTCGTGAACCGACAGCCATCCGCAGTTCATGCCGCATGGCAGTTGTCGCGTCTAGTACAGAAACCATGGTTTTAACTCTGCCACATCACTCCATGCATTGTGATTTGAAGCTGCAACCTCATTCTAGCCACTTCTAAATGGGGGAGGGTTCCATTATGAACAGGAAAGGCATAGGATTGTCCACCCCTCCCCCCTCAGTTTTGCAAGGTTCTCATTTCTTACCCCAAATTAGCCACCAATATGTTGTGTTCGTCGTGTTTAGTACCAACACTATGATTTTTAAGCTGCAACTTCATTCAAGCCAATCGTAATGGGGGAGGGTTCCATTTTGAACATGAAAGGCATAGGATTTTCCACCCCTCCCCCCTCAGTTTTGCAAGGTTCGCATTTCTTACCCCCAAATTTGCAACCAATATGTTGTGCTCGTCGTGTTTACTACCAAAACTAAGATTTTAACGCTGCAACTTTATTTAATCCAGTTCTGGACTGGGAAATACCAAATGAAACTCTCCCAGCATGCTTTGCGGCCAAAACGGAAAGGGCGATGGATTTTTACGGGTAGAACGCAACATCGTAGAGACATGGGGTTTTCATCAAAATGTTACCCACGGAAAACTGCAGGGGGTCTTCTTAATTTGGTTGACATTAAAATTCAGGGGGGGAAATGACAGCCAAAATAAAATTTCAAAATCACTTAACCCCCCCTGAACTTCATTTGCGCGAGTAATACATCAAAAATTTAATCTCGCTCGGCCAAATTACATCAGATAGGCTTACTTTTATTTTCCCTAGCTATGTGCAACATACCAAACATTAAACCATGAATTACAAATAATCCCTACCCCACCCCCCTAGAAATGGTATACCCATTTGTTTTGGCAACTTGTCTCGGGATTGTCATTCATAAAAAGACTGACCGGTTCCTAACTTTTCAAGTTCAATACCGAAAGACAGAATGAACGTTAAACAGTTGCCCAGGCCCCGCTCAACCAAGCAAAAAGCGAGAAAAACCGCCTTAACCCCCCCTGAACTTCATTTGCGCGAGTAATACATCAAAAATGTGTTCTAGTTGGACGAAACTACATAGGATAGGCTGGTTTTCATTCCCTTCACTATGGGCTAGATACCGAACATTAATTAATTAATTAATTAATGATTGTATTATTTCTATGTTTATCGTTAGGAACTAGTGGATACCGCTAACGATAATCCAACACGTGTGTTAGACGCTAGCTAGGTCATAGTGCGTTTTGGGTAGTGCCATGCAACTTGCATGGTAGTGATCATGGGTGTATGGTTATTTTCCACCTACTAAGGCTCAACTGGAATTTTGGAGCACTTCCCGTGGAAATAAGTGGCCTAAACATCGCCGAGAAAGTTTCTCCTTGAAACGATTGTTATTTTAAATCGAAGTGCATGGAATGTCATCACCAGCTCGCGAACCAACCGCCTTCCGCAGTTCATGCCGCATGGCAGTTGTCGCGTCTAGTACAGAAACCATGGTTTTAACTGTGCCACATCACTTGATCCATTGTGATTTGAAGCTGCAACCTCATTCTCGCCACTTCTAAATGGGGGAGGGCTCCATTATGAACAGGAAAGGCATAGGATTTTCCACCCCTCCCCCCTCAGTTTTGCAGGGTTCGCATTTCTTACCCCACATTTGCAAGCAATATGTTGTGTTCGTCGTATTTACTACCAAAACTATGATTTTAACGCTGCAACGTTGTTTAATCCAGTTCTGGACTCGGAAATAGCAAATGAAGCTGTCCCAGCATGCTTTGCGGCCAAAACGGAAAGGGCGATGGATTTTTTACGGGTAGAAAGGAACATCGTAGAGTCATGGGGTTTTCACCAAAATGTTACCCATAGAAAACTGCAGGGGGTCTTCTTCATTTGGTTAACATTGATGTACAGGGGGGGAAATGACAGCCAAAATAAAATTTCAAAATGGCTTAACCCCCCCTGGACTTCATTTGCGCGAATATTACATCAAAAATTTAATCTAGTTGGACAAAATTACATATGATAGGCTTGTTTTAATTCGCATTAACATAGCGCAACGTACCTAACATTAACACGTCCAAGCTATAAATTACAATTATTCCCTATCCCACTCCCCCTGGAAATGGTATACCCATTTGTGTTAGCACAATGTCTCCGGAATGTCATTCATAACAAAACTGATCGGTTTCTAAGTTTTCACGTTCAACCCCGAAACACAGAATTAACATTAACCAGTTGCCCAGGCCCCGCTCGGACAAGCAAAAAGCGAGAAAAACCGGCCTAACCCCCCCTGAACTTCATTTGCGCGAGTAATAACGCAAAAAAATCATCTAGTTGGGCAAAAATATATAGGATAGGCTGGTTTTCATTCCCTTAACTATGCGCTAGATACCGAACATTAATTAATTAATTAATTAATTAATTAATTATTTAATTATTTAATGATTGTATTATTTCTATGTTTATCGTTAGGAACTAGTGGATACCGCTAACGATAATCCAACATGCGTGTTAGATGTTAGCTACGTCATAGCGCGTCTTGGGTAGTGCCATGCAACTTGCATGGTAGTAATCCTGGGTGTATGGTGTTTTCCAACCTACTAAGGCTCAAGTGGAATTTTGGAGCACTTCCCGTGGAAATAAGTGGCCTAAACATCGCCGAGAAAGTTTCTCCTTGAAACGATTGTTATTTTAAATCGAAGTGCATGGAATGTCATCACCAGCTCGCGAACCAACCGCCTTCCGCAGTTCATGCCGCATGGCAGTTGTCGCGTCTAGTACAGAAACCATGGTTTTAACTGTGCCACATCACTTGATCCATTGTGATTTGAAGCTGCAACCTCATTCTCGCCACTTCTAAATGGGGGAGGGCTCCATTATGAACAGGAAAGGCATAGGATTTTCCACCCCTCCCCCCTCAGTTTTGCAGGGTTCGCATTTCTTACCCCACATTTGCAAGCAATATGTTGTGTTCGTCGTATTTACTACCAAAACTATGATTTTAACGCTGCAACGTTGTTTAATCCAGTTCTGGACTCGGAAATAGCAAATGAAGCTGTCCCAGCATGCTTTGCGGCCAAAACGGAAAGGGCGATGGATTTTTACGGGTAGAAAGGAACATCGTAGAGTCATGGGGTTTTCACCAAAATGTTACCCATAGAAAACTGCAGGGGGTCTTCTTCATTTGGTTAACATTGATGTTCAGGGGGGGGAAATGACAGCCAAAATAAAATTTCAAAATGGCTTAACCCCCCCTGGACTTCATTTGCGCGAATATTACATCAAAAATTTAATCTAGTTGGACAAAATTACATATGATAGGCTTGTTTTAATTCGCATTAACATAGCGCAACGTACCTAACATTAACACGTCCAAGCTATAAATTACAATTATTCCCTATCCCACTCCCCCTGGAAATGGTATACCCATTTGTGTTAGCACAATGTCTCCGGAATGTCATTCATAACAAAACTGATCGGTTTCTAAGTTTTCACGTTCAACCCCGAAACACAGAATTAACATTAACCAGTTGCCCAGGTCCCGCTCGGACAAGCAAAAAGCGAGAAAAACCGGCCTAACCCCCCCTGAACTTCATTTGCGCGAGTAATAACGCAAAAAAATCATCTAGTTGGGCAAAAATATATAGGATAGGCTGGTTTTCATTCCCTTAACTATGCGCTAGATACCGAACATTAATTAATTAATTAATTAATTAATTAATTATTTAATTATTTAATGATTGTATTATTTCTATGTTTATCGTTAGGAACTAGTGGATACCGCTAACGATAATCCAACATGCGTGTTAGATGTTAGCTACGTCATAGCGCGTCTTGGGTAGTGCCATGCAACTTGCATGGTAGTAATCCTGGGTGTATGGTGTTTTCCAACCTACTAAGGCTCAAGTGGAATTTTGGAGCACTTCCCGTGGAAATAAGTGGCCTAAACATCGCCGAGAAAGTTTCTCCTTGAAACGATTGTTATTTTAAATCGAAGTGCATGGAATGTCATCACCAGCTCGCGAACCAACCGCCTTCCGCAGTTCATGCCGCATGGCAGTTGTCGCGTCTAGTACAGAAACCATGGTTTTAACTGTGCCACATCACTTGATCCATTGTGATTTGAAGCTGCAACCTCATTCTAGCCACTTCTAAATGGGGGAGGGTTCCATTATGAACAGGAAAGGCATAGGATTGTCCACCCCTCCCCCCTCAGTTTTGCAAGGTTCTCATTTCTTACCCCAAATTAGCCACCAATATGTTGTGTTCGTCGTGTTTAGTACCAACACTATGATTTTTAAGCTGCAACTTCATTCAAGCCAATCGTAATGGGGGAGGGTTCCATTTTGAACATGAAAGGCATAGGATTTTCCACCCCTCCCCCCTCAGTTTTGCAAGGTTCGCATTTCTTACCCCCAAATTTGCAACCAATATGTTGTGCTCGTCGTGTTTACTACCAAAACTAAGATTTTAACGCTGCAACTTTATTTAATCCAGTTCTGGACTGGGAAATACCAAATGAAACTCTCCCAGTATGCTTTGCGGCCAAAACGGAAAGGGCGATGGATTTTTACGGGTAGAACGCAACATCGTAGAGACATGGGGTTTTCATCAAAATGTTACCCATAGAAAACTGCAGGGGTTCCTCTTAATTTGGTTGATATTAAAGTTCAGGGGGAGAAATGACAGCCAAAACAAAAATTCAAAACGGCTTAACCCCCCCTGAACTTTATTTGCGCGAGTAATTACGCAAAAATTTAATCTAGTTGGGCGAAATTACATCAGATAGGCTGGTTTTTATTCCTTCAGTTATTCGCTATATACCAAACATTAATTAATTAATTAATGATTGTATTATTTCTATGATTATCGTTAGGAACTAGTGGATACCGCTAACGATAATCCAACACGTGTGTTAGATGCTAGCTAGGTCGTAGCGCGTTTTGGGTAGTGCCATGCAACTTACATGCTAGTGACTCTGGGTGTGTGGTTATTTTCCACCTACTAAGGCTCAACTGCAATTTTGGAGCACTTCTCGTGGAAATAAGTGGCCTAAACATCGGTCGAAAAAGTTTCTCCTTGAAACGATTGTTATTTTCCATCCAAGTGCATGGAATGTCATCACAAGCTCGTGAACCGACAGCCATCCGCAGTTCATGCCGCATGGCAGTTGTCGCGTCTAGTACAGAAACCATGGTTTTAACTCTGCCACATCACTCCATGCATTGTGATTTGAAGCTGCAACCTCATTCTAGCCACTTCTAAATGGGGGAGGGTTCCATTATGAACAGGAAAGGCATAGGATTGTCCACCCCTCCCCCCTCAGTTTTGCAAGGTTCTCATTTCTTACCCCAAATTAGCCACCAATATGTTGTGTTCGTCGTGTTTAGTACCAACACTATGATTTTTAAGCTGCAACTTCATTCAAGCCAATCGTAATGGGGGAGGGTTCCATTTTGAACATGAAAGGCATAGGATTTTCCACCCCTCCCCCCTCAGTTTTGCAAGGTTCGCATTTCTTACCCCCAAATTTGCAACCAATATGTTGTGCTCGTCGTGTTTACTACCAAAACTAAGATTTTAACGCTGCAACTTTATTTAATCCAGTTCTGGACTGGGAAATACCAAATGAAACTCTCCCAGCATGCTTTGCGGCCAAAACGGAAAGGGCGATGGATTTTTACGGGTAGAACGCAACATCGTAGAGACATGGGGTTTTCATCAAAATGTTACCCACGGAAAACTGCAGGGGGTCTTCTTAATTTGGTTGACATTAAAATTCAGGGGGGGAAATGACAGCCAAAATAAAATTTCAAAATCACTTAACCCCCCCTGAACTTCATTTGCGCGAGTAATACATCAAAAATTTAATCTCGCTCGGCCAAATTACATCAGATAGGCTTACTTTTATTTTCCCTAGCTATGTGCAACATACCAAACATTAAACCATGAATTACAAATAATCCCTACCCCACCCCCCTAGAAATGGTATACCCATTTGTTTTGGCAACTTGTCTCGGGATTGTCATTCATAAAAAGACTGACCGGTTCCTAACTTTTCAAGTTCAATACCGAAAGACAGAATGAACGTTAAACAGTTGCCCAGGCCCCGCTCAACCAAGCAAAAAGCGAGAAAAACCGCCTTAACCCCCCCTGAACTTCATTTGCGCGAGTAATACATCAAAAATGTGTTCTAGTTGGACGAAACTACATAGGATAGGCTGGTTTTCATTCCCTTCACTATGGGCTAGATACCGAACATTAATTAATTAATTAATTAATGATTGTATTATTTCTATGTTTATCGTTAGGAACTAGTGGATACCGCTAACGATAATCCAACACGTGTGTTAGACGCTAGCTAGGTCATAGTGCGTTTTGGGTAGTGCCATGCAACTTGCATGGTAGTGATCATGGGTGTATGGTTATTTTCCACCTACTAAGGCTCAACTGGAATTTTGGAGCACTTCCCGTGGAAATAAGTGGCCTAAACATCGCCGAGAAAGTTTCTCCTTGAAACGATTGTTATTTTAAATCGAAGTGCATGGAATGTCATCACCAGCTCGCGAACCAACCGCCTTCCGCAGTTCATGCCGCATGGCAGTTGTCGCGTCTAGTACAGAAACCATGGTTTTAACTGTGCCACATCACTTGATCCATTGTGATTTGAAGCTGCAACCTCATTCTCGCCACTTCTAAATGGGGGAGGGCTCCATTATGAACAGGAAAGGCATAGGATTTTCCACCCCTCCCCCCTCAGTTTTGCAGGGTTCGCATTTCTTACCCCACATTTGCAAGCAATATGTTGTGTTCGTCGTATTTACTACCAAAACTATGATTTTAACGCTGCAACGTTGTTTAATCCAGTTCTGGACTCGGAAATAGCAAATGAAGCTGTCCCAGCATGCTTTGCGGCCAAAACGGAAAGGGCGATGGATTTTTACGGGTAGAAAGGAACATCGTAGAGTCATGGGGTTTTCACCAAAATGTTACCCATAGAAAACTGCAGGGGGTCTTCTTCATTTGGTTAACATTGATGTACAGGGGGGGAAATGACAGCCAAAATAAAATTTCAAAATGGCTTAACCCCCCCTGGACTTCATTTGCGCGAATATTACATCAAAAATTTAATCTAGTTGGACAAAATTACATATGATAGGCTTGTTTTAATTCGCATTAACATAGCGCAACGTACCTAACATTAACACGTCCAAGCTATAAATTACAATTATTCCCTATCCCACTCCCCCTGGAAATGGTATACCCATTTGTGTTAGCACAATGTCTCCGGAATGTCATTCATAACAAAACTGATCGGTTTCTAAGTTTTCACGTTCAACCCCGAAACACAGAATTAACATTAACCAGTTGCCCAGGCCCCGCTCGGACAAGCAAAAAGCGAGAAAAACCGGCCTAACCCCCCCTGAACTTCATTTGCGCGAGTAATAACGCAAAAAAATCATCTAGTTGGGCAAAAATATATAGGATAGGCTGGTTTTCATTCCCTTAACTATGTGCTAGATACCGAACATTAATTAATTAATTAATTAATTAATTAATTAATTATTTAATTATTTAATGATTGTATTATTTCTATGTTTATCGTTAGGAACTAGTGGATACCGCTAACGATAATCCAACATGCGTGTTAGATGTTAGCTACGTCATAGCGCGTCTTGGGTAGTGCCATGCAACTTGCATGGTAGTAATCCTGGGTGTATGGTGTTTTCCAACCTACTAAGGCTCAAGTGGAATTTTGGAGCACTTCCCGTGGAAATAAGTGGCCTAAACATCGCCGAGAAAGTTTCTCCTTGAAACGATTGTTATTTTAAATCGAAGTGCATGGAATGTCATCACCAGCTCGCGAACCAACCGCCTTCCGCAGTTCATGCCGCATGGCAGTTGTCGCGTCTAGTACAGAAACCATGGTTTTAACTGTGCCACATCACTTGATCCATTGTGATTTGAAGCTGCAACCTCATTCTCGCCACTTCTAAATGGGGGAGGGCTCCATTATGAACAGGAAAGGCATAGGATTTTCCACCCCTCCCCCCTCAGTTTTGCAGGGTTCGCATTTCTTACCCCACATTTGCAAGCAATATGTTGTGTTCGTCGTATTTACTACCAAAACTATGATTTTAACGCTGCAACGTTGTTTAATCCAGTTCTGGACTCGGAAATAGCAAATGAAGCTGTCCCAGCATGCTTTGCGGCCAAAACGGAAAGGGCGATGGATTTTTACGGGTAGAAAGGAACATCGTAGAGTCATGGGGTTTTCACCAAAATGTTACCCATAGAAAACTGCAGGGGGTCTTCTTCATTTGGTTAACATTGATGTTCAGGGGGGGAAATGACAGCCAAAATAAAATTTCAAAATGGCTTAACCCCCCCTGGACTTCATTTGCGCGAATATTACATCAAAAATTTAATCTAGTTGGACAAAATTACATATGATAGGCTTGTTTTAATTCGCATTAACATAGCGCAACGTACCTAACATTAACACGTCCAAGCTATAAATTACAATTATTCCCTATCCCACTCCCCCTGGAAATGGTATACCCATTTGTGTTAGCACAATGTCTCCGGAATGTCATTCATAACAAAACTGATCGGTTTCTAAGTTTTCACGTTCAACCCCGAAACACAGAATTAACATTAACCAGTTGCCCAGGCCCCGCTCGGACAAGCAAAAAGCGAGAAAAACCGGCCTAACCCCCCCTGAACTTCATTTGCGCGAGTAATAACGCAAAAAAATCATCTAGTTGGGCAAAAATATATAGGATAGGCTGGTTTTCATTCCCTTAACTATGCGCTAGATACCGAACATTAATTAATTAATTAATTAATTAATTAATTATTTAATTATTTAATGATTGTATTATTTCTATGTTTATCGTTAGGAACTAGTGGATACCGCTAACGATAATCCAACATGCGTGTTAGATGTTAGCTACGTCATAGCGCGTCTTGGGTAGTGCCATGCAACTTGCATGGTAGTAATCCTGGGTGTATGGTGTTTTCCAACCTACTAAGGCTCAAGTGGAATTTTGGAGCACTTCCCGTGGAAATAAGTGGCCTAAACATCGCCGAGAAAGTTTCTCCTTGAAACGATTGTTATTTTAAATCGAAGTGCATGGAATGTCATCACCAGCTCGCGAACCAACCGCCTTCCGCAGTTCATGCCGCATGGCAGTTGTCGCGTCTAGTACAGAAACCATGGTTTTAACTGTGCCACATCACTTGATCCATTGTGATTTGAAGCTGCAACCTCATTCTAGCCACTTCTAAATGGGGGAGGGTTCCATTATGAACAGGAAAGGCATAGGATTGTCCACCCCTCCCCCCTCAGTTTTGCAAGGTTCTCATTTCTTACCCCAAATTAGCCACCAATATGTTGTGTTCGTCGTGTTTAGTACCAACACTATGATTTTTAAGCTGCAACTTCATTCAAGCCAATCGTAATGGGGGAGGGTTCCATTTTGAACATGAAAGGCATAGGATTTTCCACCCCTCCCCCCTCAGTTTTGCAAGGTTCGCATTTCTTACCCCCAAATTTGCAACCAATATGTTGTGCTCGTCGTGTTTACTACCAAAACTAAGATTTTAACGCTGCAACTTTATTTAATCCAGTTCTGGACTGGGAAATACCAAATGAAACTCTCCCAGTATGCTTTGCGGCCAAAACGGAAAGGGCGATGGATTTTTACGGGTAGAACGCAACATCGTAGAGACATGGGGTTTTCATCAAAATGTTACCCATAGAAAACTGCAGGGGTTCCTCTTAATTTGGTTGATATTAAAGTTCAGGGGGAGAAATGACAGCCAAAACAAAAATTCAAAACGGCTTAACCCCCCCTGAACTTTATTTGCGCGAGTAATTACGCAAAAATTTAATCTAGTTGGGCGAAATTACATCAGATAGGCTGGTTTTTATTCCTTCAGTTATTCGCTATATACCAAACATTAATTAATTAATTAATGATTGTATTATTTCTATGATTATCGTTAGGAACTAGTGGATACCGCTAACGATAATCCAACACGTGTGTTAGATGCTAGCTAGGTCGTAGCGCGTTTTGGGTAGTGCCATGCAACTTACATGCTAGTGACTCTGGGTGTGTGGTTATTTTCCACCTACTAAGGCTCAACTGCAATTTTGGAGCACTTCTCGTGGAAATAAGTGGCCTAAACATCGGTCGAAAAAGTTTCTCCTTGAAACGATTGTTATTTTCCATCCAAGTGCATGGAATGTCATCACAAGCTCGTGAACCGACAGCCATCCGCAGTTCATGCCGCATGGCAGTTGTCGCGTCTAGTACAGAAACCATGGTTTTAACTCTGCCACATCACTCCATGCATTGTGATTTGAAGCTGCAACCTCATTCTAGCCACTTCTAAATGGGGGAGGGTTCCATTATGAACAGGAAAGGCATAGGATTGTCCACCCCTCCCCCCTCAGTTTTGCAAGGTTCTCATTTCTTACCCCAAATTAGCCACCAATATGTTGTGTTCGTCGTGTTTAGTACCAACACTATGATTTTTAAGCTGCAACTTCATTCAAGCCAATCGTAATGGGGGAGGGTTCCATTTTGAACATGAAAGGCATAGGATTTTCCACCCCTCCCCCCTCAGTTTTGCAAGGTTCGCATTTCTTACCCCCAAATTTGCAACCAATATGTTGTGCTCGTCGTGTTTACTACCAAAACTAAGATTTTAACGCTGCAACTTTATTTAATCCAGTTCTGGACTGGGAAATACCAAATGAAACTCTCCCAGCATGCTTTGCGGCCAAAACGGAAAGGGCGATGGATTTTTACGGGTAGAACGCAACATCGTAGATAATAATAATAATATAATAATAATAATAATAATAATAGGCCATATTTATATAGCGCCATATCACCACAGTCTCATGGCGCTTTACATTTTACTGACATATCCCGTCAGTGAATCTGTATCGGACTGCTGTAGAGACATGGGGTTTTCATCAAAATGTTACCCACGGAAAACTGCAGGGGGTCTTCTTAATTTGGTTGACATTAAAATTCAGGGGGGGAAATGACAGCCAAAATAAAATTTCAAAATCACTTAACCCCCCCTGAACTTCATTTGCGCGAGTAATACATCAAAAATTTAATCTCGCTCGGCCAAATTACATCAGATAGGCTTACTTTTATTTTCCCTAGCTATGTGCAACATACCAAACATTAAACCATGAATTACAAATAATCCCTACCCCACCCCCCTAGAAATGGTATACCCATTTGTTTTGGCAACTTGTCTCGGGATTGTCATTCATAAAAAGACTGACCGGTTCCTAACTTTTCAAGTTCAATACCGAAAGACAGAATGAACGTTAAACAGTTGCCCAGGCCCCGCTCAACCAAGCAAAAAGCGAGAAAAACCGCCTTAACCCCCCCTGAACTTCATTTGCGCGAGTAATACATCAAAAATGTGTTCTAGTTGGACGAAACTACATAGGATAGGCTGGTTTTCATTCCCTTCACTATGGGCTAGATACCGAACATTAATTAATTAATTAATGATTGTATTATTTCTATGTTTATCGTTAGGAACTAGTGGATACCGCTAACGATAATCCAACACGTGTGTTAGACGCTAGCTAGGTCATAGTGCGTTTTGGGTAGTGCCATGCAACTTGCATGGTAGTGATCATGGGTGTATGGTTATTTTCCACCTACTAAGGCTCAACTGGAATTTTGGAGCACTTCCCGTGGAAATAAGTGGCCTAAACATCGCCGAGAAAGTTTCTCCTTGAAACGATTGTTATTTTAAATCGAAGTGCATGGAATGTCATCACCAGCTCGCGAACCAACCGCCTTCCGCAGTTCATGCCGCATGGCAGTTGTCGCGTCTAGTACAGAAACCATGGTTTTAACTGTGCCACATCACTTGATCCATTGTGATTTGAAGCTGCAACCTCATTCTCGCCACTTCTAAATGGGGGAGGGCTCCATTATGAACAGGAAAGGCATAGGATTTTCCACCCCTCCCCCCTCAGTTTTGCAGGGTTCGCATTTCTTACCCCACATTTGCAAGCAATATGTTGTGTTCGTCGTATTTACTACCAAAACTATGATTTTAACGCTGCAACGTTGTTTAATCCAGTTCTGGACTCGGAAATAGCAAATGAAGCTGTCCCAGCATGCTTTGCGGCCAAAACGGAAAGGGCGATGGATTTTTTACGGGTAGAAAGGAACATCGTAGAGTCATGGGGTTTTCACCAAAATGTTACCCATAGAAAACTGCAGGGGGTCTTCTTCATTTGGTTAGCATTGATGTACAGGGGGGGAAATGACAGCCAAAATAAAATTTCAAAATGGCTTAACCCCCCCTGGACTTCATTTGCGCGAATATTACATCAAAAATTTAATCTAGTTGGACAAAATTACATATGATAGGCTTGTTTTAATTCGCATTAACATAGCGCAACGTACCTAACATTAACACGTCCAAGCTATAAATTACAATTATTCCCTATCCCACTCCCCCTGGAAATGGTATACCCATTTGTGTTAGCACAATGTCTCCGGAATGTCATTCATAACAAAACTGATCGGTTTCTAAGTTTTCACGTTCAACCCCGAAACACAGAATTAACATTAACCAGTTGCCCAGGCCCCGCTCGGACAAGCAAAAAGCGAGAAAAACCGGCCTAACCCCCCCTGAACTTCATTTGCGCGAGTAATAACGCAAAAAAATCATCTAGTTGGGCAAAAATATATAGGATAGGCTGGTTTTCATTCCCTTAACTATGCGCTAGATACCGAACATTAATTAATTAATTAATTAATTAATTAATTATTTAATTATTTAATGATTGTATTATTTCTATGTTTATCGTTAGGAACTAGTGGATACCGCTAACGATAATCCAACATGCGTGTTAGATGTTAGCTACGTCATAGCGCGTCTTGGGTAGTGCCATGCAACTTGCATGGTAGTAATCCTGGGTGTATGGTGTTTTCCAACCTACTAAGGCTCAAGTGGAATTTTGGAGCACTTCCCGTGGAAATAAGTGGCCTAAACATCGCCGAGAAAGTTTCTCCTTGAAACGATTGTTATTTTAAATCGAAGTGCATGGAATGTCATCACCAGCTCGCGAACCAACCGCCTTCCGCAGTTCATGCCGCATGGCAGTTGTCGCGTCTAGTACAGAAACCATGGTTTTAACTGTGCCACATCACTTGATCCATTGTGATTTGAAGCTGCAACCTCATTCTCGCCACTTCTAAATGGGGGAGGGCTCCATTATGAACAGGAAAGGCATAGGATTTTCCACCCCTCCCCCCTCAGTTTTGCAGGGTTCGCATTTCTTACCCCACATTTGCAAGCAATATGTTGTGTTCGTCGTATTTACTACCAAAACTATGATTTTAACGCTGCAACGTTGTTTAATCCAGTTCTGGACTCGGAAATAGCAAATGAAGCTGTCCCAGCATGCTTTGCGGCCAAAACGGAAAGGGCGATGGATTTTTACGGGTAGAAAGGAACATCGTAGAGTCATGGGGTTTTCACCAAAATGTTACCCATAGAAAACTGCAGGGGGTCTTCTTCATTTGGTTAACATTGATGTTCAGGGGGGGAAATGACAGCCAAAATAAAATTTCAAAATGGCTTAACCCCCCCTGGACTTCATTTGCGCGAATATTACATCAAAAATTTAATCTAGTTGGACAAAATTACATATGATAGGCTTGTTTTAATTCGCATTAACATAGCGCAACGTACCTAACATTAACACGTCCAAGCTATAAATTACAATTATTCCCTATCCCACTCCCCCTGGAAATGGTATACCCATTTGTGTTAGCACAATGTCTCCGGAATGTCATTCATAACAAAACTGATCGGTTTCTAAGTTTTCACGTTCAACCCCGAAACACAGAATTAACATTAACCAGTTGCCCAGGCCCCGCTCGGACAAGCAAAAAGCGAGAAAAACCGGCCTAACCCCCCCTGAACTTCATTTGCGCGAGTAATAACGCAAAAAAATCATCTAGTTGGGCAAAAATATATAGGATAGGCTGGTTTTCATTCCCTTAACTATGCGCTAGATACCGAACATTAATTAATTAATTAATTAATTAATTAATTATTTAATTATTTAATGATTGTATTATTTCTATGTTTATCGTTAGGAACTAGTGGATACCGCTAACGATAATCCAACATGCGTGTTAGATGTTAGCTACGTCATAGCGCGTCTTGGGTAGTGCCATGCAACTTGCATGGTAGTAATCCTGGGTGTATGGTGTTTTCCAACCTACTAAGGCTCAAGTGGAATTTTGGAGCACTTCCCGTGGAAATAAGTGGCCTAAACATCGCCGAGAAAGTTTCTCCTTGAAACGATTGTTATTTTAAATCGAAGTGCATGGAATGTCATCACCAGCTCGCGAACCAACCGCCTTCCGCAGTTCATGCCGCATGGCAGTTGTCGCGTCTAGTACAGAAACCATGGTTTTAACTGTGCCACATCACTTGATCCATTGTGATTTGAAGCTGCAACCTCATTCTCGCCACTTCTAAATGGGGGAGGGCTCCATTATGAACAGGAAAGGCATAGGATTTTCCACCCCTCCCCCCTCAGTTTTGCAGGGTTCGCATTTCTTACCCCACATTTGCAAGCAATATGTTGTGTTCGTCGTATTTACTACCAAAACTATGATTTTAACGCTGCAACGTTGTTTAATCCAGTTCTGGACTCGGAAATAGCAAATGAAGCTGTCCCAGCATGCTTTGCGGCCAAAACGGAAAGGGCGATGGATTTTTACGGGTAGAAAGGAACATCGTAGAGTCATGGGGTTTTCACCAAAATGTTACCCATAGAAAACTGCAGGGGGTCTTCTTCATTTGGTTAACATTGATGTTCAGGGGGGGAAATGACAGCCAAAATAAAATTTCAAAATGGCTTAACCCCCCCTGGACTTCATTTGCGCGAATATTACATCAAAAATTTAATCTAGTTGGACAAAATTACATATGATAGGCTTGTTTTAATTCGCATTAACATAGCGCAACGTACCTAACATTAACACGTCCAAGCTATAAATTACAATTATTCCCTATCCCACTCCCCCTGGAAATGGTATACCCATTTGTGTTAGCACAATGTCTCCGGAATGTCATTCATAACAAAACTGATCGGTTTCTAAGTTTTCACGTTCAACCCCGAAACACAGAATTAACATTAACCAGTTGCCCAGGCCCCGCTCGGACAAGCAAAAAGCGAGAAAAACCGGCCTAACCCCCCCTGAACTTCATTTGCGCGAGTAATAACGCAAAAAAATCATCTAGTTGGGCAAAAATATATAGGATAGGCTGGTTTTCATTCCCTTAACTATGCGCTAGATACCGAACATTAATTAATTAATTAATTAATTAATTAATTATTTAATTATTTAATGATTGTATTATTTCTATGTTTATCGTTAGGAACTAGTGGATACCGCTAACGATAATCCAACATGCGTGTTAGATGTTAGCTACGTCATAGCGCGTCTTGGGTAGTGCCATGCAACTTGCATGGTAGTAATCCTGGGTGTATGGTGTTTTCCAACCTACTAAGGCTCAAGTGGAATTTTGGAGCACTTCCCGTGGAAATAAGTGACCTAAACATCAGTCGAGAAAGTTTCTCCTTGAAACGATTGTTATTTTGCATCCAAGTGCATGGAATGTCATCACAAGCTCGCGAACCGACAGTCATCCGCAGTGCATGCCGCATGGCAGTTGTCGCGTCGAGTACAGAAACCATGGTTTTAACTCTGCCACATCACTCCATGCATTGTGATTTGAAGCTGCAACCTCATTCTAGCCACTTCTAAATGGGGGAGGGCTCCATTATGAACAGGAAAGGCATAGGATTTTCCACCCCTCCCCCCTCAGTTTTGCAGGGTTCGCATTTCTTACCCCACATTTGCAACCAATAGGTTGTGTTCGTCGTGTTTACTAACAAAAGCATTATTTTTAAGCTGCAACTTCATTCTAGCCATTTCTGATGGGGAGGGTTCCATTATGAACAGGAAAGGCATAGGATTTTCCACCCCTCCCCCCTCAGTTTTGCAGGATTCGCATTTCTTACCCCACATTTGCAACCAATATGTTGTGTTCGTCGTGTTTACTACCAACACTATGATTTTAGCGCTGCAACTTCATTCTAGCCACTTCTAATGGGGAGGGCACCGTTATTAACAGGAAATGCATAGGATTTTTCACCCCTCCCCCCTCAGTTTTGCAGGGTTCGCATATCTTACCCCAAATTTGCAAACACCATGTTTTTTTCGTGGTATTTAGTTCCAAAACTATAATTTTAGCGCTGCAACTTTATTTAATCCAGTTCTGGACTCGGAATTAGCCAATGCAACTGTCCCAGCATGCTTTGCGGCCAAAACGGAAAGGGCGATGGATTTTTACGGGTAGAAAGGAACGTCGTAGAGTCATGGGGTTTTCACCAAAATGTTACCCATAGGAAACTGCAGGGGTTCCTCATAATTTGGTTGAGATTGAAGTTCAGGGGGGGAAATGATAGCCAAAACAAAATTTCAAAACGGCTTAACCCCCCCTGAACTTCGTTTGCGCGAGTAATTACGCAAAAAAAATATCTAGTTGGGCGAAATTACATCAGATAGGCTGGTTTTTATTCCTTCAGCTATTCGCTATATACCAAACATTAATTAATTAATTAATTAATTAATGATTGTATTATTTCTATGTTTATCGTTAGGAATTATTATTATTAAGCATGCATGGGAGGGAGACCAGACTTATCTGATTTCAAAATAACAAATAATCGCGAGCAACTGTGAAACAGGAACTGAACTGGAAAAGCATATTCGAAATGCCTCAGAGTTAGTGAAAGTACTTTGTACCGACGAAGAGTGGTTACAACGAAGTTCCCAAATACGTAACAAACATTTTTTTCAGCCCAGATGGTGCTGTCTTTCGTTTATAAGGAACCCTCGATATAACAAACAATTTTTCCGGACTTTTGCACTTCATTCCTACACTAAATAATGCATCATTCTTATGCATCCCTTGCTCTCTTACCAGTCCGAGCGAAAGCTGTGGTTAGTTTATGCATGTATATATTTTATGGGCGAAGCCAATATAATCTATACGTGCAGTAATGTAAGAGCTTCGGCCGGAAAGTTATATAGATTCACCATGAGAGAAATCGCTAGACACTCGTAAGTAAAAAGACAGAGATCCACGAATACGAAGAAAACGCGCTAGACAGAAACTGAAATATATATATTCTCAGGAAATCGACTTCTAAATGACTTTAAAACTACCAATTATATAAAAGTTATGCGGGTAGTATGTAACTTTATGTACACAGAAATTACTGCTTTTTTAGTATTTTTTTTAATGTCAGTTTAAAAAAATTGAAGCAGACAAATGCAGGCGTTCAAGCAAACCACAAAATATTAAATATACAAATTAATAAATTCAGCTCAGTGTACATTCACAAGTGAAAGATTTTGCGTATCATATCGAAGGTCGAGCTCTTGACCTCTGGTGGGGTGTTCGCAAAACTAAGACCCCAAAAACGAAGACCCCTAAGACCCCTTTCGAAAAAAGCAGAATTTCAGCAACATTAGGGATTACACTCAATCTGAGTTTCTTTGTGAACTTACCTCCAATCCATGGCCCTTGTTTGGTGTTTTCTTTCAGCCCGATCACTCTTGAATCCCCGCCGACACTGCAACGGCCACGAACTGCACATTTTGCTTGAAAACGTTTGCGTTGCAAAACATTTCCACGTATAAAAACCACTTATAGAAAAACGGCTATCACCTAGTGAAGTGCAATAGTTATTCTTTTCTTAGAGAGATCCCAGTTTCACCTCAAAACGACAGCAAATAATACCTTTATATCGCTTATCGTCCACCATTTTGGATTGTTGCACAGGGAACCCAACCACAATATTTCTGACCGCAACTGAGGTACAGGAAACCCAATTTTCTGGAAAAGTCAACAACAAGGCTATTTATTTATTTATTTATTTGTTTGTTTATTTACTTTTTTGTTTGTTCATATTGGATTTAAAAAGGAAGTGTTCTTTTTTGTCACAAACGCATCACCGAATAACAATAACATAACAATAAATTTGAAAACGCAACTTTTTTATCCATTTTGAAAACGTTTTCGGTCCACACTCCATTATCTAATCGTTTTTGCCGTCCACACTAAAACGCAAAAACGATCCGAAAACGCTACTTTGGCCGGATTGGGCATGCGCAGATACCGTAAAATCCCGGTTATAAGCCCTGGGCTAATACTCATTCCAGGAGTCCATTACTATGTGATGGGTAGCGCCCACAGCACAGTAGACGATGTGGCTATTTATAGTCGCGAAGTTCTGGTATGCGATTACGGTGTCTTTTGTTCTCTTGCGCTTTATTATTTTTAGCAGTTTGAACCGTGTTAATTACAATTTTTCAGTGCATCCTGATTGGTTAAAAGTTACGGCCTTTGTTTCTTCTCGCGAGAAACACAAAGCTAAAAATAGCTACATCATCTGAACAGACCAAATCTGGGAGATGTATGCTCCTGGTAATGGGCTCCTGTCATCTGTAAGGGTTTTCTGGTGGGCGTATAACCCGGGGGGGGGGGGGGGGGGGCTTATTTATATCTGGGGGGCTTATAACCGGCAGGAAAAAAGTGTTTGGGATTCAGAGGAAATTATTTTATGAAAAATGTCTTCGCTTTATTTTAACAACCATTAGTTAGCAGACAGGTGGGCTTCTAACCGGGGTTGAGCCAGAGCTCGCGTGATCATCATGACGTCAGCATTTTCGAAAAGTTCCGTTAGTATGGACGGGGCCTTAGTCGTTACTGTTATGTGTTTGTGACAAAAACTTTTTAAATCCAAAATGAACAAACAAACAAATAGCCTTGTCAGAAGTATTGTGGTTGGGTTCCCTGTGTGCAATCTATCCAAAATGGCGGACGATAAGAGCGATAAGCGATATAAAGGTATTATTTGCTGTCGCTTTGTGGTGAAACTTGGATCTCTCCAAGAAAAGAATAACTAGTGCACTTCACTTGGTGATAGCCGTTTTTCTATCAGTGGTTTTTCTTCGTGGAAATGTTTTGCAACGCGAAAGTTTTCAAGCAAAAATACGGCGATGCATGTGCAGTTCGTGGCCGTTGCAGTGTCGGGGCATTCAAGAGTGATCTGGCTGAAAGAAAACACCAAACAAGAGCCATGGATTGGAGGTAAGTTCACAAAGAAACTCAGATTGAGTGTAACCCTAATGTTGCTGAAATTCTGCTTTTATTCGAATTTTGGGCATCTTAGGGGTCTTAGGGGTCTTCGTTTTGGGGGTCTTCGTTTTCCGAACACCCCCTCTGGTGATACTGAATTAAATCTAGGTCCTGCATGCATGCATTCAAAATAGTAGTATTCAAAATAGTAGTAATCAAAATACAGCTGTAGTATTAAGTTCCAGTGTAATATTACAATTTAGATTACATCAACTTGGATTGAGACCTAGATGTTGGAGGTAACTGATTTTGTTTTCAGAGCTCTTTCACACCAGATGTATGGTGATCCTAACCATTACCTAGACAGGTGCAGGTATTCAATATTGAAGGGATAACCCTGAACACTTCATTGAAAGTAATACTGAGAATTTGTGGATGACATATTTGACATATGTCAATGCGAGGCACAACAGTAGCTGGGAGGGAGAGATGGGAGAGAGCAGAACAACAATACACTCTAGTTGTGTTTTAACATCAGTTAAAATAATCATTAGGATAGCATCCTCTCTTATAACAAATCAATAAAAAATAACATACGAAATATCCACTCTAAAAAAAAAATGTATTACCACTTCCATATATACAGTGGAACCTCGATATAACGATGTACCAATTAAGGGGCTGACCAAATTAGATCGTTATATCGGGAGATCGTTATAACGAATTCCCGATATAACGATTTTTCGGGAAAAGAGCCAAAAATATCGTTATATCGGGGTATTGTTAATAATTGATTTGTCATGTAGTATCCGGTAGTACCAATCAATACATGTTTATTCTAACCGACGCCGTCTTAAAATCGTGAAGCATTGCATATGCTCAAGGAGCACTTTCCCGCCAAAGTCCCAGCCTCTCACGGACACGGTAGACTCATCGTAGGCCCTCGGTATCTATATGACTTCATACCTCGGTTCTCGGTATTTAACTACGGCCCTCGGGCTGTATGACTTAATACTTCGGTTCTGGCGGTATTTATCTACAGCCCTCGGGCTGTATATGACTTAATACTTCGGTTCTCGGTATTTATCTACGGCGCTCGGGCTGTATATGACTTAATATCTCGGTTCTCGGTATTTATCTACGGCCCTCGGGCTGTATATAACTTGAATACCGAGGTTCGAGGTATTTATCTCTTACTTTCAACCTAATGATCATATACTAGCTGATTCACAGGCGGACTTACAAATCTGACCTAACTGCCAACTTAGGAATCACTATAGGTTTAAAGGATCCCGAAGGATTCAGGCTTATTTAATAAACACATATAAACAGTATAAAGAAGAAACCCATCTCTATATATAAATAACTAGAATAGAAGTGAAAGAGAAAATATGTATCCTGAGTAGTATTTGAACCCACGGCCTCGGTATACTAGTCCCGGCGCTGTGTTAAGGCTCGTGTGGCAGGCACGAGTCTTAATCTGCAGGCCGTTATTACTCGGGCTGCCTCTGGCAGCACCGCGTCTTAATCTGCAAGCGGTTATTACTCGGGCTGCCTGTGCAGGGCAGACTGAAGCAGACTGAAGCAGACTGAAGTTTTGGGAATTCGAATGAAAGTGTATTTCATCTTCAATCTCATGTGGCCCGAGTGAAAGCCCAGATGGGCTCTTGTTTAATAAACACATATAAACAGTATAAAGAAGAAACCCATCTCTATATATAAATAACTAGAATAGAATCGAAGTGAAAGAGAAATTATTATGCCTTATTACTCGTAAACATTTCCATCATCTTATGAGAAAATAAATGTAATTGTTGTTGTTGTTCCTCAGTTCTTGGCGTCAGCATCGTCACTTTCACTCAGTCATGATCAGGAGTACGAGTACTTTTACGAATTATTTGGGAATGAAAATTAATCTTGCTGCGACCCCAATGATATAAAAAGAGTGGACATTGGATGTTTATTTGTGGCCTGCCATTATAAGTTTCAGTCTCCTTCAAGATGTAGAAAATGAGCACTAGCACAGTGGCAGCTCACTAATACTAGAAAATGGTGGTCTGTAGTTTATGAACTCAATCGAAAATATTATATTGAGAATTTAGCCTGAATGTCAGCCGTCTCCACTGGTTTGTTAATAATTGAGAATTACAAATTGATGACTTTATTTCACATGTATAATACATTACCTAACTACAGTATTCACAATGAATAGCAACATTATGTGGAATTTGTTGTTCTAAATTGCTTGATTTCTCATAGTTGTACTGCACCTGATATAATTACAATGCATCAAATTTGAGTGACTCAATATCGTGCAGACTACTCAAATAACCATTTCACTTAAATCAACAACACCCATACCAAGTTTTTTTTGTAATTCTAACGACCCTCAAGGAACAATAATATTGAAAAGAAAGTAATATTTAACTACAGAATTGAGGGAAATTGTGGCTGAAATGTACATGCACAGCATGTATGTATGTGTGTGTATTATGGCTCTATCATTTCCAACCCCCCCTCCCCCCCAGGCATACCCTAACCTACCCCCCCCCCCCCCCCCGAACACGTGGGGCATTTGCACATTAACATTTGACAGACAAGAGCATCAGTAGAGAACCAATTCTCTGGCTACTCTAGCACAAACCATGTTGACACAAAATTATACTCGAACTCCATGCAGTACATGCTGTAGATGGCCCGAGTTAAGGCCACTCAGGGCCTCTTGTTTATATCACGCCGGGCACGAATAACTGTAAAAACGGTGGGGTTGAGTGTGACAGAAAACGTAAAAATAACGTCATGTCCTTACTCTACTCTCAATTTGAAGAAATGTTGTCAGGTTGGTAATTAACAAAGTAAGACTACATTTTGGGGACAAGTATTTCTGTATTCTGACGTTGTTGTGACGTCATTAGGGATGGCTCCTTTTTTGGTGAAAATTATACTTTAAAACACGTATCGAAACATTACGTCATCAGAATGGCTTTATGAAATATATTAATTTGGCGAAAATTTGAGCTTTCTACGATAAATATATTCAAAGTTATGGACGATTTACTATTTTTACGACGTCATACTTCAAGCTAAATCAGATTGCCGACTACAAAAATGTTATTAAAGAGAATACTATGACTTGCGAGTGTTAACCAAATGCATTTCATTGATAACATTCCAAAATATTTGAACTGGCTATTTCTGAGGGTACACAAATATATTTATGACGTCATAATGACGTATACAAAAAATGGGGCTTCAATTCTAAGCTGTGTAATATACTCAAAAAAAAATCTAAATTCTAAAAAGAACACGTTGTTATTACTAAAGAGCTCTGTGATTGTGCAAAATATGATGCACCAGTATACCTAACAAAATTCATTCTTCTATGTCGATTTTTTTTTAAATAAATAAAAAAAACGCCGTTTTTACGAGCATTCACATATAAACAGCATAAAGAAGAAACCGGCATCTCAATATATAAATACTGACTAGAATAAAACACCTAGCTGTTTAACAGTGAAAACATTAAGGCTCTCACCTTGAATAATCTTCCAACCGTTATTAAGCCTGTTCACAGTCTCCAGATACTGGACTGAAAAAGACGAAAAGAAAACGTGGTGAAAAGAAAATGGCGGACGGAAAGACTAGGGGCAGTAGGGGGACGTACTACGGGGAGTCCTCCTCTTCTCCCCCCCCCCCCCCCCCTCCCAAATGTCCCCCTCACAAAGGCTTTCTACGTTACAGATCTAGATCAGTTCATTATTTTCTTAATAAAAGTCTCGCAATACCGCGATTAATATTTATTTGCATCAATTTGTTATATTGTTTCCTTAAATGGGCATATATATGAATGACAGACAGACAGACAGAAGAGGTTTATTGGCACTTTGCAGACATTAATGTTTACATCAGTGTTGAATCCAATAATAATATAAGATGACTAAATAGATGAATACTAAGTCTTGTTGTAGGGTAATATATATGACATTAATTTATTGTGGAAACATGCAATTCAATGTCACGCACCTTGTAACGTCATCTTCACATGTTCACGATGCCATGTATAAACTTACCTAGCTGATGGACCATTATATTTTTGAGAGCAAATACCAAAAATAATTATTGCAGAGGATTGGAAGAGAAAAAACTATCCTTCACAACAAACCGAAGAAGAAGAAAAGCTGACAGTGACTGTGAGTGTGATGCGTGTTAGACGCTAGCTACGTCATAGCGTGTGTTGGGTAGTGCCATGCAACGTGTTTGGTTTATAATTTCGGATTTGGCCGTGCCATTTCCATTTTCCACTACCAGATCCTCTTCGGATAGATCCACATTGCTATAGCGCTTGTTCACATCTCCAGCTCCCACACGTGTTAGCGTGGTGGCTGGGGTTTAAAGCAGCTTTCGAGCTCGCCGTTAGAGTAACCAGATTCTGAGGCCTATGATCTAAAGTGAGGCTGACGATCTTGGGGGCTATGCCATGCTGATGAGTCCTAACAAGGACGAAACAGCTGTACATGGTTGCCACTATACCGGTAATAAGATGTGAGCATGCGTATTAGACGCTAGCTGCGTCATAGCGTGTGTTGGCCTGTTGGGTAGCCGCCATGCAACGTGTTTGGTTCAGATCTTTTAGTCGTAAAATTAATTATTTCCAGAAAAAAATGCCCCCCCCCCCCCTCAAAAATAGATAATGGTCCCCTAACACAGATAACAAAGAATGAGGAATACATTATGAGGATCGCATTAAATCTATATATAGAAAGATAATTATTATGTGACCTATGACAATAAATGCAATACAGGGACTTTCCCTTTTCCGGAATTTCCAAGAAACCATTATAGTGCGAAACCCATAAAGCAACGATGAAATCTTACTGGTAAAAAGCACTTGATTGACAGGCATAAACAAATTTTAACCAGTCATAAGTGAAGATGCAAAGGGTGAGGTCATATGTTGTTTTAATGCGAAATAAGAATTCGGAGAAACAGTGATATGCCCCATTTCGGGGTTTCAGTGGTCGTAGCATTTGCGGAGCGCTACAAGGCACGGGGGTTTTAACAAGAAAGAATATATTGCACTGTTTTGATCAAGTAAGTTTGAAATATCGACAATTGTTGCAATGACATCAATTGATTACATGAGTACTATTGTCAACTGCGTGTATATATTGAAGAGGATTTTTATTGTTTTTTTAGGTAGAATAAGTTGGTATTTGTCAAGTTTGCAAGTATTAATACGCAATTCTGCACGTATATATAGGCTTAACAAATTAATTGTATTCCTTCTAAAGTCATTGCTGGCTCAAAACACAACCATAGATTCGCCGTGAAGCGAAGTTCTCTTACCGGAAGTAAAAACTGCCTAACTGGCCTAACCGATTTTATTTCCCACAGGACGATAACAAGCTCAAGTTTATAGTATACCCGAAAGATGAACACGGCTTGCAAAACCATGCTTAGCTTTTCGAGGAATAATTTGGCGATTAGTCGTTTGTTTAAAACATTGGATCATTCCGAACGCTTTTTGAGTTATATTGAAACTACAGCTGGAAGACTAAGAAAGTCGGGGCCTTAAACAGAAAGAGAAAGTTAATTATATATTAATACTTCCAGTTGTGCAAGGAGGCAAAACTTCAACTGTTTCGTGTTTCTGCCGGAGATTATTTTAATTATGTAATTCGAAAACTAAAAAGTACACATGTACGTTAGGAATTAACTAAATATTTTATTTCGCAGTAAACGTCTGCCATCACTGAACAGCATTGTTTATCTCTGATGGGAACGACGAGCCAGAGCACGCATACGATTTCAAAAGAGTAATACGGATCACTGGCCCCCTTCTGTGAATTCAGAAATGACCTTTGTAGATTATCATATTTTTATTCTCCCCCCTCCTCCCCGTTGAGTCGAACATTCCAACCAATTTTAGCTGGAACATCTATTCTAATTGTTCTGGCTGACATGTAAAGAAAAGAAAGAAAAATGTGAATAAAAAAATGCCTGTGCAATAAAACAATATTTTAGTGCCTTCGATCTATATTGAAAAACAACTTAATAGAGAAAACACATCAGCTAGAAGATGTATATTCGTATTCCATGTGAAATATATCATTTTGCGCTGGTATCTTGCAAGTCACGTGTGTGCGTGTAGCCCCATAACTTGCACGCTTTGTATACAGTTTTACTTTCAATTGTTCAAAAAGATTTCTAATAAAGTCATGCACATTATCATCAAACCTCGATCTCGATCACCAAAAAACCTATCCATAAATCAAGGCAAGGACTCTGATTGCAGTTCTCGGAGGATAGAATAAAGTTATTTTATACTCCGGAGTATTTGTGCGCGACGAGTGAAGCACACTGATCGACGGTGGGCTATTCCATTTGTCATAAATCGAACTTAAATCTCACAATCGGTGGTTTATAGGGCTAAAATGAAATTACTTTGTATTGTGTTTTTGTGTCGTTCTTCCCAATTAATATCTTTATTTCTGATCGAAGAGGAGACTTTTACAAAACTGCGTATTGGGTGGGCGCCACAAACTAACGGGCTGAAGACGTAGTTTTGTGCCAAGCTAAAATCGATTTTAACAAAGATTTCACGATATTTGTGTTGCTTTTGCATGGTAAAAGTTAAATTGGAGTGTTAATACAAAGCGAAAATTTAAAACGAAAATCTTCTCTCTCATGAGGCCAGCCAGATCTGAATACAACTCTATTTCAGTTCGTCGTCAAGAGTTTATGTTATTTGTATTTGTTAGTGGCTAAGGCCATCCCTATTTTTTTTTCCGTTTCTCATCGGTGGGGTTTTCAAAAATTGGGTCGGTCGGTCGGGTGAGAAAAAAAAAATTGTAATAAAACATACGCGGATAGACTGGAACTAATAAGGCGCGGTTGCACAGGCGAGGTTACAAACCAACATGGACGACGAAACCATCGATGTCGTCGTCCGTATACGCTACAAACATGGAATTACAAATGCACCGCCGAAACTATTGTGTAACCTACCCTCGAGCATGAGCTTCCAGGAGCTGCTCTAGGGTTTCTTCACCCCCACCCCTCCCCCCAATTTTTTTTTTATTTCTACAAAAAGCCACAAAAATGGGTCGGTCGGACGATGAGAAACGGAAAATAAAAAAGGGATGGCCTAATAAAATAGTAATTAGAATGTTAATTCAAAGCGAGAAATGGAATTCAAATTAGACTAAAGTGAGGGTGGTAAAGAGTATTTTCAAGAAGCGTGATTATATAGCCTATTTATTTTGTTGTTAATTGTGAAACGGCTGTTTATTTGTTTAACTTATAATACGTGAAATGGCCATTATATTATCCGGGAATCGTGAAATTCTATGAAACGTGATCCTCTGGACTAGTTTTGCCGCTATTTTTCTCAAATATTACGCGACGATTAGAAAAATCCCCTCCTAACATACACGTGCTGTGTAAAAAAAGTGCATGAAACCTCTGGAAGTTGTATCATTTCTATTTGTCAAAAAAATTCATCTCAAATTTACGATTGGGCAATTCACTGAAACTTGGTGAAGTGTTCTATTCGTTTCTCAGTTTTCATTATCGTCTTCTTGTTTCAGTTTACCAATATGCCTTTGGATACAGTTCTGTGTCTTGACTGCTCCGGTTCCATGGCGAACAGGGGAATAAGGGAACTCAAAGCTGCTGCACTCAAGTTTATAGAAGGAGTCGAAGACACAGCAAGGCAGGCAGGCATCAAGGTACCGTAAACACTTTGAACAAGCAGCGAACTCTCTCTAGATCCCAACGTGACATTTATAACTGTCAGTATACAAGTTAAATATTTTGATGTTCTCAGATCTACACGTGAGCGGCCATAGTCCATGAACAGCCAAATAATTATGTCTAGGAAATTGGAAAATTGGAACCTGTTTGGACCTGTGGTTAGATTTATGTGTACCAATCTCTGCTCTTTTAAAATTCATTAATAATTCATAACGGTGCACTCGAGTCACATGAATAGATACAAATAAAGCAATCTGGAAATTATATTTCAGTTGTGATAGTACGTACAATGAAGAAATATGTGTAAAGTATGTATTTGTGTATTTTAGGTCTGAAATAAAATAAGAAGATTGACCGGCTGCGGCGGTCACGAGCGTTTTCATCATACGATTGAAAGTTATTTTATGTTGAAGGAAAACGTTGCCATCATCGAGTTTGGAGCTCGTACTCGTGTAGTACAGAGTCTCACCAACAATTACCAGCTCCTTAGAACAAGGCTTAGTAAGTAAAAATAATCATATCCAGTGTTTTATGTAGGTTTCTTAGTTTGGGGGGAAGTTTCGGGTGGACAAAGGTCGCGAAAAAAATTGGAGGGGTTCGGGAGCATGCTCCCCCGGAAATGTTTTAAAATTTAGATGCTCTGATATCCAATCTTGTGCATTTTGGGAAGCAACAATGAAATGTTAGCACAGTTACATTGTATATTTAAATCCAAAATATTCACCAAACTGCAATTAACAAACGTTTGGGGGAGGGGGTGTTGGAATGTTTGTTTTTGAGGGGGGAGGGGGAGAAGCTCGGGTGTATTTTTATTCGGGGGGCCGGGGGAGATTATGTAGCCAATCCGTTACGAAATAAATTTTATTTTCTATTTACAGAGACTATGAGCAGGGTTACGTGAAGCTTAATACACGACTTTCATAATGGCCGCCTCCAGCCGCCTCCTAATTTGCATAATGTGGAAGATAAATATGTAAGGGAAAACCAATGCTACTACATGAAAGATCACATTAAAACTAGTAATTGTTTTGAGTTTTAGAGGAATGTGGAAAATTGCTGTTGAGCTATGAGCATTTGTAATGCCGAAAAATATGAAAGCGAGGCTATAAAGGCCTCCGTCGTTTTTCTCATACAAATCTCTCTAATTTCAACTGGCTGTAACTTCATTGCCTTATAAGCTATAACACTCAACTTTCACAAGGTCACTAATGTCGACATGCTCTTTCACATGGCAACGTTCATATTTTCTATACACGTGGATAAACTACCGAAACGGGAAATCACATATGCAAATTAGGAGGCGGCCATTATGAAAGTCGTGTATGCCATACTTGGCAATACGAATGCCATACTTCACAATTGTAAAATTAAAATTGAAAGAAAAACGACTACGAGGAGACCCTTCATAGATAAGCCTTGTGGTTTCACTGGAGCTCCACGCCACTCCTTTCATTTCCTCTTATTTTTCTTTTTTCTTTTGCAGTACAGGTATTCACCTCATGTTGACACATTGTATCTGTAAGCTTGTTTGTAACTGTTATGCACTATAATCAGTTCTATATGGTGAAATAAACAAACAAACAAATAAATAACTGAAGAAGTATATGAAGTATTTCGTAGCAAATCTGTGATATAACTGTACACAAACGTTTGAGATATAACTAAGTGCATGTGCTTCTAGCCTGCGTGGGAAGCGCAGGGGGGAATGGGGAATGGGGAGGTAAAAAGAGGAGGGGAGGGGGACCCTTCCCTCTCCCCATTCCCCCTCCGCTCCCCCCCCCTGCGCTTCCACGCAGTGCTTCTATTGAAATACTGAGGATTAAACGTTCTGAACACATTCATTGAGTGTGCTTGCACTACGACCGCCGAGAATTCTATCGGAGTTCCCGCGCAAGCCGAACGCGATCGGAGCTCCATAGACATAGGCCTAAGATGAGAGCAAAAATTGGCTGACTTCTGGTTTACCCGCACCCCAACGCATGACGTGCATGAAAAAGTACTGCACCTGCGCGCGCACTGTTGAAATCAGGCTCAAAACCTTGGCCAGCAGCTAGTGTTTGTTTGTCTTCTTTTTCATTTTCTGCTATCGTCTTTTTCTTATAAACCTTTTGCACTGATTTTCCTTGATTCTACCAGTTATTTTTGTGTTTTTATCTTTGTTTTCTTTATGTAATTGATCGTTTTTTTTTCGGGTTGTTGCCGCAGTTCAGATCAGTAATCGGGGGCTCCGCTTTTAGGCTAACCTGCCATTAGGCTCTCTTTCCCACTAAATAAATAAATAAAAGAAGGGAGAGAGAGGAAAAGGAGAGCCTGATACAAATGCTTGTCGTTTTCGCCCCTGTCACGAATCATGTCACGAATCATGTCACGAAATTTGCGCGAGCCATCCAAGGCAATCGAACTGAAAATCAACTGCGCGCGCCAGAGGTCGCATTTATAAGTGTACGAACCAATCAGAATACTGCAATTGTTTTTCGACCAATCAGCAAAGTATTTGTATCAGGTCTTCCTTTCATTTTTCTCCCTTCTTCGCGCGCGCTGTGAATTCGTAGGAAAGAATGGGATGAGTGCAGGTTACTTCAAGGCTTGCCTAAAGAAATAAAGAAATAAATATATATATATTAGTTAAAATCCACAAGTCTGCATTTAGATATACTGTGATGAATACCTTTCCCTGCAGACTGCCTCAGCGCTAGCGGAACAACACCTATGAAGGACGGCCTACTGCTGGCCATGAAGGAAATCATCGAAAACGGTACGTGCTCGCGACAACGTGTTTATATGATTGTTTTTCTTTGGTCAAAGGTTCAGGAAAGTAAAGCAGTCTAGCAGTCTTTTTAGTTTTAATCATTCAGGGTTATTTTTAACATACAGGTACTTACAGTATATACGTATATACTAGTTACTTGGGCTGCCTGTGACCGGTCCGAGTATTAAAATTAAATGGGGTCTTTTTTTTCTCTTCGTCAACCGGAAATGGGAAATTACATAGTAAGTCCATGTATTATCCATGTGGGCTTCATGAATGAGTTTCTCAGATTACACGGCTACTGCGCCAACACGTGTGAATTCGGTACTCTAGTTTCTTCCCAATGGTATTCCTGTGAAGGAACTTTTACTGATCCCAAAATACAGGAATCGTTTTCCAGAAATCGCTGTACATTCAAACGGCACTAGCTAATGACGATAACTATACCTAGTTATCTACCTTGGCAAAGAGAAACACAATAAATTGAAATCTATATTTATCTGAAAACTTAAACAAAGTGCCGAATTTGTACTCGCCTTTCATACTCAAAAAATGAAAACTAACTCGTAAAAATACCCAGTTGTATTTACACAACTTTCCGTGTAATAACCTTTATGTATTATGGTGGACAATCTCTCCGTTCTAAGCAGATTGACTGACATGTAGTGACATCATTTGATGAACAGGCGGAGTTGTGAGTGTCAATGGACGCAGACTGTCGCCTCGTATCGTGCTCTTGACAGACGGTAAACCAACCAATGAGAATGGAAATTCCACAGATGATGTGAGTTCAGGGCCACAACCGTAGAACCAATCACATTGCAGAACGAAAACAAAGCATGCCAACGAGAACCAATCACATTGCAGAACGAAAACAAAGCATTCCAAGTTACGATTGGTTGAACCAATCAGTGTCGATTACAAGATAATATCATTTCCAATTGCTCGGACTAGTTCTGATGTCCAAGTCGTTTGAATGGGCAAAGAAAATCACATGGATATGCTACGATTTATAGTTTGGAATGCTTTATGTTACCCTGGTCCCAGAGGCTTTCGAGAACGGAGTCGCGAAGCAGTGAGAAGGGAAGAGAGAAGAAAGCCTTTGGTAGCCCGCGACCGTTTCTCACTATCATGCTAACGATAGGTGCCAATCAACATCACTAGGTCAATTAACGAGGAACCAATCACAACACACTAGACAATATCCAATCAGAGAATTAAATATTCCTCCAATCAGGAGGAAGGGACAGATCTTGTCCCTAGTTCAAATGTATTGGCGCGGTACGATCAGTCAAGGGTCGCGGGCTACCAGAGGCTTTCTTCTCTCTTCCCTTTTCACCGCCATTCGCGGCTCGTTGATCGCCGCTTCGCGGCTCCGTTCTCTTCTCTCCGATGGAAGAAAGCCTCTGGGACCAGGGTAGCTTTATGTTCGTTGTACAGTGTATTAGTTCTCATTGTCTAAAGCTCGACGTTCATTTTGGGACAGGCACTCTTGATTTAGACGACAAAAATCAGGAGTGTCGATAATTTAGGGCACAGCACTCTTTGATTTACACGACAAGAGTCAGGAGTGTCGATAATTTAGGGCACAGCACTCTTCATTTACACGACAAGAGTCAGGAGTGTCGATAATTTAGGGCACAGCACTCTTTGATTTACACGACAAGAGTCAGGAGTGCCGATAATTTAGGGCACAGCGCTCTTTGATTTACACGACAAGAGTCAGGAGTGTCGATAATTTAGAGCACAGTACTCTTTGATTTACACGACAAGAGTCAGGAGTGTCGATAATTTATGGCACAGCACTCTTTGATTTACACGACAAGAGTCAGGAGTGTCGATAATTTAGGGCACAGCATTCTTGATTTACACGACAAGAGTCAGGAGTGTCGATAATTTAGGGCACAGCACTCTTGATTTACACGACAAGAGTCAGGAGTGTCGATAATTTAGGGCACAGCACTCTTGATTTACGCGACAAGAGTCAGGAGTGCCGATAATTTAGGGCACAGCACTCTTGATTTACACGACAAGAGTCAGGAGTGCCGATAATTTAGGGCACAGCACTCTTGATTTACACGACAAGAGTCAGGAGTGTCGATAATTTAGGGCACAGCACTCTTGATTTACACGACAAGAGTCAGGAGTGTCGATAATTTAGGGCACAGCACTCTTGATTTACACGACAAGAGTCAGGAGTGCCGATAATTTAGGGCACAGCACTCTTCATTTACACGACAAGAGTCAGGAGTGCCGATAATTTAGGGCACAGCACTCTTCATTTACACGACAAGAGTCAGGAGTGCCGATAATTTAGGGCACAGCACTCTTGATTTACACAACAAGAGTCAGGAGTGCCGATAATTTAGGGCACAGCACTCTTGATTTACACAACAAGAGTCAGGAGTGCCGATAATTTATGGCACAGCACTCTTGATTTACACGACAAAAATCAAGAGTGCCGGTCCCAAACTTATCGGCCGGCGGGCCCAAATTTAAGATTGCCTTACCCAAAATGCTTGTCGTGTAAATCGGTGACACAAGGCCACAGGAAAACGAAACAAATAAGGACACATATAGTACTTTCTACGGCTCCTAAAACGGTAAACCAGTCAAACCTTTTTCTCTGTGGTATCACGCGCTTTCAAACTGCATGTTTTGCAGGTCAGGTCTCTCCTCCCTCCTCAAAAAGCAACCTAAATTATGCATGATGATGTCATGCTTTTGTGATCACCACCAAGCCTCACTCTTGTGTGAAAGTGCATATAAGCCCTGGCTCGCCCTGGCCAGTTATGCTTTTTTGACAGCTTGGTCTAATAGACCTTAAAAGGTAGGGGAAAAATCATTTTTTTTTTAAATAAAAATGTTTTCATTATTTTTTTAGCGACTAAACTTCCAAATGTAGAATAATTTCCACGGAAGTTCGGAGACTGGGACGAGAATAAAACGTGACGTCATCAACAAAACTCGTCTCTTCGCGGGAATAAAGCGTTGGCTTATTTGCAAAATAATTGAATAGATAACCGAGAAAGATGATAATATCGCGCTAATCATTTCGGAGAGCTTTATTCGGCAAGCCTTTAATGCAATGGTGCATCGAGCGTGTTCTGTTGGTGACGTCAAAACTAGAACCAGTGCCAATTTTGAAAAGCGCTCTCGTGCGCTTGATTTTCATCCACAGGCAACCCAAAACACGTTTTGGGGCAACTTTGAACGCCCAATACACCATAACAAATCAATCAAATCAACTTTTTATTCCGGAATCCTTGGTCTATGGCCTCTAGACTCTTCGTAAGAAATAGAATTAGCCAGGGCTTATATGCACTTTAAGAGGAAATGTTGTGCCAAATTGAGGCTTGGTGGGGATCACAAAAGCGTGACATCGTCACGCATCACGCCTATTACAAGCCACTGGCTCCCTGTATCTCGACGTAAAATAAACTATTTATTTATTTATTACAGTTGTTTGGAGTGTGGCCGTACTTTTAACAATAAATATCGTCATCCAGTTGTTACCCTTTGTTTACTAGGCCTGGAAGGAGGTTCTCGCAGTTGCCATCGCCTTTGGACAGCAGTGGAAAGAGGTCCACCTCCCGCACCCAATTCCCATCGCATGTGTTGGTTGTGGAGATGCAGATCAGGCAAGTCGGCAAAATGGTTCTGTATAATTTTCCTTCAATGGCATTTTGTTGTAGCAGAAGTCCATAACCAGTGGTCTCGATAAACAATGAAATGTGGCCCATCGGTTTACGGTATAATCTACTTTTAGAACGGCGCTCAAACTGCTTCAATGGCAGCCATGTTTTTTTTATCAACACAAAATTAGTTCTTATTAGAACAAGGCTTTCATGTTTTGGACCAATCACAGTTGCCTGTACATGTGCAATTAGGTGCAATACGCTGACTATCGTTTCTAACTAGATTATATCTAGACTTCTGGTTATGAACTTCTGGTTGTAATCAATATTTTACTTGATTGATTCCATTTTTGAATAGAAACTTCTTGAGGCGATTGCCAAGGTGACCAGTGGGATGTACGTTATTGTGGACAACATGTCAGAGCTCAGTACGTTCTTTAGGAGACAGGTTCTGCTCTCAAGATTCTTCGCCCAGTTCTCTCACGGTAAGCAGAAACAGAGCTGAATAACGTGTTTTGTGCGAAGAATAAGAGTTTTATTATGGCAAGGATAAGCTTCAAATACTCAGACCATTTCCTTCAGAAACTAAGAACAGTGTAGTTTAGGTTTTGAACACTGGGATAAAATTTACTACAAACACGAGACATTGCTACAAGATGGTGTTTACGACAAAATTCCCGCCGATTTACGCATTAGCTCGCGCATGCGCCCTGTCGCGCGCAGCACACTATCAAAGAAAATTAAACCGGGCTTCCTGTGGTAAACTTAATTTAGAGTTGAGTGGTGGTGAAAAAGGGAAACAGCGGACAATAAAGTCTTCCTTTCTCTTTGTTTCCTCCTTTTCGTCTCTTATCTCACTTTTCATAAAGTGAGAAATCCCGGCGGAGCCGGAGCGTTTCAGCAACAATCCTGGACAAAAGTGTTGACTCGTTTATCCTCCATTTTGGATTTTTGTCCCTTTTTGACAATTGTCTACCGATTCATTGTTGAATTCACTCCGGTAAGCTAAAAATATACTAACAATGAGTCGCAGAGAAGAGGGAAACAACAGATGAGTGATTTTCTTGAATTTTTAGGTTAAACTGCATCGTCAACAAATTTTGTCCAGGAATGTATCTGTATCATGTGGGAAAAACAAACATTGATAAATCCTCTTTAAGTAATCATGATAAACAGCTTAGCACAGGAAAGACATGCAAATTCATGGTTCACAGCACGTCACAATTTCTTAAATGAACGCCATCTTTGCATGACGTCATTTCCGATTACACTGCCCAGTTATTTTCTTTGATCGCTGGCTCATTGCTAATTAGTTTTGTGTTAAAAATTCAAGCTGATTTCAGGATGTTTGTTTGCTAAAGGCTTCTACGTTTTAAGAGTTTTTTAAACAAAATTTAGTTACCGAAGTAGTATTTTGGATTAGTAACATTTTCACCGTTTTAATTTCTCCATAGGTAAAGTATTTTGCGTAAACGGCGAAATTCTAACATTTGTAGACGATTCCAAAAAGTAGGAAAGACCATTTTGAAATTGTAAAACGGTAGATGTCTTCAGAATTTAAACCGGTTTTACGCTGTCAGTACTTCTCAGTCACATTCACTTTTGCTATGGAGCCTTTAGAGTTTAACCATGACTGTGCAGAAAGAACGAACGTACGCCGCGCGAAAATATTTCGTTCGGATAATCTTGCCAAACGAACCAGAACCTTACAAGTCAACCGGGAAGTCAATCATCTCGATTCACTCGTCTCAAGCCAGCTGAGTTTCTATCCAGGCCCAGTGGTTTGAAATGACTTTCTTCCGAAAAGCATATAAGGTGAGTTTTGCATCCTTTGTTTTATATATTAAAGTACGTTTTTTAGGAAATTGGCTTACAAACATGATTTTTTAAATGGACACGTCACGTGCAGTACCTGGATCCCCGCGTTCAAGCAACTGTATATTTTGTATATTTGGTTCATCCACTTTATACCTATTTTAATAAAAGTAGTTATACGGGGTTTATATACTACAAGCAGTAATCAGATTTCAATTCAAGCACTCGATATATTATACAAGAATACATCAGTAGACTGAGTACATGTACATGTTGATTCACACTCTAGCCAGGGATGATTTCTCCTGTCCAGACCCACTTGAATAGCCTTGACATTTCTAGTATTCTACTCTATTTGTTTACTAAAGAGAATTCTTAACTTGCCATGATTTCTAATAGAAGTTCCTTGCTACACATTCCCTTCATGACTAAATAATTGAGTAAACTCTTTTGCAGAGGCCAGTTTAGGCTAACCAGGATTAAGGCAAATCTTTAGTTCGATTTGCTAACTTGTGAACTACAGATTTGAGGTTAAAAACTTATTCCTAGAGTAGAAACAACAAGTACTTTAGTGCTGCTAGATTTTGAAACAAATACCTTCTACCGAGAGAAACGAAACCATGGCTTTATTTCACAAATAAAGAAGCCTTATAGTCATGCATGTTTTATACTATCATAAAACATGATGGGCATTTGAGAACATGAGAGAAATGCTAAAACACAAGCCGAAGACGCATGCTTTCAACATTTCTCAAGTGTTCTTAAATGACCAGAGTGTTTTATGATAGTATAAAACATGGATTTAAGGCTTCTTTATCTCAGTATTTTATAATATAGATTTACATGTGCAACGAAAGGAAACTACCAGTTGAAAACAACAAAACACAGCAAACCATGTTTGTATATTCTGATAAAACATGGCTTTTTAGCCAATCAGAGCATGTGTACTATCATATCCATATTATAAAAGAATATAATTGGGCTTCGAACAACTGGGCCCTGACATTTATATCTTCCAGATTTGTTTGAACTTTTTTTACCAAATGAATAAAAAATGTTTTTCTCATCCTGGATATGCTGTTAAAAAAACATCTCAAGCCCTACAGGGAATTAAGCGGGGAAAAAACACTGCCTGTGGTACAGCTGCATGTACACTGTACTTCATGTTTGTCACTTTATTTGGTGTGTATTTATCATTGCATGTTTAAACTTTCCCTGGTATAAAGTTTTATATCATTATACCGGTGGCATATATATAATTATACAACCATGGTTTTTCAAATCAAAGTGGCTGTTAATACAGGACCCATACACTGACGTGTATTTTCTGTTCGCACTGGATTCTTGTGAGAATGAGTTCAATTTGGTATTTCCTATTCGTATGGGCCTGACATACAATCAGGGCTTATGGAATTATGCGCGGATGCGGACCCGCATAATTTGGCTTGCTCCGCATAATCCGCATAATCTGCCAAATCCCGCATAATCCCGCATAATCCCGCATAATTTGGAGAAATTTATAGAAAATTATAAAACGGGTATCTATTTTCGCTATTTCTCAAAGACTCTTACCCAATCTATCCGAAGTTAACAGTAGATTTCCTTCCCAAATCGTCGAACATTGAGCAATCGAAACGACGATTCACAACGGGAATAACAAGGCGTTGTATGTTGAAAACCGTGGGGGCCTGTTGTCTAAATTTCGATAGAACGTGTCTCATTATTGGTGGAAAATCTAGAGACAAGGTTTCCTAAGTGGCGAATCACAATTTGGAATAGAAAAAAACTCTGTTTTTACGTTTTCAACGGGAAAACGTGAATTCTTTTCAGATCAAGTTCCTCCATAGCGTTTTGCAAGTTTAATTATGGTTTAAAAACATGGATAATTTGTTGTAAGAGAATCAACAGAGGAAATTAAACGGAAACGTCACGAAGCGATAAATGTTTCAGCTCTAAAACTGTTAGTGCAGACAGCTGTTTGTGTGGACATGATCGTCGAAGACTATAGCTAGGCCTAGACAGAATAAATGTAAAGGAAATATCAACTTGCGTTTATTAGTCTAAGCTCATACGGTACGTCGAACGGCGTATGCTGCGTAAGCTCTAGTAACGTCCGCTACTATTAATTCTTGTTTTGGGTCAGTTAAATTCTGTACAGTATTTAAAAATTGATTCAAAAAGCGACGGCACCCCCATCAGTTAAACCTTATTTCCCTTAGTCCCTTACCGCTAAATTGGTTAGCGGTCTGTCAAAGTAACGTGTCGATTTCCGCATCTGCAATAAGGCGACAACTACAACAGCATTTCAAAAACCTGCTTGGTTTTTGTTTCCTGGTTTTCTTACTGAAATGATAATTACGTCTTTTGAAGACATTTCTACAAAGTAGATAACATTTTCATACTAACCTGAAATAAAACCTATGACCATAACGCTAGTAAACTAGGCTTGATAATCTTGCTGCATCAAGAATTTTACGAATACTTAGGATCAGTTGACGTTTAACATAGACTTTCTAGTACATAGATTTGAACACAAAGGGATGCTAGTTAAAATGGATTTGAGACAATTAACCATCTCTCTTATTCAACTTGCGGCTTTTTTGAAGTGAAACACGATAAAATAAATTTGTGCTAAAAAATGTATGACGTCATCCCGCATAATTTCCCGCATAATTTGCGATGTTTCCCGCATAATTCGCCAAAAAATCCCGCATAATTTTGATTTTTTTTTTTCGCATCCTACCATAAGCACTGTACAATGTACTTTAACACAAACCCAAACTTGCCCTAAACTCTCTGAAAACAAGTTCCCTGGTAAATGGCAATGAGGTTTTACTGGCTAACCTTCTGCCTGTAATATGCAATCAACATACACTGTAACCAGTAGCTACATGCTAAGCATACCATCCATGTTTGGAATGTGACAAATTTTCCTCAGTTTATACTTATTTTCAGCTCGGAAGAATCCCATATTCATGAGTAGAAATACATGTTGGTGTACAGGCCCCATACCAATAGCCACTCTGTTTTAAATTTTGTACATGTAGGCCCAAACAGCTGGCCCATAAGTGCTGCTTCTTGGGGAGTTTGGGGCATGCAATGCATTTTGTTTTTGTATTTCAACAGCTCCTCATGATGAAGCCCAACATTAATTGTTAAAGAGAGTAGGCTGTTCAATTTGTATGTCTGGGCCTACAGGTCTAATTTACCACATGTACATAAATTATATATACCGGTATATACATTTTACCTGTAATACACTACTAATCTAAATTGAAAGTCAGCATAATTATGTAACAATGTATTAAACCCAAAGAGAAAACTGCAAACAGTTTATTTGCTATAAACTGTGCTGTGCACAGCAAGAGGGCTTTAGGGACTGGTCATAAAGTAAAGGGGGGGGGGGGGGGGATTTATCAATTTTTCAAGTCTTAAATGGGGCTGGGTCATGGAAATTTTGCCACCACATTGAGGGTGGGTCAAACTAAAATCTGCTTTGATTTTACACTTGAAAGGTATTAACAGTTATTTTATTTTGTTTTTACAAAACACAAATATTATATGAACTGATGTTGTATCTATAACCAAATGTGATTTTCATTTAAAAAACGTTGTGACTGATTAATGAGATACAATAATACAGAACATTACCTCCAATTTATATAATAACTGTACTACATGTACATGTATGTGTATTAGCATTATTTGTAGGCCAAAATGTACTAGGGGGTGGGTACATGATGTTTTTCAGCTGCAACATAAAGGTGGGTCATGTGTAATTCTGCACTAATACAGGGGTGGGCCACATAAAATCCAGCCTTTGAAAAATCGAATTTTATCACCCACCCCAAACTTTATGACCAGTCCCTTACCATACTGCACCTCCTGTCAATATTATAAATACAGCTGACTGTATTACTCCTCTGTGATACCAGTGGAAAGAGATGAGTGAAACTCATTACATGGCATGTTTACATTTAGGTTTTGTTGAGAATTTCCCATCAACTGTGGAAGATATCTGATAAAATACAGACAGTCATGTGGTAGCCCATCAAGTGGGAATTCAGATTTCCTGAGGTAAGAAGCACAAATCATCTTCAAACTAGGTATCTCATCAGGTGCTATCCAAATGCTAGGGGAAATGAGGGGTCTGAAAGTTCTCTCTTGTGCCAAATGCTGGTCAGCCTTCTTGTTTGATAACCATTTTACCACAGATGACTTTCCATCTTGTTTCAGGTTATGAATGAATGTCTGAGAATTCTCTCTAACCTTTTTCAATAGAAACTTCTGGGGGTACAGATCCTTGGCCTGAAGTGGAACATTATCAAGATTCTTAGTATTATCCTTTGCCTCTGCTAGGAGCTGAGGTGTTATAGTGTCAGCATAAACCATCATTTGCTTTGCTATGTGTTGCAAAGTGGTTTTTGTTACTCTTAGTTTGATAATGTCCGGTCGCTTTGTTGTTTTCTTAACTTCATTAAATATCTCATGTCGCTCCTTGTTTCCGTGAATCATGTTTTCCACGAAAAGCTGACTGGCCTGCTTTGAAAGTTCAGAGGTGTTCTGCTTTAGGTATAGCTCTGCAACATTGAATTGCCTCTCAGCAATAACATTATTGACTGGGAGGGAGAACACATGAATTGAAAACCACTTCCAGAGTGCTGGGGTTCTATCTTCAGATGGTAGTGTTGGATCTTGAGATAATGCAATTTTCTTTATTTCATAGCAAAGGGAAGGTTCTGCTAAACCCCAGGTCAAAGCCCACTTCTGCAACCTTGCTTTGTCTGCAGCAACAGTTGTAAGGATTTCAAATTCATAAAACCAAGAGGTTGCACCATGGGTTGTGGCATATGATATGGTATCAATTAGATGAAGGGCTGTACAATGACTGATGAGAAGTTCTATAGAAGCTAACTCCATTGCAGCAACCACTAGGTTGTCGTAAATCTGCTTGATTTGTTCTTGATTCTTCTTACAGGTAGCAGGTAGCTGGAACTTGTGAAGTGTTAGGATGGAATCCTCTTCCTTTGTCAGAAGACCAAGAACCCTGAGAACAGCTCTCCAGAAGTAGTGGTTTGCATTGCTATCAGCACCCATGGAAAAGAATTTGGGAAATTGTAGCCAACCAATAGCATGAGTGTTGGGGACTGCTAGAGCTTCCCTTAACATCCGTTTTTGCATGGAATGGAATTGTGCTTCTGATGTAGCATCTCTAAGATTATTGAGGAGTGCTTTATTTGTTTGTGGGAAACTGTTCACAGTATCGGCCATGAAAAGAACTACCAATGCCATCTGCTGCAAAACCTGCATACAAATTTGGTATTTAACTGTGATAAGTCTTCAACAGTATCCTGTTATTTGAAAGAAAACTGTTTCCATACATGTAAAAAGAAATTGCTAACATTAGTGACAGTTTAACATTTAAACATTGTGAACCATCAGTTCAGTGGAGCCATGAGGAGGTTAGGCCAGATGTTTCTTCATTCATAGTGATTGTGGTTTAAATGTACTAATACATGTATCTTAAAATCCCAATTAGGGACCTGTCATTCATTATCAGGGGGGGGGGGGGGGGGGGGCGGGGGGCAGAAATGGTGGGTAATTTTTTTAGCCTGGAAAAAAGGGAGGTTACAAAAAACAGTGACCTTGAAAAGGGAGGACTTTTTTTTTTTTTTTGAGACTCCACTAATTGAGAATGCATTGTATACAAAAATATGTACTTAACAATCAGCAGCAAGAGTAATAATAAAAGGGTTGCTAAGTAGAAGTCAGCAACCAGCAGATTGTGCTGGCTGAAATTTCAATGCCCTGTTAATTATTGGTCATTGCAGCTTACTAGGCAACTGTGTATAGAGGGTTGACATGGGAACATATATTGACTTATGTACTTATATATTTTGCATTTTGGGAGTTTAACACAATATTGACCTTCTACATTTTTATCTCCCCCCAACCCCCAACCACCACCACACACACAAGATTATTAATGGGATGTATGAGCCCTCTCCTCTACCCAGTTATAGTCCCACCATCATGGTAACATCCCTTCCGGTTACAGTGTTTCATGCTTGAATACAAGTAAAGCAAAGACTTTCAAGAGCACCAACTAAATTTTGTGAACATTGTAGATAGTGATCAAACTAATGTCAGAGTGTTAAGTACAATACAATTTTCTATTAATATATTTCATAACATTTGTATCAACCTGGTTATAATAATATTATAAGCACCCCCAGTCTCTCCAGACACAAGTCTATATAAAGCCAAGCTGGCTTTTATGGGATTATATGTTATCACATTTAAATCCAAACTTTTTTATGAAAATTGTCATTAAACTGCATCTTTTAAAAACAAAAAGCTACTGATGCATACCTTTGCTGGCCATATTCTGGCAATATAACCTGGGGAAAACCCAAGCTCGGGATCCCCTCCCTCGGATTCTTTGAGAGCTGGCATTACTAGCTTCTCAAGCACCTCTGTAAGTAGAGCCCGATGTGTATTCAGTATTGGGGAAGCTCCCATTTGTATGACATCTCGCCACACAGTGAAGTGCACATCACTCTTGGGTAATCGCTGTACCATTAGCTCTGCAAGTTGAAGGCATGCATTGCCATACTTTCTCCACCAGAGTAAATGTTCATAAAAATATGTCCAGCGAGTGTCTACCCATTGCTGAGGTAATGGAGGGGCCTTATCCAAAACACCTAGAGCCACATAGAGAGACTTATACTGGGCAGTCCGCTGTTTGTGCAGCCATGAAACCTTATAGTGAAATTGCATAAGGTTAAAATCCTCCATATTCCCTGAGTGCCCAAACCCTGCATAGATCATACGCCTCGTCATGATGTTTACGACATGAGGGTAACAACCCACAATGTACAGTTCCTTTCCAAACAACTTGCTGTTAACTGTTACAAGCCCCTTTCTAACCCCTGTTTGGGTTTTGGCATTATCCCCAATCTGTGCTCCAACATTTTTAATGCCATAAATATTGTGAGCTATGTGATATTCAACATTTGCTTGATCTTCACCACTGCTACTGGCGACCAGAACGTAGCCCAAAACATATGATCGGGGGCATTTATTTGCAGGGTCCCATGTATGGACTCCAAAGGCATGACGTTCGTTCCCACCCTTGTTACTGTCGTCTCCCCCAAAGATGAAATTCAAACTCAGACTTTGCAAACTTTTGCTTTAAAGCGAGTTTATCTACCTCTCCGAGGAGAATGTTACAGGTGGAAATTGAAGAAGGTGACACGGTGAAAGGGGGTTTTCGATTGAAAAACAATTCAAATGTAAGATCCAAGGCAACACAAACTTTCTGAAAACTTAAGAGACAAACATGTTGGAAGAAACGGACACAGGCCATAAAACGAGCAGAGAATTTGTAGTTACCATTGTGGCCATTTGATAGGGGATTTAAAAGAGAATAGTTTTGAACTGGCTTCCGATTAAACCGGAGAAGTTTGGCCTTTCCTGCTCGAGCACCTCTTAGCAAATGCCCTTTCACTGCTAGCTGACGTTTTTTAGCATTCAGACTCTTTTGCAGTGTGTCATTCACAGTCTTTTGTTCTAAAAGTTTTTTTTGCAAACTCCTGATTTGTTCGTCCCTCTCTTTTAACAATCGCTTGTACGCACTCGTTTCGATGCTATACCGCTCCTCACATTTTTCAACAAGAGCTAAAGTTTCGATTCTCTTTCGATGGAATTCAGGCAGAACACGTTCGTAAAGTTCTTTCTTCTCGTCATTCAAGACATGTAGAGCAGCCCTCAGTTCTTTGTTTTCTTGGTTCAACTCGGGCTTTTCCCCTACCGGCTCCTTTGCAACAATCCTTTCTTTGTTTACATCGCACCGAGTGCGTTTACCGCGGCTCACTGGCTGATTTGACGATGAAAAACAGCTCCTCTTTGAAGCAATCCTTGGCATATACCTGTTTCTAAAACCAAGCTTGAATACTTTAACTTATTTCGGAAAATATAGTTTAAAAAGACTCTGTTTTCATTCAAGACTAAAAACAGTTTCGACATTGTTTTCATTTTATTCGCAACAGCAAGCTGCTGGTAACGAAGGTCACTGACCATTGCCTCGCGGGCGCGTAAGCAAACCGGAAGTAATCAAGTGCAACGAACTGAATAGCAACGTGTTGTGAACCATGAAATTTAATATTTCTTCGTTAGTCATCCAATTGCTTTTTTTTTACATTTGAGTGGGCAATCCCGTTACGTTGGATTTATGTGAAACAGGATGAGAATCAAGGAAGGCTAAAAGGGAAAAAAGAGGAAAAGGAAATGCGCGCACAGTTGCTCTTTGCTTGATAATCAGGCACGTATAATTCCATTGTTCTATGCAGGTTTTGATCCTCATGGGAAGACCTGATATGAATAGCAAAGGGAGAGCGGGGCTGAATAGCGCTGCGCGTGAGGTCTAAAAATAGATTGTCTGAAACGAGACCCCCCGCAAGGGTCAGACAAACATGGCGCGAAATACGGTGTTTGTATGGGAATCCGATGCCAAATAATTTCCGTAAAATCGAGTGTCTGAAATATTCACTGTCAGCAAACTTAAGATACCAGGTAAAAGATTAACTGATCAAAATTTGAGGGATGTAGCTGTGCTGGGAAGCGTGCAATCGTGTTTTCAGTTTTCTATACTGATTTGTAACTTTGACTCGTTGTTTTAAACAGCCGAAATGTATGGGAAACTGAAAACACGATTGCACGACTTGCACTAGATCCCTCAAATTTTGATCAGTTAATCTCTTACCTGGTATCTAAAGTTTGCAGGCAGTGAATAGTTCAGAAATTCGATTTTACGAAAATTATTTGGCATCGGATTCCCATACAAACACTGTATTTCGCGCCATCTTTGCACCTCGCTTGATAAGATTGCCGTTTGTCGCTTTGTTTCAATCCTCTGTATTTTAGCCAACGTTTAAGCTGTTCGACAGTACAATCATCAGGTTCTCTTTCGGAATATAATGCAGGAAAGCCGTCATTTTTGGTAGAATAGTCAGACGACGAACTGAAGTGCTGGTCAATTCTTGTAAGTTCTAACGCGAAAAGTGGTTTGTTTGTCTGAGTCATGCGGGGGTCTTAATTTTCGTGACGTCACTCACGCGCAGCGCTATTCAAAACCAAGGACAGGTCTATATTTTGAATCAACAGCACAAATGCAACTGATTAACAATGGTTGCCCGATTAGGGAAATGAGTACGCTATTTATCCACTTTTACTAATTACTTTTTGCTAATTCTATAAAACAACGGAACCCAATTAGCAAAACGCAATTACACATAGGTTAGGCGTGTAAAAACTGTGATTGCACGAGAACAATGGAATTATGCCTCACCCTTGGTTTTGCCGAATCTCTCTCTCTTTTCCGCTGTAGAACCGACAGGTTCGAACATAGTTTTTTTCCTGACATAGCATAGTATAGTTTAGCAATCGTATTTCATATTTAGGACATGAATTAATTTGTAATTATTAGTATTATTCACCTTTAATATTAAACCCCAGTTCCTTTATAATGAATGTATATATTTTGCGATTTTTTAGCATTTTAAATTATTGTTAACACACTGTAATTTATTTGAAATAAATGCGAAGATGTGTAAATAAACCACCATCATTATTATCATTATTATTATTATTATAAATAAACTACGCACCACATTTCTTGGATACCACTGGAGAGCACATTTGGTTTGGCAGACAAATTATGAAATCATAATTATTCCCTATTTCTTTAAAATTCCCTAATTTCCCCATCTATATTTTCCTGTCCCAAACTCTCAAAACAATCTCAAAAATCCAGAGAACTTTAATATGGGACCTTGAACCTAATGAAATTTTTGGATTCCATGAAACTTCGAAGATATATAGTTTAATAACTGCTCAAACGTATAAAAATATAGCAGTTAACTGGGTTCTCTTAACATTCTACAGGTATACTGGCTAATCGGCTTGATATTTAACAATTAGACCCGCAGCCCGAATGGGCTACGAGTCATTAGCCCATGAGGCGCAGTCAAATGGGCTTTTTAACTCGTAGCCCATGAGGGCGAGAGGTCTAGTTGTTTTAGTATAAACTAACTAGTCGGACAGTAGAAGATTACTGCATGCTCTCCGTATTATATTATCAAGACAAAATATTCAGATATGCTGACTGATTTTTTTTCGTCTTCCAAAGACATGTCGCAGCTACAATCCATTGTCGCTTTGCATCGGTTTATGCAAGCCATGGGAGAAGCCGTGGAGGAGGCCGAAACTGTAAGTATTAGCAACCACAAGAATAATAACAATAATAGTGATGATAGTCTAGCAATATTATAGGAAAATCACATGCCTGACGTACCTGACGAGGTAATTCGACGGAAAATTGTACGAGAAAACCGATATCGCCCAAGTTATGAAGCGGAAAAAATGAGGGAGATATCGGTTCGTTTCGAGTGCTGGCCCAATTTTCCGTGGAATTACCGAGTCGGGCATGTGATTTTCCTTGAATCGCATAGTCCGATTTAGTTATTTTGTTGGTATTTTGCTAATTAAGTTATAAATAGCGCGCGTAGCCTACAGTGGTGATTCCACCGCTCAATAACCGCTCCTCTCAGCCAATAAGCGTCTGATTTCGCAAATTTAAGCACTAATGAGATTCAGCTGAGATTATGCGATTGTAATAATAATAATAAGATATTTTAGTAATTACGATGACAAGAGTAATCATAATGATAACAATAGTAATACAACAACAACGATGACGACAACAACAACAATAATTATGATAACAACTACATAAATAATGATAAAGGAAGGGGGTTTCTCATTTCATTTATTAAAATAAGTTTTACTTATTTGTTTCTTCTTCTTTATATAGCGGGCATTGATGACACTGCTTCTTGCTATGCTCATCAGCGATGATGACGACGAGAAAGGAGTATGTACAACATGATTACTAACTCAGTAGCGATGAATGTAGAACGTTTTACATTTATGGGACCAGTTTAAACTCAGCGGACTGGTTGTGGTTGGTACAAAATAAGAGGTCCGCTACTTAAGCCAGTGGCGAATTTAAGATACGGTGACTAGCGATCGACTTGAGTAATTGGCCGAGTACGCAACTAATGGCGCGAAAATTTCAACATTTTGGCGAGACGGGGTTGCCGACCGAAAACACATGAATAGGCCTTTTGCAGAAACAGTCACGTGCTGATATAATACAGCTTCGTTAACGAATGAATTGAGCTCGTGATCCCCGCCATGGGAAAGGCGTTGCCATGAATGCTGTATGGTAAGCTATCTTTAAAAATGCTGTTTTAGAAAGATCGACAATAGATTGGAGGTGGAAAATAGCATTTACAAACAGGTTTTTCTAATAATACTACCGATCTCGAATATTTTTTCCCACGTGATTGCGAAAATTACGATCCACATAAGCTATTCCCAGTAAACTCGAACAGAAAGCAATGTATTGTGTACTAGTTAGAAGACAGTTCCCGGGAAACACATTTCTAAAAATAGTTCAATCTGGGCATACGGTGGATCACAGATATAGTATATATGAACGCTGCTGGCAATAGGCTCCTGCAAACACTTGTTGCGTTGATAGTGAGAAAACGGGAACTCCAATACATCCTTCTCTACAGAATTATCCCGACCCACCCCCGGAGGGTTCAAGAGTGCGACGAGGTGCAGATTGGAAGTGGGGCAGTCAAGATGAAAGTGGGCCGGGTACGGTCGTCAGCACAGATGATAACCCAGGTACAGACTTTATCGTGGAGGTCAGCGGTGCCCCATTATTTCACATGGGCTGCGTATGCCTCGTGTGTGTGAACAGCCCACTTGAGAGATATGCCTCACTTCCTACGTACAAAGGAATCAATACGAGGCTCCGTGCATAATGCTCAGCCGTTCGTAACAAATTACAGAAGTGCTGTAGTCTTATCAGCCAACGACTGAGCATTATGCATGGAGCCTCGTATTGATTCCTTTGTATGTAGGAAGTGAGGCATATTTCGGAAGTGGGCTATGGACCCTTTGCACTTTACTTCATTTCTATACTCCGCAAATGCCGGCACAAAAAACGTAAAACACATGATATGTATAAAACACGCAAAGACTCCGTGGAGTGTGACAGTGCCGGATGCCTGGTGGACAACAGCAAACGGTTTCTTTAATTAACTTCGTTAAATACAAATCATTAAATTGTACTTAAAACTAATTATATTACAAAATCATAATATTTAACGTGACATAAAGGAATGCAGCAAACATTCCAAAAACCATATATCCATCCTAAAAGGATGGTTGAACAACCAATAACATAATCACCTGAAAATCAAATACAGAAAATCTGAAAAGTAATAGCACAACAACAATGTCTAAAGAAAATTGTGTACGTTGCCCGGTACGAAAAACCATCGTAAAAAAACACGTCTTGCTACGTGGAAAAACTTCTGGAAACGTACTCCTCGACCGAATGCAATCGTACAAGGCTCCGAGGGCTAAAGCCAAAACAAAAAACTTTAAGTTTGGATTACTATGTGCTGTCCAACAAGCGAGAGGCAGACAATAAGAGATTCTGCCCTTATATACATAAGGTATGCATATTCAATGCTAGAAATACAAAGGAAGACTAATGAGTTATCACTTTAAGTGACAAAATAGCTACGAGCCGAAACGAAGACGAAGAATATCAATTAGCATTAAAAACAAACTATATAAAAAATATTTAAAACATAAACTATGAATTAAAATACAAAGCATATCGTAACAAACTAAGTCTTCTAATACATATTAGTAAGAAATTGTACTATAATAATTATTTTACTGAAAATAGCAAAAACACTAAGAATGTTTGGAAAGGAATTAAACAAATAATAACCTTAAAACCACTAGGTATAAATGTACCTACAAAAATTGTTAAAAACAACTCTGAGATAACAGACTCCAAAGGTATTGCAGATGCCTTCAACCGATACTTTTCTAACATTGGTAATCAACTGGCTATGTCTATTCCTGTGGTACCTAACTCACCTCTTGATTATCTCTCTGCATCTCCTATTGATAGCTTTTACCTATTTCCTGTTACTGCTCGTGAAATAGAAGAAGAAATTTTGAACCTTAATACGAAGAAAGCCACCGGACCTTTTAGTATACCGTCTAATTTGTTAAAATTATTAAAAGTATGTCTATCTAAACCACTAGAATTGCTTTTTAATTTGTCTTTTGTAACTGGCAAGGTTCCTGATAGCTTCAAGCTTGCTCGTGTAATTCCTGTTTACAAGAAAGGATCTCATGTCACACTAATTAATTACAGACCTATTTCACTTCTTTCTAATAGACTTCTAGAAAAAGTAATGTATAATAGACTAATTAATTATTAATATCAATAAGATGAATATTTTATTTGATAAACAATTTGGCTTTCGATCAAACCATTCTACTGTTCATGCCCTGATCTTAATTGTCGATAAAATTCAAAAGGCAATAGAAGAGGGCAATTACTCTTGTGGGATTTTTCTTGATTTTAGCAAAGCATTCGACACTGTCAATCATGCAATTTTGCTAAGAAAACTCAACCATTATGGCATTCGTGGCATAGCAAATGAATGGTTTGTTTCCTACATAAGTAATCGAAAGCAGTTTGTTTCTATTGGTAGTGTATCATCAAACAAACAACCTATTTCATGTGGTGTCCCTCAAGGTTCAGTTCTTGGCCCTCTTCTATTCCTTATATATATAAATGATTTTATGAACTGTTCAGATCTTTTCGACTTTCATCTCTTTGCAGATGATACTAATCTTTTTTATGATAATAAGGACATAACTGTTCTAGAGTCAAATATTAATAGTCATCTGGAGTATGTCAGTACATGGTTAGCCTGTAACAAACTCTCACTTAATATAGATAAAACTGATTTTGTTATCTTCCACCCCCCTCAAAAGAAAATCCTCTTTCCCATCAATTTGGCTATTCATCAAAAAGTAATTACACAGAAACAAAGTCTAAAGTATTTGGGTGTTTACTTAGATTCAAATCTGAATTGGAAGAGTCAAGTTCAGCATATATCTGCTAAAATTCGTAGAGGGGTAGGAATATTATCTAAGATTCGTAAATATTTAACTATAAATATCCTAATACAATTATATTATTCTCTGATATACCCTTTCTTAACTTACGGCTTACTAGTATGGGGAAATACTTATCATTCCACATTAAAGCAAGTCATCATTCTTCAAAAAAAGGCAATGAGAATTATGACTCACTCTGACTTTCGTGAACATAGTAGCCCCCTATTCAAAAACCTTAACATTCTAAAACTCACTGATTTGATAGCTCTAAGCAATGCAGTATTTGTGTATGACTATTATACGAATAAGCTGCCTCATGCATTTTCATTTTTTTTTACCAAAGTTGATAAAATTCATAATTATAACACCCGACTGGCCTCAAGAAAATCTTTTTATCTTCCCTCCACTAGAACTAACTACGGGAAATTCAGTTTACGCTTCACTGGAGTCAAAATATGGAATGAAATAAAAGAAGATTATAAATCCCTAAAAAAATCCGCATTTAAATATAATCTAAAATTAGATTTTTTGAATTGCTATTAGTTGAATTGACTTATAATTATTATTGTTATTTAAAGTTTAATCTCCTCCATCTCCTGATTTCTATATATATGTGTGTATGTATGTGTGTTTATAAATATTTGTTTCAAACGACCTACAAATTATTATCTTAACAATGTAAGCTGTCTGACTCGACTAGCTCTTTAGCTATTTCAGACAGCTCGTGTCAACCCTGTTATTCTCTTTCGCCATTAAGTATCACTTTGTAATTCATTGACACAAATAAATGATGTTGTTGTTGTTGTTGTTGTTGTTGTTGTTTTCGACTACACGTTGTTACGTCGGAAAGCATCTAGTCATGAGCCGCCATGTTAGTGTACAGTTAACAATAGATTCTTCGTTAGCTTCTTTTGTTCTGAACACCAACATGGCCGCCATGCCCTTCGTCATTTGAATTTCTGGGGATTGAGTGCAAACCATCTATTGCAGGAGCGCTCCTTGCTATTGTCAACCTCGTTCCCAGGGGTCTTTACGCGCCTAATCTGAGATTGCGTTGAAAGAACCCCTTGGCACAGGCTGGTCATGTGACCCAAAAATATGCCCAATATATGGGCATATTTTGAAGATCATCCGGCATCTTGGATTCATCATCACCGACTGATGAACAGTTGAAGTATGATCCAAATTAATTCAAACCGTACATTGTTCTTTAGAAGCGAATATCGAAAAGGAAAAAACGCTAAGTATTTATGAATTTCTAGTTGTTTTCAACGAATTTGAATGCGCCACGCGAAAGACGACATCATTTTTTAAAATCAAAAATGCACGCACTATTCGAAATTCTATAATCATAGCGCGCAAAACGTCTAGCCAATCAGTGGCCGAATCCCACCAGCCTGTACCAGGGGTTCTTTCGACGCCATTTTGGATTAGGCGCGTAACGACCCCTGGGAAGCAGGTTGGTGAATTGTGTGTGTGTAGTTGGTCTAACCTCAGCTCAGTGCGAGGCTGACTGCGCAAAATCTATTGTTTCTAGTAGAAGCATGGCGGCCGCGTGATAACAGTGAATGGTTGAATACAAGGACCATTATTTGATACTTACTGAGGAACTTTGTTGTTCTCATTTTAAAAGTTATTGTACTGTTATAAGCTTAATTACCATTCAAACTAGACTTTCTTATTTTTAAAATTTATTTGCACATTGCTACCGTTTTGAATGTGTTTGTTTTTACATTCAAGCATTTACTATTAAACCATTCAACTACTAGGTTGGGTGAAAGTGCAATGGGACAGTGGTGGTAATGCTAATTCTTACCGATATGGTAAAGAAAATGCTTTTGACGTCAGGGTAAGTACCATTAAGCCACATTGTCATCAAACAGAGTACAGTTGAATCTCTCGCAAGCAACTCTCTTTATATCAAACGAAGGTAGTCGGCGTAGAAAAGCCTTCGTCTACGAGAGGTTTTAAACATGGTTTGTGGCGCAATGGAAACAGACAATAGTGCACGACATATCGAGTAGCCGTAAGATCTCGTAATCTCGTAATGTGTGGCATGCGATGATAATGTCGAATACAATCTGTTTTTAGTAACCGGAAGGCAGTTGAAGCAAAGTGGGTGCGCGCGCGAGACAACTAAAAAAATGGCGCGAAAATATTTTGACGGCCAATATTTTCGCGCAATTTGTTTTACTTGTCGCGCTCGCGTGCGCCCACTTTGGTTCAACTGCTTCCGGTTACTAAAAATAGATTTTATTCGACATTATCATCACATGCCACACACTACGAAATTCTCTTATTTATGCTCTCTTGGTGGCCGTCATTGAATTCAATTATCGATTTAGCAGTTTCTGTAGTTGCTGCTGGAAACCATGCACCAGAGTAGCGTGACCCTAACAACATATACATATTTATCTTGCTATCACTATTATAATCCTATTGTTATATTATGTGTGTCACCTTCTCAGCGAACTTTATGTTAGAGTTAAATACCGAGAACCGAGGCATTCAGCCAGATACATCCCGAGGGCCGTAGGCATGGCTGCCGAGGTTCGAGGTATTTAACTGACTCATTTCATTGTTATTCGATAATCTTTATTTCACTAACATTCCAGTGAATTTCAATATAAAGACCTGATTAGGTATTCAAGAGCCTTCATGAATATTAAAAGTCTTTATATCATATAAATACCTCCATATAAAAACCTTGAATATCTAATGGCAATATATTGAAAGTCACTGGGATCTTAGTACGGAAATTAAGGTTACAATAGAAAATGTGTCAAAAGTGACATGTTTCCAAAGTTTGAAAAGTCGGGAGAAAACATTGATGATTTTACAAGCCGTGAAATTCACCCTACTTTGCTCCCAAAAATGGTCTTCAAATCGCGCGGCCAAAATGACGTCACATTGGTTGCATCTCAACAAAAACCAGATTCAAGATTCTTTATTTAGACTATTCGCAATTAAATACAGATTAATTGTTATAATAATAAATACAAGTTATATAGATTTTTTTTTTTTTTTTTTAAGTTTACAGGTAATTGTGTGAGTGGAAGAAGGAGCAAAGCTTTCGTGTCGACCACTCAGAATTATAGTATAAAATGAGAGAACAGGCTCAACCTAGTTTTAAAGAATTTATAGCGAATTTAAGTTAATTACTAATTAATTATTTACATAGAAGAAGAACAAGAAAGTGATAGAATAAGGGGATGATATATATGACATCTGTTGAATACAAGATTATAATGCTTACAGAAAAAAGGGAAAAAGGAAAAAGGTAAAAAATGGGAATTTTATGGGCATGCAACTAAGAATTATTTAGAGAATCAAGTCTGATTGCTGAGTAAGAAAACTTTATAATTATTTTTAAAACTATTGAAAGAAAAAGATGGCGGAAAGAATGAAATCGATTCGAAGATTCATTTCTGAATCGCTTGATATGTTGTCTCCTTTGCAAAGTCGCCTGTGAGTAGAAATCAGCAAGCCTAAACAAACCTTTGCAACCAATGTGACATCACTAGGTGGAATTTCACAATAAACTCGACCCAGTCTTCGGACCATGTTTTGATGAAAAGTAAGCCGTTTTTACGCACCCAAATCACAACTAAATTTTTGTTTTGGAGGATTTTAAAGTTTACAGACATTTGATTCATATATTGAAAAGTAAAATTAGGAAGAAAAAAAGTTCACCTCATATGCACTTTAAGAGAAGTGGCCGCTTAAAGAGTTTCCACTGACAGTGGTTTTCCTTAATTTAACAACGTTTTACTTATGTAATGTTTCGTTTTCATTCCAGAAAGTAGACGAGCCACGAACTGTTTCTTCATCGGAGGGACTTAAAGTTGGAGTTAGAGTTCTGAGAGGTGAGAAGCAATGCAGGTACTAAACTAGCTAGCACGACTTCAAACGCTAAATGTATACTGAAATAGTCTAGCTTTTTGGGGGTAACGTGTGAAGTGTAATTTATAGCTGATGTCCTTCTTAAAAGTGTCACTCGATTTTTCAAATCAGATTGACAGATTTTAAAAAAGGTTAAAACCAGATTTACAGATCACTAGTTCCACATTCGTTTCCTTTGTTTTCCTTCATGAATTATGAATTGGTTAGCAGCCTTATGAATTATTAATGATTTTACGAATTATTAATGAATTTTAAAAGTGTAAGTAAAGCCTTCAAACTTGAGCATTTGCGCAAGTGCACTGCTTTGGTCTGCTGCCGACAAGGCCTGGTTCACACTAGTCCATTGAAATTAGCGGGGCTTGTTTTTATCTCACACCTGTGAGTAGGACAAGAGTTAGGAAAATGAATTTCACAATTTTAGGCAAAATATACTTCAGGGAAAACATACAATAATATATGCAGTTTACTTCAATTTTGGAAAAGTAACACTTGGCTTTGGAAAACACCCTTACACTTTAACAAACTGATTACTTTCAAATCAAACCATCCTTTGTTCAATCAGTTGGACTTGTGCGCCAAACAAAGCAACATTCATTCAAAACTACATATTAACAATACTGAATAGAACATCAGCTCAAGAACACATTCGTCACATAGATACTTAGCTAAGGGATAGCTTAGTGAAATTCACAGTGTACGGTGAAACAGCGCTTGAGCTAACAGCTTAGCAAATGATCTCTCGTGCCCGTTGGCTAAGCGTGCGGCGGGCTTTAGTGCTATCCCCTTAAGCTTATCGGTATCTATTGATCATAACAACAAGCCAATAAGATTTGAGTATTTCGATTACGAGCTTGTACACTAATGGTACCATACAAATTGAGCTAGGATGTAATCACTTTCCTTCCTGGTCGAATATTGCTTTTCATTACTGTTGCCAGATTGAAAACGTACGTGTATGGTGTGAACACCATCAACTTAATATTTTCCTTTTAATTAAAAGTCTATAATATATACAGATGGGTTACGAAATTTAAGTTAGATGGTAAATCTACGGTAAGTTTTATAGTATATTTTACGCTCAAAACATAGCATCTGATCTATAATTTCACTTTGACAATTCTTACGAAGATTGTTATTTATCAGGTCAGTTTCAGTTAACAAGGTTGTAACCCAGATACCATTTCTTAACTTTTACTCTCAGAAAGTATTGTAAACACACCTGCACTGGTCTCAGTTATTATTGTTTGTAAAAGACCATATAAATACAGAACGAATATCTTGTAAAGTTGCCAGTCAATGATCCGTCATTGTCAATCAACGCAAGTTCCAACCAATCCGGCGTAACTTCAAGTCTTGGCGAAGGTTCCCGTTACTTTCTCAAGTCAGGTCATGCAAACCTCCCACCCTTGACACAAGTAACCGCTAATGATAAATACGGCACTGCGTCTGCGGAGGTTACTTGCGCTGATGCTTATGCCGCTTGTGTGAACCAGGTCCTAAACACTTACAGTATTGTTTTTTTAAATATGCTTACCTTATAAGGAAATGACTGGAAATGGGGAAACCAAGATGGCGGGCCGGGAAGCATTGGGCGCGTGTATCACGTGAGTCCACTTGGTGGAACAGTCAAGGTAATGTTTGCCTCGATCATTATTAGACGTACTGAATGAGGCTGCAGAAAATATAGCAAAATACTGAACCAATATAGAGATATTCCTAAACTTGACTAGCAGATCTTTCATTAACATTTGTACAGGAATATAATGAAAGGGAAAACCTTTAAAGTGCAACTAACCCCTTTTGCAATTTTTATACATATGAATCTTTGAAAGGTTTTTATTACTTCTGCGAATAAATTTTTGGCTTACAGAGAATACTCTATGTTCTATGCTTGTTTAAAATGGTGACATTTTAACTTTTCCTGACCCATGACCGCGTAAGAAAAAGCCTGGGTCGATTCTTGATCTTACGTCATCCAACTCATTCGACTTTGCAATAATTTGAACAAATATTTAGCATTTACTCTAAAATAACTGTTTTCTTTACTAACAACTCACAGACTGTGTATATTCTCTATATATCGATGTTGTTGTGATGGAAAGGCGCCATGGAGAATAATGCATTAATGAGGTGACGTAATATCAAGAATCGACCCAGGCTTTTTCTTGCGCGGTCATGGGTCAGTAAAGGTCAAATTTTCACCATTTCAAACAAGCCTAGAACATAGAGTATTCTCTGTAAGCCAAACATTTCTTCGCAGAAGTACTCAAAACCTTTCAAAGATTCATATGTATAAAAATTGCAAAAGGGGTTAGTTGCACTTTAACCACAAATTAGAACAAATGGGTCGAGTGGTCTTCTGAGCTTATCATTTACATTGCTACGTCATGGTCGGAGAAAACGTTAAGCATGCACTAGCTGCTGTTCTGTCCCGGGGTGGGGTGGGGTGGGGTTCCTCTTGTTTATGACGTAATATATACGTAATATATATACGTAATATATACTTACCAGGCTGTCTATCCTATTCAACTCCAAGTATGTATGCCGATTATACAAGCATAACATCAAGCGGCACTGATGTTACTATAATTGAAACTAAAATTAATACTGATCTGAATGAGTTAAAGAACTGGCTTCAAGCAAATCGCCTTAGTCTTAAGCCAGTTACCTTCGGATCCTAAATTATATATTGGAAATACTAGGTTAAAACGAGTAAAAAACACAGTATCGCTTGGTTTAACATTCCGAGTTATAGACGATTCAGAGTAAGTAAACATTCGGGTTCGTTTTCACAATAACTTGGAAATCTGCCGGGGTTTGAACTGAGGTTTCTCTGAAAACCGGGTCCGGTTCTGCACCCTATAGCCGCATATCCCATTTGTCATTCAAGTGCTCCCCGGTGTTCTGAACTGTAAATCAAATAATCGGGTTAAATACCTGTTAAATACCTGTTAAATACCTGTTCCTGTCATAGGTGCGATGGAGTAATGGCCAGAATAACACGTACAGGAACGGTGCTGAGGGAGCACGTGACTTACGAGTCTATCCACAGGTAACCCGACATTATATAATCATGCCGGTAAAACACGATAAAACACACGCTTCTATTGGCTATAATGCTATATAGCCCATTGGTCAGTTACCATGCATGGGTTGCACACTCACTAATTTGTTTTTAAATTGTCGTAGCATGGGCTGCTTTATTCTGTTCGGTAACTGGTAACTAGTGATGCCATGTGGTCAAAACAAAATGGCGTCGGATTATATTAGCGCATGTGAAGAACTGTCGATAATGAAGGGTTTATTGTTAATGAAGAAATGGTAACACGCAACGTTAGTTGAGTTATGGACGCACACACAAGGCTGATAAGCACGAATAAGCCTGAGGCTGAGTTTCTTAAGGAGAATTTCAATCCCGCCTGCAGATCACACGGATTATTCATTACCAAAAGAAACAAAAAAAAATCCCGAAATGGATGAACTCCGATATGCTGTTCCCGCGAAAATGTTTTTTTGTTTGTTTTTTGAATAGATAAACATATCTCTGACAATTTAACTATAGCTAAGCGAAATATTTATCGAGTGTGGAAAGACAAACCAGCCACTTATGATGGCTGGATGTGCTATTGTTTATTAATGGTTTATTAACAGTACTTCCACTGGGTGGCTTTTCGCCTGTTAAACTAACTAATGTAAAATACACAATATATATGATATATAAGTATGACTATAAGAATCCAGTGTATTCAGAATACTTTTTTGGATTTTGGTAAAGAAACACAAAACCTTGTTTCGGAATGTTTCTAGGCATGACTCGATGGACGCGTTAAGTAGAGGAAATCTACGGTGGCCGGTATGGACAAAACACGATAACAAAAGCCAAAACACGAAAACAAAAGCCAAAACACGAAAACAAAAGCCACAACAAGATAACAAAAGCTACAACACGAAAACAAAAGCCACAACACAAAAACAAAAGCCACAACGTAAAAACAAAACCACAACGCAAATACAAAACCCACAACCAACAAAACCCACAACGCAAAAACAGAAGTCACAACGCAAAAACAAAAGTCACAACGCAAAAAACAAAACCTACAACGCAAAAAACAAAACCCACAACGCAAAAACAAAACCCACAACGCAAAAACAAAACCCACAACGCAAAAACAAAACCCACAACGCAAAAACAAAACGCAGACAATGCATGGTCACTTGGCTCAACCTCGTTCCTATGTTCTTTTCGGGGAATGTGCCAAAATGTATGATCTTGTTTTTTCTCGCGATCGTGTTATATCAGTTTGGTTCGGTAAATACTTTGCCCGCATGCCCTTTTCTGTGTGACTTCGCTACACTTGAAGATTGTATACGTGCCTACTGGAGTATTGGCTACACGTTTGCAAGTATGGTGACGTTTCTTTATGTCTATTACGGTGTTAATTGTACCATACGTCAGTTGAGCTACCTTGTAAACCAAAAATTGTCCCTGAAAAGAAGAGGAAACCAAACCACGGTTCATGATATTAGGCGAGCTATCAATGCAGAATGAAATGGACCTGGACCTTTGATGGGTTACTGCGCGATGACACGATGTCTCGGAACTCGCAATAATATAAGAGTATCCCGAGATACCGTTATGCAGCTTCTTAAAGGAGCTGACCCTGCTGATTGATAGGGACCACTACCATGTCTGTTCAGGTTTGAGCCACCTGCCAGTAATCTTAAGCGAATTAGCCATGAAAATTTCGTATCGCGAACATATTCTGAACATGGTACGAATTTTGCTAACATATATTACGGCATTCGGAAATGAAAATCCACCTAACCCTAATAACTCGTTCCTGCACATGCGCACATCCACGAGTAACTGATGGGTATTCACTTAACCCGCGTGAACCAATATCTAATAGTTTGTATAGTCAAACAGGAACAAAAGAAAACAATAGAATTAGGGTATAATAGTGACTATTAGTCTAGGTTTAGTGAAATCACAAGTCACCTATGTGACGTCACTGGGTCTGCGCATTTATGTTCGTCTCCATAAATACTACAAAATGTTTTGGGCAATTTTCAATTAAAATGTCTTACTTGGAGAAACCTTGACGATGTCCATAATTTTTCTAATAGAAGCCTTGCAGTCACCCATATTTTTACTTTTGTGAATAGAAATGCAGCAGACCCTGTGACGTCACGCATGTGATTAGCAGAACTTTAACGGCATAAAAATTGTCGTCCGATTTTGGCAATTATGCCTGACCTCGTAACGAAATAAAAGTATGTTAACACTCCAAATTGATTTTTAATTACACAAAATGGCTAAGGGAAGCCTAGAATTTAATAAAATAATAACGGGATCCTTTTTATTCATTTCATTGGCACTTTAACCCTGGCCATAGCATTTGAATTTCAAGCTCCGCTTTTAATAACGTTACGGAGGTGTCATTGTAGTTAGATTTCATCAGATAAAAAAACGGTCTTAAGTGACGTTAAATGGATTTTTTTGCGCAGTGTATTTTATTGACTTTAAAAATGGCTGCTTCATGCATGCTAAGCTATATTTCAGTTATTTTTGCGTTGTGGGTTTTGTTTTTGCGTTGTGGCTTTTGTTTTCGTGTTGTAGCTTTTGTTATCGTGTTGTGGCTTTTGTTTTCGTGTTTTGGCTTTTGTTTTCGTGTTGTGGCTTTTGTTATCGTGTTGTGCCTTTTGTTATCGTGTTTTGTTCATACCGGCCACCGTAGAAATCGCATGAACGCGAGTGGAATACGTGATTTATGGGCACTGAGTGATATTTTGAAAGTTGTGATAATTGCATGATCCTGTATAGGCGAGGAGCAACAAATGACAAGTCTCGTAAAGATAGCGTTTCGTTCTTCTACTCAAGGCCTTGATGATTTCTGATTCATTCACCCACACATTTGACAGTTGTTTTATCACTGCAGGACTTGGTGGGCCCGCGACTTGCACTGACCAGCGGCGGAGGTCTGATGCTAGTTTCCAGTTCCCCGTCGGGTGTCAGTCGCCGACGACGAGGTAGTGATGATTGCGTTGTGATGTAAGCGTAATGAAGTAACGCAACACAACGTGACAGGAAGCCGAAGAACACTTAGCCTGCTATGCAGACGTACTTTTTCACTCTCATAAATTAGAAAATTAAGTGCTCGGAAAAGCAGACGTTTCCAATATGCAAGCATGACGTCAGCACGTTTGTTTCATTTTTTTGCCCAGTCAAAGCCATTGTTAGAATTTTAGTGAATTGGCGCGCCAGTGAACACTCTCCTATGCTTGGTCAATGGCAAATGTATTGTTTGAATTCCTTTTAAATGTAACATTACGTCACTTTCCATGATATGGAAGGTAAAATCTGATTGGTCCATAACACACTGAGGTGTGCATATTGGAAGCTAATTAAGCGCTCGGGTAAGCAGACGTTACTTTTTTCTTTGAATTTATGAGAGTGAAAATATACGTCTGCATAGCAGGCTAAAGAACACTAAGACTACACTAATAAGTCACGCAATTGTAAATAGCTCTCTACGTGCTAGTTGATAGCTTATAGTTGTTATCACTGATAAATAAATGATGACTTGTTTCGTGTTATTAGATTTAATTGTAGTATAGTCAACATTACTCAATTCCGATTGGCTGAAAACTAGTGACGCCATTCTAGGTATTTGAGTGCAATTTGGAAGTTGCCATGGAAACGGGAAAACAAGTGCGAAACTTTCACATTTGTTGGTTGGTACATTTACGAGCTTTGTATGTTTGTCGTTGCCATGATTTCAAATTCAAACAATTGGTTGTTACTCGTGACGTCTTGTCAACAAGGAGAGTATACGTAACGCCTGGCAAATAAAAGCTCATAAATTCACTTCTCGCTTCGTGTTTGTTTAGTATACTCATGGATCGTAAATCATGGTATACTATAAGCAACAAATCGCGTTTTGGCAATGCTTTTGCGTGGTTGGCTAAAACCTTTTCAGATTAAATGAAAATTGGAACTCAAACTGAGCATAAATGGTAGAGTCCTGGTGACTAGAGTGCCCAAAAGACGTTCATTAATGGTACAAGACTTTTTGATTTCACAATTTAAACTTCAATATATTATATCTATAAAATAGTTTGTTTTCACAAAACTTAATAATGAATAGAGCCAACTCGAGCAATTCAACACATCGTAACGGCATTGCCCGAATATGATCATTATATATATTCTCAATATCTGTCACCTTCACATGAAACATGTCAGTCCTGCTATAGCTGTCATTCGAACGGCGAATTAGGAGTTTTATGTTCTTCCTTTCAATGATAAACTCGTACATGCTATTTAGCCTCCTCCGCAGGCATAGGCCGGACCGCGAGAGAAAAAAATGTAAAAAAATGTAAAGTGGGTTACCTGTGCTCTCGTTTTACCACAGGAAACCCGGTCTCGATTATATATAGGAGGTACCTGCGGAGGAGGCTACATGCTATTGATGTTAGAGTTCAATGGTAAAGTTGTGGATAGCTCCAATCGTTTCATGAATTAAAAATGTATTCTTTGCGACTGTTTGGTAAAAACTGTTTTGTTGTCGATTTGTTGAATAATGATATAATCATCCTGCTCGATCCTGATGGGCCTATCGCCTGATGGGCCTTTTGCAGGAATGCAATCCAGTGGTTGTATTAGATGGCAGCAAATCTGACTTCAGTTTTATTTAAACGGCATTGTACGAGATCGATAGTGTTATTAGCAAAACCTGTTTGTAAATACTATTGATTGTCGATCTTTCTAGAAAACAGCTTTTTGAAGTTTGTTTGCCATCCAGCCGTGCCTGGCTTTTCCATGGGATCACGAGCTCAATAGGCCCTTTGCAGCTAACAGTCACGTGCTGATATAATACTTCGTTAACCAATGAATTGAGCTCGTGATCCCCATGGGAAAGGCGTTGCAAATGATGATGGAGAGCAAGCTATCTTTAAAAACGCTGTTTTAGAAAGATCGACAATCGATTGGAGGTGAAAAATAGCATTTACAAACAGGTTTTGCTAATATCAATACCGATCTCGTACAAGGCCTTTAAATAAATGAAGTCAGAATTGTTTTGCTCTCCAGTACAACCACGTGATTTGTTAGCTGCAAAGGGCCTATTCGTTGGTTATTGAAGTGATATATCAGCACGTGACTGTTTTCTGCAAAAGGCCTATTGTAGTCAACTCGGTACTTCGGTCGTCGTCGTCTAAGAATCTGGCAAAAATTCCGCGCGATATTTCAGGATAATTGGTAAATAATGCTCATTCGCATTGTTTTGAAAGTGTTCACATTTCACTCGCCTAACGGCTAGTACAGTTACTTTTAAAACCGATCACTCTTGTCATTATTTCTGAATAGCACGTGCATTCATGCGATTTTCCCAGCGTGAGACCTCAGGGCGAACGCAATTTGAGATATTTGAAAAACACACCAGTGAGAATTGATCCCAAATTGAACGAGAAAACGTATGATTACTTATTAATCATATACAATATTTTTTTAAAACAATTTTAATCTTCTTTGTAATTGCACTGAATTACACTTTTTTGCACTGAATTACATTTCAACTGCACTGCCCTTAGCCAATCAGAATCGATTTTTTTTTTTTAATGTCAAAGATTATTCCTATTAATGGGAAGTAAAATAAGAATGGTATGCGCGTCCACCGGAACGACAGAAAAGAACGGGAAAAGTGAATTACAACAACCGTTAGCCCACGTTTTTCAAAACTTTCTGAACATGTAATCGAAATGACGCGTATCATTCTATTTTCCAACCAGAATGTCTGGTTTTTCGGTATAAATGGTCAGCAACGCCTGATATCCCGAAAACGGAATGATCTTAACGACCTGGGAACCGACGCCGGTATAATAGGAGCGTCCATGCCATATACTAGGCCTATGGCAATTATTCCTTACGAATAAAATCACAAAAGCGTAGCAGCCATGTTGTTTGGTATAACAAATGTACTAGTTAATGAGGCATATTTTGTTCCGCCACGGTGCAGCCCACCAATTGGCGGGAAAATAATCTAAAAATAGCCCAACTTGTAAAAACGCAGTGATACCTGTATAGGAGACTTGGACGCTCCTGGTTATGGGCTCCTGTGTATAATTAATATAAAAGGAATCGAAGTACAAAGGAAGATTTTCCTGCCGGACACAAATTTCCCGCCAAAAAAATCAAAAAGATTACTATCAGTTGCCACTTCCAAGTAAACCGCTGTTCTGTTCGTTCTGCTACCGGGAGATGGGTGGCGCAGCTCATAAAACCACCCCTCTCACCCGACTATCATCGCCCGAGATCAATTTCCAGACGTGTGTACTTGTTGCATTTGTATGTGAGTTTGGAGTTAGTTTGTCGATTCGCACCCATGCTCCGAGGGTTCAGTTTTCTCCTCAGTAGTTCCCTGGTTTTCTCTCTTCGTAAAATCCAACATGTGATTTGAGCGATGAATGCAGAGAATATATGAATGCAGTAAGGAGTGTGGGTTGAATGAGTTTCGGAACATTAGCATATCTTGCCAGAGATCAAATCAGCCTCATTCAGTCACTGACGTAATTGCTGGCTTGCACGTTACGTCATCGCCGCCATGTTGGTGGACGTTAACAAAGGATTCCTTTAGCTTCTCTTGTTAATTCCACCAACATGGCCGCCATGGCCTTGTTAACGAGCTCCTAAGGAGAGGAATCGCTCACTTAATTTATTCATGAAATGACAATATAAACAAACTAAAATCCTACCCTGAAACATAAAAAAAACCTAACCGGTCAGTAAACAAGATCTTACCCACCTAGAGCTAGGGTTCTCAAGAAAATGGTGAGGTAAAAAAAGTTTGAGAGATTTTCTGGAACTCGAACCCCGCTGCCGCCTCAGCCGTCTACTCGTAAAGCAAACGTCGCAACCACTACACTAAACAATTATCGTCAATCAAATGCTGTCAAATTTGTACATTTTAAAACCACTGCTAATTTATGTTAGTTTATATGGTCATTTCATGAATAAATTAAGTGAGCGATTCCTCTCCTTAGGAACTCTAGCCTTGTTATTTGAATCTCTGGGTATTGGTTGCAAGCCAGCAATAGGTCCATTAGTATAAACCAACTAGTGGACTATTACAAATCCTGCATTCTGATTAGCTATAGGTCTATTTGTGATAGCCCATGGTGGAGAAAAAACGCACACATTTTCAGGATTTTTTTTATTTTTTACTTCAATTTGTTTCTTTCTATTATTTTCTACTGTCCGACTACTGAGTTAGTTTATACTAAAACAATTAGACCTCTCGCCCTCATGCATGGGCTATTGACTCGTAGCCCATTCGTGCTGCGGGTCTAATTGTTAAATATAACACGACTGTACCGTCTACTACGGCTAATATTCTTATTCTGGGATAGTCCCATGCAAGAGAACGCTTCCTTTGAATGGAGTTGTAAGCGAAATTTTTTTTTTTTTTTTAAATATTTGTCGAATGTCGGAAAGTTTTTGTAGTGACGGCTGGGAATTTTTACTCGTCATCATTTTTTTTCCATTCAAACTCGAGAAAATACACTCAGTCTGGCTGACTCTCCTAAAAATTACACAACTTTCCGTCAAATAACAATGCTAGTCCATCCAGCAAAATGAAACAGTGACCATATTGGCTAGCTGACTATATATACGGCGTTTTCCTGGCCGTGGCGTGCTACTGAAGTGGGCCATTGTTAAGGCCTGCAGTTTTCATATCGTTTCACTGACTTTTTTAGCGATCTCGATAGCTGACCGGTTTCCATTTGATCGCTACAATTAATTAATGTACGTAAAAAATATTCACTCATCTCAATTCGTCATGGTTCGACCAGGTGTATTTTTATGTCAGTATATAGGCTTTGTATTAGCCTGATTTTCAGACGGTACGAGGTCGTCCGCTCACTTCCTCACCTAGCTTTGTATGGAAACTACTATAAACGGGGAAAACTGATTACAAATGTTACCATTATTAATAGGTTAACATCAAATGAAATAAACGTACCTTTGCTCTACCATTGTCCTTTGACGTTTATTGGCGATTTGGGCATTTTAAGATCAGAAAGGATAGAGCTACATGGTTTATTATATCTCGGCGATCATATGGAAACAACAGTCTACCCATTCATTTATAGTTTTTGGACAATGTTTATAATTTGTATCAGGCTCTGACATCAAGTTATGTTGCCTTGACGATGCCAAATGATCACGAAGCTCAATTTTGCCTTCGCTCAATTTTTTTTGCTAATAGAATAGAAAATGCCACTCCTTATTTTCGACTTCTAGAAATCTTAAAACTTGAGAATATTTTTAACCTCAAAATATCATCCCTTGTTCATAAAATAATATATGTCAAAATAGAAATTCCTGCTGCCCTCTCTGATTTAACCTTTCTGCATCTGAAGTTCATTATCACAACACTAGATATGCTTCTAAACGAAACCTAAACAGACCAGCTTCCAGAACAAATTATGGCTTAACTAGATTCAAAGTAGTGGCATCAGATATGGGAAGTAGTACCAACAATGATTAAATCTTTACCTCACAATAGTTTAAAAAAACAGTATAAGCTCTTTCTTCTTGACAATCAGCAGTTATGATAGAACAACAACTAATTACTGCTATTCTTGTTATATATCTGTTACTGAACATTATAAACAACACAGTATTATGTAAATTTAATTAAGCTTATAATATGTAATTACGTAATACCAGTATTACATAAACATGTAAAATATATCAATGTTATGCAATGTAAATATTATCCCACACTTCCTCTATTTCTCTCTCTCCACTTTCCTAATTCCTATACCACACTCGCACTATAAGACTCTAAACTACTACTCTCTCTATTACTCTTTCTCTCTCCACTTTCCTAATTTCTATACCCACACTCGCACTATAAGACTCTAAACTATTACTTATCTTTCTCCCTCATTAACTTCATAATGGTAGTGGCCAACTCGAAAGCTTCTGCACTTTGGCCACTACACACTCTTCTCCATCTTTTCTATTTTATATTATTTGCTATAGTGATACAAAATAGAAATAAGTGTGAATAAAATGAACTTGAACTTCGCATCAATAGACCCTTTCAGCTGGCCTGTTTGTTGCCCCATTTCAGACCACGTGACTTTTCCTTCAGTAATGTTTTTTTTTGTTTTTCTGTATCCCAAGAGGAAATGTACCAATTTCTATAATTGGAAAACAAAGCACTGAATCCTCTGGAGAACTATCACGAGGTCTGAAATGGGGCAACAAACAGGCAAGCTGAAAGGGTCTATTGGCGCCGCAAATTTGAAGGGCCATCGATCAGATCAGACAGCTAAATAAATTAGGTACCCAGAAGATTGTCCGCCACATTTGTCAGCACTCAGACCTCAGATCGAGTTGCCTTGACTGAGGACCTTTAATCTTATCACTCACCATCTGTTTCTCTGACAGTTTAATACATAAGTGGATATGCTCAGACGAATACCCAAGTACAATACAGGCTGACAAAAAGGTGAAATGGAAAGAGATTAGCTTTAGAAAAGTTGCCACAGATGATCAGTGTATTGAAAGGTCGGTTCAGCTACGGTGGCACTAATGGCTTCAGCCGCCAACTCGAAGCTTTTATGCTTCTTTGGCTGCTACACATTACATACAATAACTCGTACAATTTATTTATAACTAGTTAACTCATTCTATACCTCCCGCTTTTTTCTTTATGTATGTTCTGTAAATAGTGTGAAATAAATTGAAATTGATCATGAATTGAAATTCCGGCTTACGGTGCCATAGCCTGCTTGCCAGCTCTTCTGTAATTTTTTTCGGATTGGGTCACCTGTGGCACAATCCGAAAACAACGACCGAAAAAAATTACAGAAGAGCCGGCAAGCAGGCTAACGGTGCCAGAGTATTAAGGATTTTTCGACTTGAAATTGACTTTGCATAAAATTGATGTTTAAGAATTTTGATCAGATTATTTTAAAATCGTTATTGAGAACGGTTAAGTAACGTCATCTGCTGTCTACATCAGAGGGAAACTGAAAAACTAAGTTCGAAGGTAAGACGGCAGACTAAAATTAGAATATTTTACGTACCGAGTACGGCATCGGCTGTGACGACGGGACGTAAAAAGTGTTTACTCGCGAAATTAGGTGTTTCTCGTTTCTTTTATTCACCTGTTATTATAATTATCTACTCTTCACATCCATATTTTGGAAAAAATATGATCACCATAGTATTCTGTTCACGCCAAACGAATCCTATGCATGCCGTCTCTCTTTTTTCCTTTTTCGCCACTTTGCTTCATGTGATTGTGTAGGATCATCGTCTCATGTAGTTATACACACTATGCATAACTCGCGCGGTCACAACACGAAAAAGAGGCCGGTAGTCCTCTGGAATGTTGAAGTTGAAGTACTAAGCAGAAGGTGTGAAACGTGTTGAACATGATTGTTTACAGTACAATCAGCCAGGCGCATAGCAAATTAACGGCATTGTTTCACTGAACATTCGTTCAGTGCATTTCACAATCTCCCCGGGCGCTTCAATTTCAACATTCCAGAGGACCTGCCGGCCACGTTGACGTGCTAGTTACCAGGACTTACGCATAGGGTATATAGTTTTGTGTATTTGTTTGTACTTTTATTTTAGTGCCAAAATCTGTAGACCAAATTATCCTCGGTTATAATAATCTACTTTGGCTATTGGACTCGTTTGGCGCAAGCTATTTCCGATAATCTGTACCTAATATTTAGTCTTAATCTATTTTCTAAAATCATTTATATCATAATTCTCTTCGTTTTTCTTTCGTACGAATAAACTTGTTGTTGTTGTTATTATACTGGAGTGTTTAACTTTCTTACGTTACGTTCGCGTTCTCTGGTTTTCACGTTGTGTTTTTGCAGAGAACGGTGAATGTAGGCGACTGCATGCATTTTTACGCGTATAGTGATTGTACCGGGTAGCCTGAAATACAGCCGCCTCCTCAGCTCGTTCCAGGGTAGTTTCCGGGGTAAGGTCCCTAGTTTCATATGCTGAGAAACTAAACTGTTCTGCAGATTGGTAGAAAGTGTGTTTCTTTCATTGGAAACGAAAGTTTAGGCATTCCAAGGTCGCCGATATTCGAGCAAAAAGACATTCCTTGTGTCTTTACGCTGTACAGGTACAAAGTTACTGGCAGTTATAAAGACATCCAATAATACCTGTAGATGTTGGTAATTATATCATTATGGTATGTGTTTATACTAATTTCTGCTAACTAATCAGATGTACCCATTCTTGGGAGAGGGTCTCAATGGGGGTAGCTTTGACGGTGGACTTTTTAGGGGTTTGACGGTTGACGGTTATTTGAAACAAACACCTAGAAAATTAAATTACAGGTTTGACGGTTAGATACAGGTTTGACGGTTAGATAATAATAATAATAATAATAATAATAATAATAATTCCTTACGATAATCATAGAAATAATACAATCATTAAATAATTAATTAATTAATTAATTAAATAATTAATGTTCGGTATCTAGCGCTTAGTTAATGGCATAAAAACCAGCCTATCTTATGTAATTTCGCTCAACTAGATGAAATTTTTGCGTACTAATTCGCGCAAATTAAGTCCAGGGGCGGTTAAGGCGTTTTTTCTCGCTTTTTGCTTGGCCGAGCGGGACCTGGGCAACTGGTTAACGTCAATTCTGTATTTCGGTGTTGAACGTGAAAACTTAGAAACCGATCAGTTTTGTCATGAATGACATTCCGGAGACATTTTGCTAACACAAATGGGTAAACCATTTCCAGGGGGAGTGGGGTAGGGAATAATTGTAATTTATAGCTTGGAGGTGTTAATGTTTGGTATGTTACGCTATGTTAACGGGAAGTAAAACTAGCCTATCATATGTAATTACATCCAACTGGATTAAATTTTTGATGTAACCTTCGCGCAAATGAAGTTCAGGGGGGGTTAGGCCATTTTGAAATTTTACTTTGGCTGCCATTTCCCCCCTGAACTTCAGCGTTAACCAAATTAAGAAGACCCCCTGGAGTTTTCTATGTGTAACATTTTGGTGAAAACCCCATGTCTCTACGACGTTCCTTTCTACCCGTAAAAATCCATCGCCCTTTCCGTTTTGGCCGCAAAGCATGCTGGGACTGTTTCATTTGCTATTTCCCAGTCCAGAACTGGATTAAATAAGGTTGCAGCGTCGAAATCATAGTTTTGGTACTAAACAAGACGAACACAACATATTGGTTGCAAATTTGGGATAAGATCTGCGAACCTTGCAAAACTGAGGGGGAAGGGGTGGAAAAGCATATGCATTTCCTGGTAATAACGATACCCTCCCCCATTAGAAGTGGGTTGAATGAAGTTGCAGCATAAAAATCATAGTTTTGGTACCAAACACCATGAACACATATTGTTTGCAAATTTAGGGTAAAATTTGCGAACCTTGCAAAACTGAGGGGGGAGGGGTGGAAAATCATATGCATTTCCTGTTAACAATATTACCCTCCCATTTACAAGTGGGTTGAATGAAGTTGCAGCTTAAAAATCATAGTTTTGGTACTAAACACGATAAACACAGCATATTGTTTGCCAATTTTGAGTAAGATCTGCGAATCTTGCAAATCTGAGGGGGGGGGGGGGGGGGGAGGGGTGGAAACCATTATATAATTATCGTTAGCGGTATCCACTTGTAATAATGATAATAATAATAATAATAATGACGATGGCGGCCATTTACATAGCGCCATATCACCAGTCTCATGGCGCTTTACATATTACTAACATATCCCGTCAGTGAATGTTTTCGGACTGCTTTACGGCGTTAATAGCTGCCACGCAGTTTACAATGTTGAGTGTGTGGTCAGTGCAATGGCCAGGCTGCTGTACCGGGTGGCAATCCCCTGCTCTTTTTCGAGTAGTACAACAGGTTCTTTCACGTCCCCTTCAAATACTGATAACAGAAGTAGAAGGAGACAAGGCCAACTGCTTATAAACGCCCTTGCCCAAGATACAGGTTTGACTGTTAAATTTTTAGACGGTTAACGGTAAAAAATATATTTTGACGGTTAAATTTTAAGGCATTTGACGGCTGACGGTTAACCCCATTGAGGGGCTCTTGGGACAGTCTTTATACTAAATATACACACAACTGACAATGGCAGTTAGTAAATCTAAATCATGCAGCAGTACCAGAAGCACCAAACGCACTGCAACAAATACAGGAGCTCGAAGGCACAATTGCAGAAATGAAACTTTATTCATATGCATGTATGATACATCGATTCATGTACATAACAACTTGACCTCAATAATCATTATAGTAATATTTACAATATGTCCATCAATAAGTGCTTCTTTCAGTGACGAAATATTATTAAGTGCCGGAACGGTAAAACGTACGTCTTGACTCCAATAATGCCTGTTCTGATTTGCATAATACCAAAATCATGTACAGCTCAGATTGCTTACTAGTAAAGAAGAACATGGACCTTATTCATAAAGGCATTAAATCGAGGCCAGTTGTCCCAGCTTATCATTGGAATAGAAAAAACTACAATCGATGGCAAAAAAAATAACGTTTAATTTCCTTACGACTCAAAATAACACAACAGTGAGGTACGACAGAAATTATAACCTTTCTGACCGACTCCAATTTTACGATATTTGGGACAACTTGCCACGCTCTGGTACTACCGTTTTTCGCACGAGCATGAGATATGAAGGAGATGCATGCAGTGACTAATATCAAGCCCCGTCGACTGACTCATAATTCAACTCGCCTTGTTGTTGCCTCATTTTAATATCCAGCCCCGTCGACTGACTCATAATTCAACTTGTTGTTGCCTCATTTCAGGGCATGTGACAGCTCTCTATTGGATTCAGTATTTTGTTTTCGCTAGATATTTGTAGATTTTTCTCTTGGTACAAGAAAACATTACTCAAGGGTAAAGTCTAGACTTTCTCAAAGTCCTTCTTAGCCCACCGCACTCGCCTCTCGATTCTCGCACTCGATTTTTGACCCAGTAATCGCTTACCCATGCAGTGACTCGGCGAGTTCGACTTGGAGCAAGTCTAGGGTAAAGTCATGTGGTGATCTGAAATGGGGCAACAAATAGGCAAGCTGATCGAATGGGTCTATTGAAATCCTAATAACTTAATTAGTACCATTTTATGCTATCACAATAAAACTACGCTGTACCACAATTTTAGCAGGTTTTGTAACGTAGTAACATTCAGCTGTTCCTTTTGCACTCTCTCCCATTCAAATAACATTCACAATTTGGAATGAAGTCTGGAAAACAATGTTTGCTCACAAATGGTGCCTTAATCTGTTGCTGGGTTTGTTTCCTGTAAATCAGTTGCACTGAGTAGATGTCACTTATAAATACAATAACCTATGTGGCGTCCGGAAATATGCCCTGATATTTCGTCCGCGTACATTAAAAATAATTATTATTTACCCACGATAAATTGCTGATGTGGTCGTGCTTATAACTATGCTATTCTACGCTAATAATAATAATGATAATAATAGTAATAATAAAACTAATTAACTTATACTTAATCTATTCAGTTATTTACACTATTCAGTGTTCCCTTTAAGATTAATTTTAAAACTATTAAGTGATGTAGTTGATCTTAGATCCGAGAAGAGAACAGTTCCCGAGAACGAAGCTATCAGATAATGTCCAAGGACAAATATCAGGGCATATTTCGACGCCACAATGTAGGTTATTGCTGTGATCATCCTTCAAATGTACACGGCGCTCAAACTACTTTCGTGCGGGGAAAAGAATAACAGCCATGTTTCTTTTATAAACACAAGATTAGTTCAAGAATTGTTTTCTACTGGACGGTTATCGGGACTTCTGGTTTTGCCGTGCTATGCATGACTGTTCGTGTGAGGATTGAAAGCGCACATTTAAAAATATTTTAACAGCATCATGTTCGACGTCACTCGTCATTTCAAGGTGGACTACGAATTTCACTTTCAAGACTAACACAAATATAAGCAACAATACGAGACTGAATGTGTCGCTCTCACGAGATCAAACGTCAGGAGATGAATTGCCATTAAAAATACTTCAATGTAATGAATATATTTCCTCCACCACCCTGTACATGGTACAGTGTTGTCTAACCTTTAACGGTTCCAAAGTCAATTGGTATTTTACAGGAATGCAATCATGTGGTTGTACTGGACAGAAAAAAAGACACTTGTACTATTAGCAAAATCATGGATTGTCAAAACTATTTGTGTAAATACAATTTTTCACCTTCAATGGATTGTCGATATTTCTAAAACGGCAGCGTTTTAAAGTTTGTTTGCCGTCCAGTAAAGATCACGAGCGTATTAAATTAATTGGTTATTGAAGTGATATTGAAAACGCGACTGTTCCTGCAAAAGGCTTATGTAACTTTATACATCTGTTTACGCTGACTTACTTCATTAGCAACGTTATTCAAGTTATTTAAAAAAACTGGAAGAAATATTATTACTGGTAAGTTATTTCTTCACTTGAGAAATGGGCATTTACCACGTCAATTTGATAGAGCTATTTCATTCTGAATTATACTAGGCAAACTCATTTTAAAATATAATTCATGATGATATGTAAATCATAATGATATGTAAATCTGATACAGATTCGCCCTGATTTACGTAAACTTTCGCTCCGAGTTTCTCAGCCGAAATAGGTCGTACGCCAAAATAACCCTGAAAAATATGACTCTATGCAACTAGACGTCTGATAAGCAATATACCTTCGGCCCGATAACTGAAGGACGGCCACTCATTCAATCTGTATCTATTAAGCATTCCGGAGATCAATTATCTAGGTTGTTGTTTTCTAAAGTATAACTATGAAGAGAACGTCTTTTACATACAAGAATTGTACCTTGTCGCCGATTGGTTCTCTATTATTAGATCTAACAACGCGGTAGAATCTTGTCACGTGAAAAAAAAAACGGTTTTCACGTGACATGATTCTACCAATCGTGTACGGCGTTGTCTAATAATAAAGCTATCTCTGGGGGCGCTTTCCATTCAACCATAAAAACCAAAAATTCCGGTCAGAAATCAAATGGAACGGTAAAATTTCCGGTTCGAAGTTTCGGAAATTGTGGACCACCTCGCGATGTGGTCCACAATTTCCGAAACTTCGAACCGGAAATTTTACCGTTCCATTTGATTTCTGGCCGGAATTTTCGGTTTTTATGGTTGAATGGAAAGCGCCCCAGTTCTGTTCCATTCAAAATTCCCGGTTTAGATTTGCTGTGATTTGCCAGTTTTGATAATTGAAATCGAGGCTACTAATAACCGGGTAGTTTCTGCGAATGGAACGCGTATTTTTCCGACCGGTTTGTCTAATTCGAAAAATGCCGTTCCATTCGACATTCGAAATTTTCGAAACTTCTAACCGGTCGTTTTGGTTGAATGGAAAGCGCCCTGGGTTTGTTTCTCTTCATTCATCTGTAATACAAACAATAAGCTGAAAGAGTAACTATTTGCGGCTTCCGTTTGCTCAATAATAGAAATTTCATTTTCAATTTTAAAAACAAACAAAAAAACAAAAATAAATTGGATCATGATGATCTCTTGATCATGAATAAAACAAACACAAAGCTAGTGGTGGTTAAAAGGTCAACTTTTACGTGCTACTTTGCTTTCATACTGGTAAAATATTTTATGTACAAACGCGTCAGTACAATGAGATCTTTACTTGTAGAAAATCATATCACTTTTAGAGAGTAAACTAAACAGATAAAAATAAATAAAAAATCTCGCCTGTGCAAGATGTATTAAATTTGCAGCATTGAACTCAGGACGAATTTTGGACGGCTTTTTCCAAGTATGCGAAAAATTACAAAAAGCAGAATGTTTGAAAAAATAAACAAAAATAGCCGCTGCTTTTCAAGTAAGTTGTTTTAGAGAAGTGTACTTTGAGTTTGTGTGTGAGGTTATGACTGTGAATGTTTTTCGATATATTTATTTTTGGAATATCCGAGGATGCGATCGCAAAGGATTATTGAACAATCGAAAAACCATTGTCCTTGCCTTATATTGTTCATTAGAAATTTATGGGAGGTGGACAAGTCAAGGCAAGAATTGCACTATGTGTACGATATCTGTTTCCTTTCGTAGAACAGAAGTTATTTTGTTCTTCTGTATTCTTTCTGTCGGTAAGATTTTGTATTGATTTCCTTCTGTCGGTAAGATTTCGCTTCCCGGCTCCATGTTTGAAGCAAGCAAGTTGCATGGCACTACCGAACACACGCTACGACGTAGCTAGCGCCTAACACGCATGCTCACATCTTATTACCCGTGGAGTGGCAACCAATCATGTACAGCTGTTTCGTCCTTGTTAGGATTCATCAGCATGGCATAGCCCCCAAGACCATCAGCCTCATTAAAGATAATAGGCGTCAGAATAAGGCTGGGATAAAATTTATATCCATGTAATTCACTCACTCCCCCATAGAAGGCCAATGGTCTACACCGAAGTGTCGTCAATCCCCAAGGGGGGTGGGGGTTAGGTACTCCCATACAACGCTGTACGGCTATGTGCTGCCACAATTACAAAGGGTATGGTTTTCGAGCTGTTTTAGCCTGAAATAGAGTCGGCATAAATTTCGCACTAGGGTATGATCTTGACAGGGATGTAGATACCTCACATACCCGGGCGGCACACTCCCACCCAAAATTCCTGCGAGTACCCCCACGGGCGTTATTCTATGGCTACTGATCAGAATTAATTAAGAATGCATCAAACCATGAACTGATCCACAAAATATCAAACTATCCATAACTTCTGACTACAGTTGTTAATAATGTAACCGCTCGACCACTGAAAACTGTGTTGGACCACGAATAATACATTGCGTTGGATATCATGTATATGATACAGTGAACGTGAAACCCTGCAACAAGAGAGAAAATCTCACTTATTGATGATAAAATGATAACAAAACAAAATGCCAAACATACGAACTAAGCGCACAGCATTATGGGTTGTTGATAAAAATTCTGAAGTATGGGCAAGTTGCCAATCTAGCAAGATTGATATCAGTTAAGTTGAAGTCGAGACACCTAGCCTATATTTCAACTAAATTAATCGGATAATGTTAACTACAATGACAAATCCTAGCCCCTAGTCGCCCTCAGTTCGCGACCTTATTCGTTCAGTCTGAACAACACGAAAAAATAAAGTTGTTATGCTAGTTTAGGCAATAAATGAAGAATTGGTTTATCGGGTTTCTAGTCTGCGGAATGATAACGGTAGCTTGTGTAAAATGTGAGACTTGAGTATATCGCTTACCGAAATGGTCAGTTATCACAGATTTCAACTGTGAAATGTGTTTGTACGTATTTGTCTATTCTGTTTACCATTTCGTTTTTGAACAATGATATCTTTCAGTAGAAAATTCTCGGCGCAGGTCATGGAAACTAAAATCAAATACAGGCTCTTAAAGGAAGAGAGAAAACTACGGAGTACACGGACGAGTTGAAATTCGTTTTTTAATCGAAGTTATCGCTTAAAATTCGACGCGAAAAAATCGACTTCGTAGCTCTCGGATTTGCGGTGAAGGCAATCGAAAATTGAACTTCATTGCCAGAGCAAAAACCTACAATTGGTTTGTTTACCATTCCCAGGAAGTGAGAATTAATACAATGCCCTCTTTCAGTTGACGGCTCAGTTGGCTGTTTCGCATTTTATTCGAAAAAAAAAAATCTTATAAAAAATATACACATACAACCTCCGACTTTGACTGTCTGTGTTTCAGTTTTTCACTTTAGATTTTGTATTTTTTTTCGTTGCGCGTAAAATATATGTCAACAGATAAAATGAAAGTGCCACTCTCGTTTATATTGGCGAGCACAACATTTGACATCTATACAATAATAAGAATTTCATATGTCACTGCTCGCAATATAAATGGTACTTTTGATAAACTTCGCAGTGCCATTATTTAAGCTCAATGGATCGACTGTCACCAGCAGTAAGTTGCATAACGAGGGCCGAATCATACGAATTTACTCAGCCGCTAACTTGGAAAGAATGGCTCACATTTCACTGGCCGACAAAGCTACCTTTTTTCGTTTGTTGACGTAACATAAGTGCTGTTTTTTAAGAAAATGAAAAACAGGTGTATTTACACTTTTTGGCAGTTTTTCCAGACGTTCTGACAATCATTTCAGGGTAGAAAAATATATAAAGAGTGGAAAATCAAAAGCATTTTCAATTTTTTAAAATTGTACTGATTTTTTTTTTAATTGTACTGAATTTTACATTCTCAATTGGCTTATAAACGCCAAGTCTTTGTATAAACTCACAGCTAGTGATCGGGAGGACTTCGCCAATTAAGCATGTTCACAAGAAAGTTAAAATCCACACGAACTTTAACAAGCTTAATAGTCTGATCTCATGCTAATAGTTAGAAAACGAATCTGCGAGTAAAGTTGTCAGTTTGGTCAGCGACAAAAATCGTATTGCAAAAGACAGAAATTGCACGATGAATTCAAAATCACATGATATCAACCCCTTCCGAGATATATAGAAATAACAAAAAATAAAAATAACCGATAAACCACATGCTTCTGTTGTCACTGTACCATTGTCTATCTTATATGATGCAATAATACAGGCAATGCCCGTTTTTATATGCATGTGACCATTGGTCCCGTATATTTTCGTCAATATTTTCAAGACAAACACCGAATGATATAATTTAAGCTATTATGTACACTATAAACACTCCCTGCTTCGCTCACATCAATTAGCTTTACCTCTGCACGTTTGTTAAACTCCTTTTGGATCCTCTCTCTTCATTTAAATGGCTCCCTCCTGAGAATTTAGGAAAAGCGTTCAGGAAGCTATTTATAACAGTCGGTTTGTGTCCAAACTGTTATTTGACGTCTGGCGTTCGGCCGAGAGCACGTACGGATCGCTCGTTCATCACTTTGACCTCTGGTGTTTTTCGCACCGCGATTTTGACTCCCGTTAATTCACATACAGTTACAACTTTCATTACTTCTCCAAATTCAACTTCTCAAGAAGGAAAGCGCCGACAATTTCCCGCCAAATATCTTGCATGCATCAGCCTTCGCGTTTATCAACGCCACGTGATTCTGAACACATCGAAAATTTATACACATGTGAAAATAGTGTTTTTCGCACCTTTGAAATCCCAGAAAATAGCAAAGTACGAATCCTTGTCTAACAAGTGTACGAACGCTGTCTTGAAGACTTGTAGTACTTCCTCCGAAATGCTCGTCCTTCTCTGTTGCGTTTTATAGCGCCAGAGTTTAAAGCTCGTTCGAGATGTATTGCAGCTAAATCCCGCTCGCTCACTAGTTCATCATGGTCTTCTTCTTTAATATCATCAAGGCTTGGCTCGTAGGAAGAATGCCGTCGTATACGGCAACCTTTACTGTTTTGCCCCGCTGTTGGAGGTTTATTTTCCGTGTTATTTTTATGCGTCTCCATGCTTTGGTCAATTATTGACTCGTCTTGTGGTGAGCTCGAGCACTTGGCTGCGTACACTTTCTCAGCGTCAACACGATGAATTCTTGTCCACTCAGCCATCGAAACAGGCTTATCTGGCAAGCATATCATTGTGTACCAATAACGGCTCCGTAGTATAGTTCTCTTTCTTGCTTTAGCTTTACCGGAGTTGGTAACTTCAGCTCCACAACGAACTTCTGTTGTCGCCTGTTGTTTACATCTATCTGATATGGGACGAGGTTTCACGTGTTATGAATATTTATAGCACTGGTCGGAACCGGAGCTACATGACCTGCGGGTGTTATCATTAGAAAAAAACGTGTACATGTCATTCAAATGTCGGTCCAACTACACCAAAACAACAGTTAGTCATTCAACTATTCTTGTGTACCGAAATAATTCCAAATTTGGCCTCAAAATACAGAAAGGTCACAGCTTTCACTTCTGAATGTTGGACTTGTAGTTTTTTGTGTGGCCATGGACATTTGACGGGTTGTTGAAAACGAGTTGACTGTCGAGGATTTGCATATTGGGAGATCGTTCATCCATGGAAAAACCTTTTAGCATCGCCAGTGTGCACGAAATATCTAAAGTGAATTTATCTGGACAGTACTGATATTACAATTTTTGTATTGGCCGTGACTATGTTGTATTGTAAAATACACAAAATTCTAGATTTCTTTAATTTGATAAACATTGATCGCTCAATACCGCACGCTCTGAAAGTCAACTGCAATGGTCAAAATCCAAACATTTGAAGTCACCGTGTTTCGGCTTTTTCCTGTTTCTTGAGTTAATAACTGTTTTGGGATACGTGAGAGATAAAGTAAATTTGCTGGAAATTCAATTCAAAGCATTTTATCAAAATAATCAAGTCCATTTTTAATACTTGGTCAGATAAATGGCTTGGAAGTGAAAGGTCCCTTATCTTTTCCTGTAATGTTTTGAAAGTACTGTGCCTCCTTTGTAATCGCGAAAGCATTAATTTTTCATTCCATCAGTTTTAGACAATTTGATAATTTGAACACATGGCAAAGTGTTTGGTTTGACAGTTTGTTATGGTTACATGAAACTTTTACTGGAAAATTCGGCAGATGGTTATTTATCATCATGGCCCTTATCAGAGCACATGGTTTTTAGTTCTGGAAAAGTTAATAACAATTTCAATCTTTAATTCAGTTGGAAGCATGTAAAACCAGGTACATTACCGCACATAAAAATAAACGATGAAGTGATTGAACAATATGACATTAGGAAAGGGTGCATTTATGGTAAAATACGAAATAAAAAGAAGAAAAGAAAGCGTATTAACAGGTATTAAGCTAGCTGGACGCCATTACTCAATCAGAGTTTTTTTGTGTTGCTTTTGTTTTCTTTTTAGCAGTCGGATTCACCATTGAATCAAAGCCACCAGTTCACAGGTAAAACTTGAAAGTGTCAAATTAAACGCGTTGTTTGAAATCAGAAAACAACATGTCAATCGTTTTGGCGGACAAACGTGCAAAAACCGTCAAAACGTCAATAATATCAACTGCGGATATGCATGATTTATCAGAACTAATGCATCATTCAATGGCTTACTGACTCTGTTAATTCCAGAGCCTTCACTAAATCGACCTATCTACGTCGGCAACTCTCTTCCTGAGTATAATTTGGTTACTTTCCCTGCGGTCTCATTTCTAATTATTCGATTTCTGTGTGTCCAGGTAAAAATGTTTGGAAATGCACAGCTGTTTTCCCAGTAAAGTTACCTAATATACGCGCTTTAAAACGTTTTATATAATCAATTGGAAACCCATTCCCATTTTCCCTATCCCCTGGATCGTTGTATTTTTAATTGATCATTATTTCGGCACCGCTATCAAGGCGTGAAATAATACTTTGTCATTATACTGAACCGGTGGATTCTTGTCACTCCTTATTTCGGCTATTCGCAATTGAGGTTGAATTCTATGACATATATATTACCTTATGTGCACCCAGCAGCGATCTTTTCTCTGAAATCGAGAAATACTGAATGATTATTGTTACCCGTAAACATTCGGTTATACTTTAAGTAACTTGAGATTTCAAACCTGATTGCCGGTTGGCTCAGTTAGATATCGTTATCTCACAATCCACCGTACCTAACCGTACCGAAAGATGGCTGCTGTATATTTGACCACAATTCCTTGCGAACCTAACACGGTAAAAATAACACGTAGAAATCATCTATTCTCTTCAGTGGATTGGCAAAAGCATCTTTACTAGTTTGTTCTTACGATTTAAAACCTCTCCACCGCGATAGTATAACGGATTTAAAGTTTTTTGCGCGCAACGGATTGTGGGTAAATGTACAAGCTGCCATAATGCATCTTTTTACGGTGGATTAGGTTCAAAGATTATCCTAAGCCTTAGAACACTCTTACTGGTACTCAAGGATTGATTTAAGGTCTACTACTATGAATGGTGCAGTTCTGAGATAAAAATCAGAGAAATAAAAGAATCTTCATAAATGGTCTGGTGTCAAGTCACCTAAAAACAACAGCAACAAAATATAACAAAACTACTTAAAAACGGTCAACGCCATGTTGCACTTTTAGAAAGAAATTGTTTGAGTGAAAAATCATTTTCAGTGCTTGCTAGCCGCTCAGGAAGACATAACCTATAGCTCGTTCTTAGTTCAAGTTCTACAGCATTCTTTTACCGAAGCCGTATCACTATCACAATGCCGGCTCTTAAAAGTTATATTCAATTATCTAGATAATTTTCTTGTTGTTTAGAATACAATGGAACTTCGTTTTTGACATTCAGGTCAATAGCCGCGTGCTTTATCGGATTTACAAATTGTACTTGAGCGAGAAGCGTAACACAAGTGCAAGTACTAGCAAAAAAAATACAGAACGTTGGACAAAAATATGTATCTGATTGAATGTAGCAAAATCATCTGTCAGATGAACAACCTCAAGAGAAGACAATTTTTGCTTGACTGCTTGTTTTATGATTGACATGCGCAGTAACGTAATATTATTCCGATGTTTTGCAAACTGTCATTCGATGCTTTCACATGTTTGGCAGGTGTTATGTCGGAATGGTTTTCATAAAAGATTGAATTGAAAATTAAGCCATGAAGTTGTGTAGTGACTGATTAAAGGACTGCATTGTATATATATTATAATTAGTGCAAAGTCATCAATATATATTTAGCAATAAGACTGTGAGCTCGAGGATTCTATCGACTTTGATAGTTGACTCGGAGCTGCGTCCTCACCAAATATAGTGTGTCCGTCGAGGAACTATCGGCTGATAGTTGCCCGTGGAAATTTGATGTTCTTAAAACAAATCAAGCACTGAGAGAACGCAGTTATATGCTAGTTTTAAGAATATCAAATTTCCAAGGGAAACTATCAGCCGACAGTTCCGAGACTGAAACACACCGTCTATTTGTCGCTATTGTTCATCACAAAATTGTCTTCCACTCTCAGCAGGCACGATCGCCTGATAGTTTGCATCCGCGGAGGACAACTGATCACATCACGTGGTCGCTTTTAGCCAATGAGCGCGCGCCAAAATTTGTGGTGAACTATAATTAACAATTAGACCTGCAGCCCGAATGGGCTACGAGTCAATAGCCCATGAGGCGCAGCCGAATGGGCTACTTAACTCGTAGCCCATGAGGGCGAGAGATTTAATTGTTTTAGTATAAACCATAGTTAATAGAGTGGAATGGTTAGGAAACCCGGCAAACTTCAAAAGGGCTAACAAAGGCGCTGCGATTTAGGTTGGAAGGGGTAAGACAAAAGATTGTGCACGATCATAGTTCATTAGCGTTCCCTGAACGACTGAACTCACACGTTTCTATTGGCTGATTGATTAACATGTTGGAATTTCTATTGTGTTTTGTGCACGGTGGTGGTTGAAAAAAGGTAACAAAGACCTATATTTCTATTTCTATTTCTATTTATTACTCGGTACAGCTATGCGCATTTAAAACCGAGGCGGTACTAACAAAAAGAAAATAATTACATAAATAATAAATAAAGAAGTAAAGAAGATACCTAAGATTAAATGATGAATAAATAAATAAATACTCAATAAATAAGGAGGTGTAAACTAGACGAATAAACAAATTTAAATAAACTAGATAATTAGTTGCCGAAACCTGTTTAGGCCATTAAGTGGCAATAAAGCTACTCATTAAAAGAGCTAATGGAAGGCGCTAGTACGACATTACTTGGTAAGTCATTCCATTCTGGAACAGTTCTAGGAAAGTAAAAGCAATCAGTTTTAGGAGAAAAAAGGTTGAACTTTAAATTATGCTTGCTTCTGGTAATAGTAGAAGACGAAGTAAGATAATCCTCGATGGGGATAGCGCAGTGATGGTTTAGAATTTTATAAAAGAGACTTAGTCTACTATATTGCCTTCTAGATTGGAGCGTAGGCCATTAAGGTTCTCTAACGTGTTAGTAACACTAACAAAGAAGGTCCCTGAGTTTCCTAACCATTCCACTCTATTAACTATGTATAAACTAACTAGTCGGACAGTAGAAAATAATAGAAAAGAAACAAATTGAAGTTGAAAATCTTTTATTATTTCGTGAAAATGCTTGCGGTTTTTCTCTACTATTGGCTATCACAAATAGACCTATAGTAGCGTAGCCAATCAGAATGCAGGATTTGTATACGTAATAGTCCACTGGTTGGTTCATACTAACGTCTGATAGTTTGCATCCGCGGAAAACAACTATCACGTCACGTGTTCGCTCTTGGCCAATGAGCGCCCCCAAAAAAATTGTGGTGAACTATTAATATATCAGTAGATAGTTGGCGAGGGGCGCAGCCCGGCCCGAGTCTATAAGTCGATAGAAACCAAGGGCGAGAAGTCTAATTGTTTTAGCATAACCAAGTCATCGTTCTATCAACTAAGCGTTCGAGACAACTATGCATGAAAAGACTAAAGTGATTTTTGTCTGTAGAACGCGCATGGTCGACTATCGATTGATAGGCGCCTGGCTCAGTAGCCAATCAGATGGCGAGTTTCCCAATAAAAAAGCGGCTGAGTTATGCTAAAAGTGGTAACACCTCTAAGCTAATAAAAAGCACTTCGACGAAAGTTTATATTGGCCATCAACGTACATTTTCCTTCGTTTCACCATGTACTGTCAAGGGTTCACTGAAGTTGGGTCCGGTTGGTCGTTGAAAAAAAAAGCCAGATTATAGCCTGGAACTACTAAGGCGGCATATCTAAATATAAAATATAGCTGTGCACAAAACGAAAGTGTTGCCAGAACTGTGGAGATCAGGATCAGCAGAAAGATTGAAATATATATTATTTATTGTACCCCTTTTTCGGTTCGGCAGAACGAACCTTCTTCAGGGGTTATATCAGTAAGGAATACAAGTTGGTTTGAGTGCGGAAGAAATTCAGCCGATTTAGAGAACCATAGCACGCGAAATTTTATGTGACTTGCCGTATTCACTGACCTTTTGGCTTTCAACTGATGTGCGCATGCGTGGCTCCCATTCCCTTTCCCTGGTCAGCGGCTTCTCTTTTTTCTCAAAAAGCCAACATTTTGCTTCGGTCGGGTGATGACGTCACTAAAAAGTAGGACTGGCCTAACCCGGCGGCTTGGTTTATTTGGGATCCGATATCGGCCTACCACGATGAATAAGATCCAGCGAGAGTATAGTACTGAATTATGATAGTAGTTTATAGTTGATTTTCTAATTTCTGTTTACTTGCGTACTGTAGATCCGTTATGGCTGTTTAAATTCAAAAGCGGCTCTCTCACTGACTGTACATTATACGTAAGTCGGCCAGTTCTTACGGCCATCCGACTCCGATGAAATTGGCAACATTTTCCCTTTCTGTGGAGAGTTCAAAACGTTCATTTTAGTTGCTCAATTTAAGGTTGATGACTATAAATGAAAGTTGACGGATACATTATCTTTAATCTAAGAAGAAATATAAAAATTCTGTAAGACAGAACTTGGGCATTTAAAAAAAAATCGTTTTAGTTTCCGCGCTTGGAAATAGAATTTCATGCGAATGGTTTAAAAATCTATTTTCATTTTCAGCAAAAATGAACAAACTTCACAGCGCGCTTTTGAAACTGTTATCGAAAAATAACAAGAAATTTCGCGCCACACAATATCTCGCGTTTGCAGGTTTAGTTAGGCATTCCCGCAACGAAACACGTAGTACATGCACCAGAGTTTTTGAAAAATAGGGAACCTTTCGGGAGGCTACAATTTTTCATTTAATTTTCCTACAACAATAAACCTCATTTATCTTTGACGGTAGTTAGATTTCTGGTGAAGAGCCGAAAAAGAATATTTTTTCTTACTTTCTTACTTTTTTTAAACATTTGTGGCCGATGGCCGACGCCAGTGAAAAGTTATGAAAACACACTAATACCAATAGGTTGAATATTTTAATTTAAAAAGTAGATCTCTACGTGAATTGCTATATAATTTAGTTACATTGTAACACATGTGAAGCTCGATTAATACAAATTAGTTCCAGTTTGACACGAGTTTGCAATTGTATAATGATCGTGGGTCGTGAGTCGTGGGTAAATACATCGTGGCCTAAAAGTCGTGGGTAACTAAAGGTAATTAGGAAAATATAATAATAATTAAGGGGGATTAATTACATTTTTGTGGCGCACGTGCGTTCATAACAGATAAAAGCACCCGTTCATTAACCGTAAATAGACGTATCATATGCGATATCGAACAAATAATCAGAATAGTCTCAGTCTGTAAAAACGCGACCTTTCTCAACTGATTAATCAAGGTATGACAGGAAAATCGTCTGATCTTTTTAAATATAACCCTTAAAGATTAAAGAGGCTTTGTCCTGACGTACTCAGTCGAAAACACTTACAAGGTCATATTGGACCACTACATTTGCCAGCATATATTTTTTATATTGTACGATCGGTGAGATGTACTATTTAATACCATTTTTGCACATTTGTTGACAATCGGGCCTTTTGAATTGCAAGGAAATAGTCACATGCTGTTAATATATCGTTTCAATTAAAGAATGAATGGAGCTCGTGATCCTATGGGAAAGGGTTTTCTGGATGGCAAACGGCAAACTTCAAAGCACTGTTTTAGAAAGATCGACAGTCGATTGGAGGTGTAAAATAGCATTTACAAACATTTTTTTGCTAATAAGTCCAAGTACCTTTAAATAAATGAAGTATGTTTTGTCATCCAGTATATCCACGTGATTGTATTCTGCACAAGGCCCATTGCTTAGTGTGATTTGTAGAAAATCTTTAGGAATTCTATATTAAAAGTGAAGCGTGTGAACAAATAAAATGTTTTACATATATAAACATAGAACCGTTATGAATGTATAATTATTCTCATACTTGTGCAATATAGATCGCGTTGTCGTCAAATCTATATATTGAGTCTGTGGGAGTTTTTACTTTTAGTCTCATATTCTGTATTATCGTCCTTGAATAAAATAGACGATCCTTAAATAGGTACGGCTAATTCTTGATATGCAATAGCGTGCATTTGCTCAACGCCCGCTAAACGTAATAATCAGCATTACACAGACTGAGAGAAATAAAAATGATCTCATTGTTCAATAAATTCGATTCTGAGTCAGTCATTCACTTACAGAAGACAAGTGAACTCGGCGATAATATTCAGTGTTCCTTCGTTTTGAATGCCGGTTCTTCTGCCATGATCATCACGCGTTTAACTAAGTTAAAATAGAAAACAGGGTTCATAAGGTTAGAACTGAATACATATAAACTAGGTACAGAGCGAACGACGTATTGCCGCTTAGACCAAAGGCAACAAACACTGAATTAGAAGTATTAAAATATCCAAATAGGTCGTGCAGTAGTAAAAGTTATAGCAAAATTAGAAGCACAAAGAAAATACAGACACTTGCTACAATGTTTTGGATGAAAATCAATCGCTTGCAGGAGCGACTGGTCAAATGGTCAGCCGGGAGTTGGGTACTAGTCACGTGACGCCTTAACTGAAGTGTCACGTGACAGGAGGTGTACCAGCCGGCACTAAGATCCCTATCGCGGCCTGATCTCGATGGTCTCCCTATAAAATAAATTCCTAGGTTGAAAAAAGAAAAAAACCTTGTAAATGTCGGAAATATGTCCGAGAGATTTTCCCAAACCGTACTAGCCTATCGGAAATTTTCGCAAACTAAGTAAATCTCAGTCAAGTTAAATAATGCTATATTCATTTGACTGGAGATTAGTGTCCAGCATTTGGCAAATGGAAAAAGATGCAGAATTCGGTACGCTGCCAAGACCGACAACCAGATGAAAGTCAGTTTTTCCAAACTATATGAGCTAAGAAAGAAGATGTAATTCCACTCTATACATCATATCATTATGAACTCCCTTTCGTTGAGCCTCATATTTTTTTTAGTTCTTTGTTTATTTCAATTTTCCGCTACAAAGGCGAGTGAGTAGTTTATGGTTGCCGTGACAACCGGCACATAAGTCAATTAAGATTCGCACTTTTCAGCGGGAAGCTATTTTAATTTCCTAATATTGAAAAGTAGAAAACACAAAACAGAATTCCAAGGTACATAACACTTTCGGAGATATAAGTCCTTCTCTCGGCACCTTATTTTAAGGTAAAATGAAAATGAAAATCTTGATCAAAACGCTACTATTGACCTATGAGCTTTAGCCTGCGTGCATGCATACGTCCCCAGTTTCTCCCTGCAAAAAGCAGGCTATCATGAGCTTTGTTGGTAACGAGTTTCACTGAATAAAATCGATGGCCAAACGGAACAGGAAAAGACTGATATAAAATGTTACCTCAAAACAATATGGTTGACAATTTCTTGCAAAAAGTCAGGCAAATATGATCGCCGCTTCCAATTCTACCCGGTAATCTATAGTTTAACACCATGCCGGGGAAACTACGGTGTTTTAACTACAAGAAAATTGAGTAAGTGGGACGGAGTAGTTCTTTTTTGGGGACAAATCCACCTTTAATCCAGGAATACATTAAAGGCAATCTTAGTACAGGGAATTTTTTAAATTGTTTTTATTAATTTTAAGAGCGTTACAGCGATAACTAGCTATCACTAGCTATGAAGGATGGCAAAGATTCGACAGGATGAAAAATACTGCTTCTCAATCTCGTCCCCAGAGCCCGCGCTTTTTTTCGGCCAGCTTCGCTTTTCGTGTCCGTTGGCCGAAAAAATGAAAAGCAAGTCAGGACATTCACATGCCACTTCTCTTCTTTCTCAGGGTTTTATTTTTGTAGTTTTGTTTTAACTGAAACAAAAGAAACTTAGCCGTGCGGAAGAGCCTCACCTGCAAAGCAGACTAACTGAAACTTGAAGACCGGTGTCGCTTTAAACGTTTAATTATTCATTATTTACTCTCTCTCCCGCCCCCCGTATATAGACTATATCACAACCCCGCCGTCGCAGTGCACTCGCGGAGGGATATCTTGTGTTAAATTGTATCCAAGATGGCCGCTCAACAACACTGAGACTGATCTATCTCAGAGTGCACTGCGAAGGCGCGCGGGGTTGCGATATTTAACAATTATTCACCAAAGTGGAGGTGAATAGTGATGGATCGTTTACCGAGCCTCTTTTAGTATATACCACACTGTAGATGAATATAAAGCACCAAATAGTTATTTTATTTTCTGTCAAATGGACAAAAACTCGCGCGAGATGATCGCAGCTTAATTTGCTCGGAGGTGAATATGCATATTCACTGTTTGAGTAGCCAATCAGACCGCGCGAAAAGTGGTATTCACTGGTGTGGTATATACTAAAGTCTATTATTTGTTTGTTGTCAAAGGTCGATCGTATTAATGTTGCTACATTTGCGCGCAAATTTTGCGGCGTTCAATGAGTATCTGTCTACTTTCTATCGTCGCACTATCGATATACCGACGTATAAGTCACTGATAATAACTAAGCTTAGGCCGTGATAAACAACAGAAATTAAAAGGTTTAGAATCCTTGTTCGGATACTATTTTGTTTATCATTGTATGTATATGACGCAACAATAGGTTATTTTAAAAGACAGGTACAGTGATTAGGGTTATAAGCCATCTTTAATTTATTCACATTTATAGTAAACTGAGTGTGACTGACGCATTGTTTTTCATGGCTCGACATTTGAAACGTAACCCTGGATTTATTAAGTCAACACATTGCTATGATAAGTACTATTAAAGGATTACCGCACGCCTTGATACAAGAGATAAACAGAGCTTGATCGGCATAGCTAGGGTAAAACATCGACTGGACTATTGGATCCTGGATCCATTGTTTTTTTCTTTTCACCCAAATAAATAAAATGGCATTTCAATGACTGAGTAAAATCTATAGTTTAAAAGTTTGCAACTGAGTTCAAAGCCTGTTTGATTTTGCTGGCTTTCAAATGGATTTCAGATCTAGTCAGACTTGGCTATATGTAGCCTGATTTTCAGACGGTACCGCCGTGGGGAGCGAGTAGCAGCTGACGTTTCGAGCGCTCGCCCAGAGCTCGGAAGCTCTATCATATAATGGTAGTCTCGCCATAGCGGTAACCAAACATGGGCGCAATCGAACCATACGACCTTTTTAAGTCATAAGACTGGAATTACGATGAAAAAGAAATAATTAATATTTCAGAATACTTTACGGAAACTAATTCGATTAAATAAATAAATACTAGAAAATTAGTTCACCAGTTGATTGAAAGAACGAATAATTATCTCTTAATATACACAAGAAGTTCGTTTCTCTAGGAATATTACTTATAAGTTGAACTATAGAATAGGCTTACACAACCCTCACACTTCAAACAATAACTTGACTGACTAGTCTGAATCCTCCATTATAGTTCAATTGTATTTGTCATTGTGTTGACCTAGGAATATTACTTACAAGTTGAACTATAGAATACCCTTACACAACCCTCACACTTCAAACAATCACTTGACTGACTATTCTGAACCCTCCATTATAGTTCAATTGTATTTAGCCTCAGAGTATGAACCGATTTTAGGGTACAATTTCGTTAGGGTTTTGGTTTAGGATTTTAGCGGGGTGCTAGTTTGAGAAAACGAATTATTAATGATCCCTTTAACAGGGTAATCGATCTATGACTTGGAGTTTACAGTTTTCTATCAAATGTTGTACCTATTTCAATAAACGTCGGGGGAAATGGAAAATAGGATAGCTGAGACTAAGTTAAATCTGATACACTCTGAATGTAATTTTCTTATAAAAACAAGAGTCAATTCTCAAAAACCCTTCCCGAGGAAAGAGCTGTGAAATTATTATTTCAAGAATTTATCATATTTTCAGAGTCAAGTCTTATAAACTGTTAATGTTCCCTTTCCCAAATTTACTTATTATGTTCTTAAATTAATAATTTAGGAACTGAAAATAAGACTTTTTCAACTGAAATTAAGAACTCCTGTCTTAGAGTAATAACTTAAGTAATGCTGCGGCTAAGAACGACAGCACTGAACGGCAAGGAATTGGAAAAGGTGTTAATGTTCTATTCTTCTCTCTCGTATTTGCTTTGGTTGATACTCATAAATTTAATAGAAGACCATCGAAGTACTGCACGTTCATTAGATAACTTTTGAAGTTTTAATTTAGTTTCGATCAAACTACTAATGGTTTGATTCCAATGAAAATCAACCGTGAGGAAAGTTCTCACATTTGTGATTCAAATATCTTCAAATATCCCTTTCCTATTGGCTGGTGGTGTTTACTTTAAGATGAGTGTGGGGCTATTGTGTTCCGTCCTGCTCCATTGTATTCACTTGAATATTAATGAAGTCATTGTTATCTGCGGAAAGAGAATGTCATGCTATTTTGTTTTAGTCTCTCGCCTATTATTTAGATTATCACAGCTTTTCTATTTTCTGATTTCCTTCCGACAACGTTTATTGAAATATGTGTATTTATTTTAATTTGTATTTTTAGTTTCCTTTCGTTTCCTTCATCCGCACGATTTTAACAGACTTAATACAGCCGGCTGCAACTTGGGTTTCGGTTTTCTGCTCTCTATGTACTTGGTCTGTTTGATTCGTCTCGGAGTTTATTTTCAATAGATAGTATTTTATTACAAGATAGAGGAAAGCACAAACATCGATCAATGTTATTTTCATGACCAAGTTGTGACAGCAGAACGTGATCGAAGCATAGACTGTGTAAATCATAGAATGGACCATGGACTCTGGATTATCTTTTTGGCTTTTTTTTCAGAATACGGAGAAATAATTATTTGTTCACGATGATTGCGGGAGGTGTTTTTCCCCACCAGACGTCCTTGAAATCTTGACTGAATCCTTTTAAAGTATTTTATATCGATACAGGGCAGGCTAAACCACAGTGGCTAAACGATAGAACCGACAGAACGACACGAGAAATGACGGTCCTAGAATTTCGCGGCGTTTTTACTGGACAAACTCCGACCAGGTCGAACGAACAAGTAATTTATCGGTCATCCCTTCATGTAGGACGACACGAATTGCTACCAAATTGTATTCTAGATGTATTGTATTGTGTTGTGTTCTATTGTTGTATTGAATTGGATTGTGTTGTATTCTATTGTATTTTTGGTAAAAACGCGTGTCGTCCTACATAAAGGGTTGCCAATTTATCTGCTTTATACACTGCAAATTTTCACGGTGAGTAATTAACACAAGATTGATGCCTCGGTGGCGATACGCCGCCAATGTGTCAATAAAACGTTAACGTTCTTGGTGCAAATATCATTCTGGTTCTACATATAGCCTAGCCTGATTTTCAGACGGTACAAGGTCGTCCGCTCATTTCCTCCTGGAAGGACGACCTCGCTGATACCTTAATCGACTTTAGTTGATCATACCAGTGTTTATCTTCCCGGCCGATGCAGATCAACAGTACACTAGTTTTTACAGGAACTAGTCACCCTTCGTACTATAGATATATATATATAGCTGAAGGAACCCTAACCCACTGGCAAAGGTGTTCATGATAAAGTTTCAACTCTACTCAAGGAACCACATATCAGCGTTATTTTATGAGACCACTTATTTATCCTTACATCAGTTTTATGTCAACTTTAAAAACAAAATTAAAGGATTATAATTTTGGATTTTATGTGCAAATATCCCATACTTTTATCTTCCACATTCTTAAATACTGGCGAAAAGAACATTTTATATTGTATCGATTTTTCTACGCCGGATAACTATTTTTTTGGAAAACTTTGTTTTTAAGTTTTACGTTTGTAAATAATATTTAGCTGTTCTTCATTTCTACTGGCATAATTCCTTAATCTTCATAATCAGTTAAATCACAAAACCACAAATCTTAGTTTTGCCATGTGCTGTTTCCTGTTTCCCACAATAAATTATATCTCGCCATTTCCCATTTCCTAATTAATCAATCTTATTAATTTCTCATCCCACTCAAGAATGATTACTTATTTTGGTTTCCTATCTATATCAAGCTGATATGTCTTTGGCCAGGAAACCGCAGCCAAAATACCAGGAAATCGAACAACCTGAGCACTAAGAGGCGGAAAGAACAAATGATCTTTGCACGAGATTGGTTGGTTAGTTTGCTCGCAGTATTCATCATTTATTTCTTAAAAGCATAATAAATTATATAGCAAAACCATTTCGGTAGCTTTTTGTGAATGTCCAAAACAACAGAAGTACCATCTGCTCCTATATACTGTATAATACCTTTCAAGAAATAAATGTCATTGAAGAAGAAAACCATTCAGTAACCTTCCAGTCAATACCGATGATACTTTGGCACATGTTTTTTTCATTCTAATCTTTAGTTTGCTCTTAACAGTTCCCAGGAAGAATATTCAAAACTTTAATATATACCACCAACTTAAACCAATAATAATTTGCTAATATTTTTAGTGCGCGTTCCGTATTACAGAATAAGAATAGATGGAATAATCTTTGGAAATCACTGGTTCAGATGCATTTTGCACTGTATAATGCTTGATGACATATATGATATTCAGTTTACATTTAGTATTCCAGTGCAACGCTAAAAAGTCGCGATATAAGCGATTTGTAGTAATCATTGTGTGTATTCTTATTCCGGAAACAGTCAATAGAAAGCACCCTTAGTGTTTTTTTTATCATCTTTATTTCACACAAACCACCATAAACACACACATAAGCATACAAAAGGAATAATAAATTACATTTAAATATGGTGGAAGACAACCTAAATGGAAGCCGAAGACTGATTACTTTAGGTTGCCTTTTTTTTAAGCGTGAGCTAAGCTAACAGTATAATACTGAATAATATTAAGTTAATAGAACGATGATTGGTAGAGAAGGAGAAGAAGGCAGCAAAGAAGAACAGACATACAGATCAGTTAATTAAGAAGATGATTGATACTAACCTATCATCTTGTTTCTTGACTCTCAAAATTCAGTGAAATAAAAGAGGGAATTGCTTTTGACGGGATTCCTTTTTGCCCAAAGTGTAAAGTAACGAACAAATTTATAGTGAAAAAGGTAAAGGAAAGTAAGTTATCGTAAAGAAACGGTTTATTACAAGAATGTGAAAACTCGAGGCACACTTTATACCACTGACGGAGTAAAGAAGCTATAAAATAACTACATGCAACGAGGCAACAACAACGCTTATTCCAGCCACGATTGTACGAAATGAAGTACATTTTACAGGCCTAAATAGTCGCCGAGTAACTCTAGCTCAATCCAATGTCCGATAACAGGTATTGACTGTCCGATATTAGGTTGATGTGTCCGATAATGGGTTTGTCAAGAACGGATATCTTAATTCGATTTTCAGGGAGAATAGTCAAATTCGAAAGGAATCAGGTTATGCAAACGTAGTACCAACTATTAAAGATCACGAAGGAAGAAAAACATTGGCAATATCCCTCTTCGTTATACGACTGGAAGCGATCAAAGTAAACTATCCG